>VZSZ01010967.1:463693-539573 GCA_013398815.1 Ibidorhyncha struthersii | reverse complement strand
AAAAGGCTCTAGAGATCTTACTAACAAACAACAAATGTTGGCAAGTTTAGTTAATTTCATGGGAAATGGGGCAAAGAAAATGCCGCAAATTTCTGCAGCTGGCCTAAAATTAAATAATCCTAGCATTGCACAGAGTGCAGCAAAAATTTGCACCTTTGCCTTGAGAAGTCTCTGTTCTAAGCTAAGTTCTCCTTTGTCTAATGTAAAGGGCTGGATGATATAGTAGGTGAAAACATACACACAGTTTACATATACCCATGAATCAGTGCTCTAATGTTCACGAGATACCCATCTAATGTAGTGTTGGAGCTGAGGGGGATTACATGCCCCATTTGAAAAAAAAAAAAAAAAAAAGAGACAGCCATTTCAACATATCATTGTATTTTTGTTCACTACGAAAAGGAAAAATTCAACAGGTATTTAACTGCTTTCGCAAGGATTTGTTGAATTAGTTAATACATTAAAAGCTTTCCATCTCTAGAGGCTGCTGTGTTCAATATCACAGTAAATCATGAATGGAAATTATTTTGGTGCCCTTTCTTCTACGCCATGAATGTGGACAAGTTTGAGCCCAGTGAGAATGTGACAGCACAGAGGATGAATGTCTGCAACAAAAATCTAGAAGAGCTACTCTGGCCACCAGATGGAGCCCATATTGTTCCATAATAGTAAGGAAATAAAAATTACAAGCAGGTGGGGAGGGGTTTTTTGGTTTGTTCATTTTTGGAAGCTGCATGTTTCAAAATTCCTTAAGACAGAGAGGCATCTCAAAACCACTGGGAAATAAGCATCCTAATATGCTTAGGACACCAGGAAAACGACAGTCTTATTACCCAGGGGTCATGAAGTTAAAAGTATTTTTCATTATGCACAGCAAAACAAAACATTCTGAAATGTACTGTGAAATATCCTGGGTTGGTGTCCCAAAATTCCTGCCCAAGATGAACAGAATAGTAACATTATTTGGTAAACCCATTTACAATACCTTATAGAGAAGCACGAGAAGCTCATCTCAAGATACATCAAGCAATTTAGGCCAACATTTACGTTTAAACTGTCTCACCTACACAGAATTTTTTGCATTTGGGCCAAGAGTAATACACTTCACCATAAAATTTCATGGGTTTAGGCCTACACCATTATACTTGGTCATGTACAGTTAAATTTTATGATTTTTTCAAATTTAGCCTCAACCCTTTTGAGCACCAGAAGCACCACACAATGACAAGACCAACCTTACAATAGACAAAAAAGACAAGGGAAAGGTGGTGGTTTGTTTGTTTGTTTGTGTTTTTTTTTGTGGGGTTTTCTTGGTGTGTGTTTTGGGGTGGTTTTGTTTGTTTTTTAAAAAACACTTCGGAAAGTTATGTTCTCAAAAACCAACAGTGTTGTTTTGACTTTATTCTTGTTGACTTAAATGGGATTTTGTCATGGAGAAGACAACAGGGAAAAAAAATTAGAATCGGTGATTCTGGAATATGAACTGAACAATGGGCATTAAAAGAAGTTATCTACAGAAAAACGTCCCCAACAAAAACCCAACATTCCCCGCAACATACTAGAAGACATCTCTCCACTCTCCACCTACGTTCTTAAATTTTGAAAAACTTGGTCTTGCGAAGCTGTCTACTGTCTATACTTATTTATTTGTTCTAGTTAAAGGATACAATAAAACCCATATGAAGGAACAAAAAGCTTATTCATTCAAAATTTTAACATAGTTTTCTAGTAAACCTACATTTCACTAAAGTATTTATATTAAATACTTTAGTGAAAAGTTCAGATTTTAAAAGCAGAACTATCCTCCAATTAAAGGCAAAAATAATTCCTATCTTCTTTGGAGGCTGTTGAGGACAAATTACATTTCAATCATCTTTACAGATCACCAAAAGAGGTTTCGTTTCTTCAAAAGTCACTTTGAAAGGTTAAAGAAACATAAATCCTCTTAGTTAATAAGTGTTTTAGCAAATATGAACCCTCTTCAGCAAGAGGGCAGCTGCACTAGTAGGATGAAAAATGTAAAACTCCAAAGACAATACAAACTTTTTGATCACTGTCACGGTAAAACAGATGCACACATCACACAAATGAGCTACTCCATCCTCAACCATACCACTTGCACCATTTCTGAAAAGCAAGAGAATTCTGCTGTGGCAGATATTAAAGGGACCTCTTAGTGGAGTAAGGTGTGATCGATTTTACATAGAAGGTCCAGTAATAATAATTTTGCTGCCCTGACAAGTTTGATTCTCTTGGAAAAATCCGTCACCATCACGTAGTGCTAATGTTATGTTCTACTGCTAGAAGACCGCGACTTTGCACAAAGCCTACCATCTGATTAGGTCACATTGGAGAAGGCTACCTAGAACAACATAACACTGCTTACATGGCCAAATATGTTACTGAGTCATTTAATTCAGTTCTATGTCATCGCAAAGTCAACAGCATATTATTCAACTTCAATCTTGCAGGATCAAGCAGAAGACTCAGTGACAGCATAAACACTCTTCAAAAAATAAGTGGGGGGGGGGGGAAAAAACCTCCTGTAGCTGTGGAGGTCAACACGTATAGATCAATTTCTCCGTGCACTTCCAATTGCATGGCAGAACTTATGTTTCCTTGGAATACCATTTTTAATAAATACCTCTCAAAACCCCTTAAAATAGAAGTTCTTCATGGTCACGACCATAGTTTCCAAACACTACCATCCATTTCTCCCTTCTTTCCTGCTTTAAAGCACTACATAAACATCATTGAGGTGTATCAATATACCAGATGAAGTTGTAAGGGAAAACATGCTTCATGCTCAAGTACGTATTCAGCATACCTTTTCCATGACAAGTCGAGCAAGTTTTATTGGGTTTGCTATACATTTAACTGCAGACACTGCTCCGGAGTCTAAATTTTTTCCATCCATGATAATGGCATCCATTTCTACTTCACCTTTTTCATTTAGAACAGATCCACAGCCTAAGGACCAAGGGGGGAGAAAAAAAAAAAAAAATCAGAGAGGAAGGCAGAAAGAAGAAAGTCATTAACAGCTAACCATCAGGTGATTCAATTATTAGATCTCATCAAGCAAACTTTCTCTTTCCCAGTTTGTTGTCTCACTTATTGAAAGTATCTCGTGAATACAAACAAAACAGCAGAAACACTGCTGAGTATATCCACAAAATCCAACCATTAATGGAAGTCTCACAGGGTACAATGTCTACTTTAAAATTGAGTTTTACTTTTATCAGATGAAAATCACACTTCCAATCCCATCCAAAACGATGTACTAGGTATGAAAGTTAAAATGACCAACAATCATGAACACAATTCTTTATCCCCCAGAGCACTTCAAGTGCACATAAAACTATTTTACCTTTACAGTTCTTCCAAAGGAGGATACAACATAATCCAACAAAATAGCATAGTGTTCAATCCTATCAACAGATTAATGTCACACAGCATTCCAAGAAACTGCCAAAATTGATGGTGCAGAATAAAAGTATCCACTCACTAGTGTAACAAAAGCTTGAAATAACAAGTTCTTCATTACCAAATAAAAACAGTAGATGAAGGAATTAAAAAAAATAAAAGCCAGGTAATAAAACGTTGGGTAGTTATTTTCTATAATTATCAGTGCTATCACTAACCTAATTGAAAATTAATGAGATACAAAATGAGACAATGCAAAGAAGTGGTTTTTTTAGTAATGCCAATAACTATCACGGGAATAATCAGTTGTAAGTCAAGTGCACAAGCCTTGCTAATAAGGATGGAGAAGACTAAACTTAAAAAGAAGTAAGAAAAAAACAAAACAAAACATGACAGACTTACACAGTAGCTCAGCTAGAGAGACACGAACATTTTACAGAGCTAAAACTGAAGAGAGACAGGTGCCCTGTAAGAACAATTTATCCCACTTGCCTTCAAGAGCTGTATAGCCACCCTTTCTCATTCCACTGACCACAGTGAAAGCCTGTACACTACAGCAAGGCTAAATACTAAACTTCAGTTTAGCTGAAGGGGGATGAATCCTTCCTTCTATGGTTACAGACTGTCTTTTCACCTGCCCTCCAGCACAATGGGTAGGGACTACCTGCCTCTGAGGCCATGGTATTCACTGGCAGCAGCACTGGGGGGGGGGAAGAAAAGTCTGGCTCATTTGGGAAGCAAAGGGACAGGGAAAAAAAAAAAAAAAGAGACAAGAGAAGACAGAAAATCTAAGGGACACAAATAACGAACGTGGCTGACATTAGCCAAATCACAGCAGAGGTACTAAAAGGAGCATTCCAATTCCCTCTATTTACAGATAGACAGATCTGTCCTCTGTCCTGCAACAGCTGAGGAGAAAGGTATGAATGTGCAAGTTATACTATAATGCCAGTTCTTATATCTGGAGCATTCACTCCAAGCTAGTTAATACTGCTAGTCAAAGAGATCACATGAAGGATATATAACCAAGGCGAGTTCCTCATCACAAGCAGAACTTGAAGACTTCATTATGCAACACGAGTCACTAAAATGGTAGTTTTGGACAACAGTATAGCTTCTGAGCCCCTCCACCAAGCCTACATGAAGATGCATCTACACAGCTTGGTTAAACCCTGTAATTCAAAAAAGGACACAACTTGATCATTGTGCCAATTCTTCCCAACCTTTATCCTTGTCTCCTAGCACTGTGTTTTCCTAGAAAAATATCACAGTAAAACTGCTTCATCCTTTACAAAGATAAATACCACACGGTGAGTTTCAAACAGCCACTCCAATCAGGCCCCTCTTCACATAGCTTTCAGCTCATTTTCACCAGCTACTGAGAGCAGCTGTATCTAATGAGTGTTAACACAATTAGATGTATCTGTAAGTGATTAACAGACTACTTGCCATTTAGATCAGCACAGTCAAACTCGAACAAGGGCTTAAGGCTCAAGTCCAGTTTACATAAATTTTGCTAAAAATTCTCACTTAATATGCTACAAACAAGGTATAAATATTGTTAGAACAAACCGAATTGAACTCCTTTAGACAAAAAGAAAAAAACAACATGTACTTAAAGATAAATGAGACCTCTGACCATGAAAAAGTGTGTCACAACCACATATTGCATTTTGCACATTAAGCAAAATGTTAACTTATAGCTGTGTATCCGTCATTGGAGATGGTAGAGTCTAAGGTTGTATCCTCAAATATATGATCATTTTTAGAGGAGTATACACTGCTCACTGGTGTCAGTTCAATGAATGCATGCTATGAGAGAGCACGGCTCGGGAAAAGCAGTATTAGTGACAAGATCCTGCATAAAGGTTACAAAAAACCTGTATGAAAAACACAGCATATTTCTAGTTATTGTGATCCTACTTAAGGTAAGTGCCCAAATGCTTCAGAACGCCGTGTAAAAGTTCAATAAATGAGCCTAAACAGATCATTATAAAGTAAGCTTTCATCACGGAGTCATGCTGAGCTGAAACACATTTCCCATTTAAATAACGTTGATTTACAGAACCATCAAGACTAGTGTGCAAGAAACCAAGAAAGCATGCAATTGTTTACATGGAATGATTAAGAAAGAGATGTAAACAATCTTTAAGCTTAAATTTATATTGAAGTTGCTTCCACATTAATCAATATTGGGCACTTAATGTCGGGCAGAACATCACTGAAGAGATGCTTCTCAAGAATTAGGATTTTTTCCTGCCCTGAAGTAGCTGGCATTTTTAAAATAGCAAATCTAAATTCTCTATACAGAGAGGTATTTTGAGACATAACCCAGAAGCATAAAGAGAGCCAAAGGCCAAGTAGATACTGATTTACTGACCTGAGCAAAACAAAGTCCTAAAGGGTAGTGACTGATTTAGAGAACAGGTGAAGAAAAGTAAAAGTTAAATGAGAGAATGACACCCTGATGTTAGCTATATAAAAGTACACACCATACCTGTAAATCATGATTTCGTGATTTCAACTTGGATCCTTGAAAAATCAAGATGTTCAATCCAAGTCAGTAACCAAACACTGAAAGTTTCATATGATGTAAAAGCTCTTTCAATTACAAGGTCAGAAGGAGTAAGAGAATCGCTGCAAACTAACTGCGTGCATAACTAATAGCTATGTTATCTAAAACACTCAACACTGACAGGTCTGTCTTTCCATGTTCATTCCTGACATACCTTGGTGGGGGTGGGGAAATATTTTCACTGAAATTCATCAAAAAAATAAATTTGAGGTCATATGAAGAGGAGAAAAATATATGACTACTGACATAAACATTAATTGTTAGGAAATCCAGTTATGAACCCTCACTGTATAAATTCTTCACTCATATACCACTACTGTATTATTTCTGATTCATTGTTTACAAAAGCACCAATTGCAAGCTTTAATTAAGAGAAAAACACCTAAAATTCCAAAGAACAGTATTCCTCTGGTAATAGTAAAGGTCAACTGTTAAGGCTTAAACATTTCTGCAAGCTGTATTCAAGTGCCTTAAACATGAACGTTAACTAAACACACCTCTATTAAGAAGTCCATGTCTTAAAAATGTGAATACACAGCACAGTAATGAGGAGAAAATTCACAGAAAAGTAATACAGCACCACAGGACTGAAATTATAGGTATAAAACACTGAAAACATGAGAAGAGTTACTCATCTGCCTGCATACTCAGGAGAAACTACGGTACATACCATGCTCTTTTATTATACAGAGAAATATGCTATTTTGTGACAGCAATATTTACTCCACTGCGATGTGCATTATCCAAAGAAAATACAAGCCAGCATTTTCAGAAGCATCAGGGCAAAACACCTGAAACACATGATGATTCTTAACCCACTTAATTCTTGAAAAATTACCTGCATTAAAATGAGGATCATCTTCCATTGATCGTACTGCTTCCTCAACTGCATCTAAGGCACTGCCTCCCTGTTTCAGGATACCATAACCTCGCAGCGCAGCTCTGACAACACCAGCACGACTTCCCTCCTCTCGTTCTTTAAAGATCCGGCCAGCTCCACCATGCACCACAATGACAGGCTTCATCCTGCCAAATTTCTCCCAAGGTTTTCAGCTGTGCACACCTGTAATTAGCCTATTTCAGAAAGAATAGGTTTTTAGCATGTGCTCCCTTCTACATGGATAGAGCCCCACAGGTCAATTAACAGATACATTCAGTTTGACTGCAACTACTTTACCTTTCAGGAAGCTGAGTAATTGCGTGAAGGAGCTCCTAATGCAAGTCTGGACTGAAGGAGGCCCTGGGCAACTTGGTGCAAGTTTGAGGTCAGCCCTGCTTTGAGCAGGGTGCTGGACCAGGTGGCCTCTGAAGGCCCCTTCCAGCCTAAGTTACTCTACAGTCTCATGATTTAGCATGAACCCTGTTTGGTGGTATTACAGAAGCAAGCACCTGAGCAACCCCTGATCTTGCTAACCGTTCTTTATCTTAGATGGGTAGCTCTGCTGTTCGAGTACAGTCATATAACCAGAGATAAAGAAAGGCGACTGACCTGACCTGAGTTAACAGCTTAACCAGCTCTACTGCCTGGATCTCAAACCTCCGACCTCTTGCAAAACTTTGTACTTCGTGCAGGAAAACACAGCATTCAAACCTGGATGTCAACAGTTTGTTGTTACTGCTCACGGCCTCCTGTGAGGAGACAAAAAAAGAAAAAAAAAAAAAAGTGTTGCTACACATCTTTGGTGCTGGCGATTACCTTTTTGCTTCCAGAAAAAGGCAAAGGAGAAGCGGCCTCACCTCCTACTGGAATCTAATCTAGGGCACCTCACAGAGGAAACCCTTCACCTTTCGCAGGGCCGGCTATTTTTGGAGAGGCTGCCAAGAACAAAATCCAACAGCCTTTCCCTCATCCCGTTCGCAAACCCGTTAGAGAGAGTCTCCCCGTAGTCCTGCACCACCCACAGACCGACCACTCGCACTCCCGCGGCCTCAGCAGCGGGACGGGCTCCCGGGGCCCGCCTGCCCCAGGTGAAGCCGCTGCCCGCCCTGCTTGGGCGTTACAGCCCGAGGTGGGGCAGAAAGACCTCCATTATCACCGAGGATGCCGCAAGCGAGGCCTTTCAAGTTTTTACTTCGACCGGCAGCTGCACTCTTCCCTCACGGAGAGTCAGGGGAGGAGGAACTCGGCACGGGCTCTCCTCAGCCGCGCATCGAGCCCTGCCGGGCGTCGCCTCAGCCCAGGGCGGGCCTGGCCCGCCCCCGCGCCCAACCGGGTTTGCCCGCCCGCCTGCTCCCGCCGCCCGCTCAGCCTCACCCGCCCTGGCGGAGAGCGACAGCGTGGGCTCGGAGCCCGCCTGCAACGCCCCGTCCTCACAGCAACCCGCGGCAGCCCAGCGGCGCCCTGCACGCACTCCCCGGGGGAGGTGCCGGTACGAGGCGGACCGGGCCGGCCCAGCCGCAGAGGGACGCGCACCGCGGCGGCGGCGGGAGGGCAGCCCGTTCCCCGTCGGTGCCGCTCAGGCAGCCGCCCTCAGCAGACATGGCGGCGCCCCAAAGGCTGCCCGTAGTTAAGATGGCGGCCCGCTGCCATTCTCGCCCGGGCGTTCACCCCGCCCCAGCCGCGGCAGGGGGCCGGGCGCTGCTGCCTGAGGGCCGGCGGGAGCGGCCCGACCCCAGGCTGCGCGCCAGTGGTAGCACCACATCGTGCCTTTCTCGCCTTCGTTTACCCCTCAGCTGCAGGCGGGCGGGGAGCAACTTCTCCGGCGGCACTGGAGGGGCCGGGCAGTGCTGCGGCTGCTGCCACTGCTTGATTTCATAGACTCATAGAATGGTTTAGGTTGGAAGGGACCCTAAAGATCATTGAGTTCCAACCCCCCTGCTATAGATAGGGACACCTCCCACTAGACCAGGTTGCTCAAAGCCCCATCCAACCTGGCCTTGAACACCTCCAGGGTTGGGGCCTCCACAGCTTCCCTGGGCAACCTGTTCCAGTGCCCCACCATCCTCACAGTGAAAAATTTCTTCCTGATATCTAATCTAAATCTACCCTCTTCCAGTTTGAAGCCATTAACCCTCATCCTGTCACTACACGCTCTTGTAAAATGCCCCTCTCCAGCTTTCCTGTAGGCCCCCTTCAGATACTGGAAAGCTGCTATAAGGTCTCCCTGGAGTCTTCTCCAGGCTGAACAACCCCAACTCTCTCAGCCTGTCCTCATAAGAGAGGTGTTCCAGCCCTCTCATCATCTTCGTGATCCTCCTCTGGACCCGCTCCAACAGATCCATGGCCTCCAAAGCTGGATGCAGTACTCCAGGTGGGGTCTCCCCTCAAGATAAATTAGAAAAATGGCACCTCTTCCCCAAACAGAAACCCGATGGCACATCCTGCGGGCCCGTCCTTTCCTTCTGCTCTGAGCAGGTGGGGTTATTCCCGTTCCCATTCCCAAAGCTCAGGCTGTGGAGCGTAAATTGGAAGGGGCATCATGCATCCCAGTCTTCCATCAAGTTGGCCCAGACCAGGTGAGGGTAAGTTGTATGCAGCTCTGCTAGTCCCAAATAGATTGCAAAGGCAAGAAATAAGCTTGCTATTTATTGTTAATATTTTTTTTAATAGTAGGCTGCTGGAACAAACAGTTGTTTGCTATAAATAGAACTACTAAAAAAAGTTCTTCCTGAAAAGGAAAAAGATTTTTAAAATAAGAGTTCATGAAAAAAAATTTTTTTTGAAGTTCCTTACCTTTGTAGAAAAAACATAAAAGTGTCTCAAAATTTATACTGTAGTAAAAAGTATAAACACAAATTTCTCAAAATTTATACAAACTCTATCTGGCAAGCAGCTGGCCTTCCTTGACCGTTCCTGCTTAACTCACCACTCCGCTTCTTTTCTCTCCGTTTTGTTGCTCTAGGCTAGGCTGCAGGGAGACCAGCAACTGCAGTCTGCTGTGGCCACAGAAGGACTTGAGGTGACACAACTGTGCAAAATGACAAGGATTTATGGCAGTGTGCAGTCACTCAATTCAAGGTCTGTTTTGATCCTGTAGGTTGGTTTAAAATTAATTAGTGTGGTTTAATTAAAAGGAGCTACTCTGGATGGTTTTTCGTTGTCACTGATAGACAAAGGGGAATTTAAATTTTGTATGTGAATTACCTGAGAGCATCGCTTGTTTTTATAGAATATTTGTCTTGCTTTCAGAGGTAGTGTCAAAACAGGAAACATGCTAGTTAGATTAAATAGAAGAATTATTTAAATTGTTTGCATGGACAACAGAGCACTAAATTTGTATAGTAACCTTAAATTGAAATGTTAATATTAGTCAAACATTGTTATGATTCAACAAAACAACTATGTCACTTGATAGAGCTGGAATAATGTGTTTCCACATTAGTTTTCTACCTTAAGCCCTTTTCGGCTGCCGCCTTTGCCATTGTGGTCAAATCATTTTATGTTCTTTTAGAAATACTGTAAAACCTCTCAGATCTTACTGGAAAGTATTATTTTTAATTTTGTAACTATTAAGTAGTTTTTTAAAAATCAACATCTTGAATTGCGTATCAGGAATTAGTCCTAAAGCCATGTGAACTGTTAGGATAAGTTTTGAATAACTACTGTAGAGACCTATTGACTTCAGTTTAGCTAATTTTCTTAAGAGCTTTGCATATTGTAATTGCCAGAGAAGCAACTTTAAATATATACAGAATAAATTAGTTCTTTAGCATGTGGTGCTGGTTTTGGCTGGGGTAGCGTTAACTTCCTTCACAGTAGCTAGTATGGGGCTATGTTTTAGATTTGTGTGGGAAACAGTGTTGATAATACAGGGAAGTTTTAGCTATTGCTGTGCTTACACAGAGCCAAGGCCTTTTCTGTTCCTCACACCACCCCACCAGCAAGCAGGCTGGGAGTGCACAAAAAGTTGGGAGTGGACACAGCCAGGACAGCTGACCCCAACTGACCAAAGGGATATCCCATACCATATGATGTCATGCTCAGCATATAAAGCTGGGGAAGAAAAAGGGAGAGGGGGACGTTCAGAGTTATGGTGTTTGTCTTCCCAAGTAAGTGTTACGTGTGGTGGAGTCCTTCTTCCCTGGAGATGGCTGAACACCTGCCTGCCGATGGGAAGCAGTGAATGAATTTCTTGTTTTGCTTTGCTTACATGTGCAGCTTTTGCTCTACCTATTAAATTGTCTTTATCTTAACCCACGGGTTTTCCTTATTTTTCCAATTCTTTTCCCCATCCCACTGTGGATGGGGAGAAGCGAGCCAGCAGCTGCATGATCCTAGTTGCTGGCTGTGGTTAAACCATGACACATATGCAGCCTCGTGGAGATTAGCTTTCCTGCTTGTAAATTGAAAGTGTTATACTCGAAAGAGGTAGGAATGTGTTACCAAAAGTAAGGGCTAGAGAGCTGGAGCTGAGAAGTAAGTGATCTCACCACATGTGGATAGGGAATGTGTGTGTTTGTGAGAGCAGCCTGATATCATAGGGTCTATCCTGCATCTCAGATGACTAGAATACAAATATAATTGTGCCTTCTGTTTTCCTGCAGAACCCATATAATTAAGGGCATGCCCTCCTGCTTCTAGAGAAAGAATTCTCCTAGAATCTCACCGAAAACTTAATTTTAGGAACCAGTAAAGAAAGTAAAATATATTGTAAAAGTAACTCTTTTAATGCATACGTATAGTAAATATGGTTTTTTTTGAGTAAATGTTTATGTATCAGGTTGTCTGTTATTTGTAAACTATTTGAAAATCTTCAAAACATGATGTAGAACAGAAAGCAGTGTTCTGTATTTTATTACTTGGATTGTAGGAGCGTGTACGTTGATCAAGGCTAAGGCTGCTTGAGCAGGTGTCATAAGCATGCAGAAACACAATACTAATTCAAAATATCTGCAAACTTGGGTCTTTTTATATTAGGCAGAACTGTCATAGGGAGATCACTGCGGCATTAGGATGCTCAGGTCATGCTCTGCAAAAACTTGTGCATGTTGAATAACTTTGTTCACGTGCACAATTCGATTAAGTCTCTAAACCAATTCTTACCATATTCTTATTGCAAAGGGTATGCTATAATTTAGAGAGGCTGAAAAAAACAGTTCCTCTGAGAATCAGTTTAATTTTTTCATGTAAATTGCAATATTTCTTAAACTTACTTTCAGGTAAGATCAAGCAGTGAAATGTGCAGCAATAAGACAGAAAATGGTAGACGTGGTATTCACTAAAATACAAATGTGACCAACTGAAATTCATTAATGAGTTGTATGTTGAATAGTTTACCATATTTTCTTGTGGGGAGGGGCTAGAATAACCAATGGCAATGATGTTTTTTCCCCTTCCGCCCAGAAGTGAGGTTAAATTGGTGATGCGTTCATTTTCCTGCTTTGAGGAGATCTTAACCCTAACTCGGATGTCCTTCACGTAGCAGATTGCACCGAACAAGAAGTTAACAGCATCCTGTTGCTCCCAGTATTTAAGTATTTTGTATGCAGTGGGGCAGTCCTACTGGAGAAACACAAGTATGCGGCTCTCTGCAGAAACCTATGTGCTGGGGGAGAAGGCAGA
This sequence comes from Ibidorhyncha struthersii, assembly GCA_013398815.1. Taxonomy (NCBI): domain Eukaryota; kingdom Metazoa; phylum Chordata; class Aves; order Charadriiformes; family Charadriidae; genus Ibidorhyncha; species Ibidorhyncha struthersii. Next base: position 527,073 of record VZSZ01010967.1, on the reverse strand, counting down.
GCGGCATATGATGCAGTACTGGTCATGGGAAATCCCAGTTCAGATCCTAGTTTTGAATTGAGAACAGATTGGGTTTGACCAGTTTTCAAAGCTAAAGTTTAAAAATTATCCTGGTGGTTCCTGTCTCTGTGTCATGTGTATTTACTGAGAATTTATCAGTATTTATCAGCCTTGGGCTCTCCTGAAGGTGCATTCGAGGTGAGTGTCCTAAGCACAAGGCAGTCAAACTGCAACATGGATGATTGGCAGAGACTAAAATTAGAACTTTTTATTTTCCTTTTCTTTTCCTCCAGTAATGAGCCCTGAAATCATGTTGCATTTTTGTCACTGCAGGTCTGAAAAAACATGTTCATCTATCACCTCTGTGCTTTTGAAGTCCCTCCTACAGCCTGTGTAGTCTATAAATCCCAGCCTGCTCCATTCTAATCACTTTAACTTCAAAGAAGGCAGATCGAGTTCAATCTTTTGAGATTATTTTCAATTCTCTGTTTATTCCAAGCTTTACATTTCCTCTGTAGAACCCTTTCAGACGTTCTTGTTTTGGCTAATCTGCATTGTACATATGTGCAGCATGTTGGAAAACCTGTCTGTATGTCTGACAGAAGCTTACAGCTTCCCAGCAAGTGCAGGGGGCTTCTGGATCAAACATTTAGAGAAGGTGGGACCCTCAGAGCTGGCAAGAGTCGTACTTGCTTTGGTTCAACCCCATGCCCCTAGCCGAAAACACATGCATGCTTCAGAGCTATCACAACAATTTCAGGCACTTAAACCCCCAAGATTGAGGAAGTATTTCTCTTACATGCCTCTCACATTTATTTTGTCTTTAAATTTTGATTACATTAGGAAAAAGGCAGTTCTCTTCATGCTTAATAATATGCAATTAATATGCTAAAGGCTACAATTAAAACAGATTTTAGCTTAGTCCATGTTTTAGGCAAAACAATCTTTACTTTTTAAAATACATTAGAACACGTTTGCTTAAATATTGCTTGAGATAAGGCCTCAAACTTACGGACGGTCCAGGAAAACTTATAATACACCTTAGTGGTAACTAAGGCTTAGTTTTAAGTATTTTGCCATGTGTGTAATCTTACTGCAGGCAACAGGAGTTTCCATGGTAAAGATTTTAGGCAGCCTTGTCAATATATAGAATGCCTTAGGGAATAAAGTTAGTACAAAATAGTTCAAAATAATTCATAGAGGATTTTCTTGTCTCCCAGTTGGAGCAGAATGAAAATTAATAAAATGACAAATGAAAATCTGTCAAAGTCCCTTCTTTCTCTGCAAATTCTTGTCAATCAAATGTATGGATGTGTAGTGACCCTAAATGCAGTCTATCACAAAATACAGGAAATAAAAGAGCGTCGGCATGGCAGATACATACCAAGTGTATGTATGATACTTGAGAGATACTTGAGATACTTTTCATACTTGAGATACTTTTCATACTTGAGAGGTGAAATAGGAATAAAATGAAACTAAGCTATTCTTAGTCATAGAATTAAAATTAATTTTTAGTAACTTAAAGGCTTAACCAAGTTGCCAGGCATTGGAGAGAGTCTTGGGGCTCCTGTACCGGATCGAAGACTCCCTCTCATGATTTGGAAAGGGGTTCAAATCATAAAAACTTAGTAAATGCAGCTCCAGGGGGTCGTCATCATTACCTGCAGTTAACCCTGTGGAGATGGTTTAATTTTGCAGAAAGGTGGGCAGGGAAAAATTAAACTTTAGAAGTTTGCTGGGCATAAGTGCATTACATTGCAGGTTTACTTATATATAGCAGTTACTCTGTTACCAGGAGGATTGTAATGACCATGTGTGGCCATTAGAAAGGAAGATAAAGGCATGATAGTTTTGCTTAGTTCAAATGTTTGGTGTATTGGTTAGAATTAGTGTTGTGTATAATGAAGCACAAAGCTGAGATGTAACAGTAGCAGAACCATGAAAATTTAAGTGATGAAGTTAGTTTGATGAAAATGATTTAGGTAGCCTTAAAACTATATCCTAATGTAGTAATTAACATTAATAAATCTGTAGAAAAAATGTATGGAATGTACATAAAACAAGATTCAAAAGGCATGCTTAGAAAGGTGATTCTCCAGAGTTTTTTCAGTTTATTGCTTAAGAAAATCACAGTTTTTTTTCACACGCTTTTGCTGCTGCCAGCAAACATCTGGTTTTGTTTTTCATTTCCACCTAAGTATGAACTAATACGGTATCTGTAATACCGTAATAATAATTGATCAAAAATGAACCTAGAAAAACTTGCAGTTAAGACATCATTGTGGTTGTAGTATTTAATGTGGAAAATAACTACAAGGGAAACAACAGGAACTAGGGTTTTATTTTGAAAACTTGACCTTTTATTTTACTTCTGTACCTGAGTCAGAACCCCCATTCTAGCGAAGGTACTAAAGTCCATGTTGTTGCATATCAGTCTAAAAGTCTGATTTAAGGTTGGATTTTTTTAAGATGTTGACCAAATTATTTATAAAATGCAAGAATACTACACGAAGTAGGCCATGAATAGTATGCTAAAAGAAAATTCTCCAGTATAAATCAAAGTTGTCAGTCGTAAGGCTGGTGGCAGGGAAAACAAATCAAGCAGGGAAGAGAGAAAAGGTGTATTTTAAAATGCGAATGTTAAATGAGATAGCTAATTGATGTCTGCCTTATAGGCATAAATCAGTTATAGAGAGAATTGACATCAGATTGCTCAAAGATGATGCTGTAAATGCAGTGTAAGAGGTGATGGGATTTTGTGGAAGATCTTGTGGTAAGCCACGCAAGCATTCTGGAATCAAAAAGCACTTTTAAGTTGTTTGTGATATGAATGGGGAACCAGTGGAACTGGCTGAAAGTGGGAGCAGTACGGTGTGACTTTCTCCTCAATCATGGGAACAAAAGCAGTGATGTTCACTCTCAACTCCAGTACCAAAAGTGATCATTTCATGAGAGCTTGGGGAAGAATTAAAGACTGGAGGTACAGAGAATTCCCTAGTGTCGCTTATACTGATCATAGGTGGGGAATACTGTTTATTTTGCTACCATTATCTGGGAAGCTTCCTGAAGTTGCTGAAAGCAGCAGACTTATTTGCCTTACGTGTGCATGCTGGACTTCTACATGCCTGCAAAACCAGATGTCTTCTTGAAGATTTGATCATATTGCTGATGCTAGCAAATTTCTAAATAAGCTCATATGAAAAGAAAACAAAGGATTAAGTGTTATTTTAAAGTACCAGGAGGAGGCACTTTGTCAACTGATCTTTAAGGAAAGATAAATGAATGGGAGCGGATTCACAGTATATTTTACTGAAGAGACTAAAGCGATCGCAGTACTAACAACACATGAACAAACAAATGAACAAATGTAATTAGGACTGGTTTAAGGTAAGTATCAAGTGTAGAAAGGAGATCATTGATAAGGATCATAATGTTGGTACTATTCTACTATTTCCAGCACTGAAATATATGTTAAGAAATGAGACAAACACAAACATGATACCTTGTATTAGAGCTTTCTTTTGCCAGATTTTGGTGGAGTTGTAAACTGCAAATAAATTCTTTTATGAACCACAAATTTTCCTTTTTCTTTACTTCCTACAGCTGTGAACAGCCTCTGGTGTTATCTGATAAGTCTCTGTTTTATTATTATTTCATAATATAGTCTCAATGTAAAATGTTATTGAGGAAACTTTGAAATAAATCATTATGCGTATCTTTACATTCAGTAGCCACCTTCAGTTAGGTATTAATTGGCACAATATGAAACAGATCTGTTAAGGGCATTCACATGTTGAACTTACTTTGAGGGTTTTGCTGGGCTATGCAGGAAAGAAAGATTTATTTCTTCATCCAAATGTTCTGCGCACCTAATAAACAACTTACCTGGCATGTAAGTTCATGAAAACAGCAGATCTTTGGAGATTACTGGATGATATTTTTTCAAGGGCAAGTTTTCAACATGAAAGTTTAAAAACTTTGTTCTGAGTGTTGCATTTGTCCGGAGAACTGGAACAGGCTTTGTGGTCCATGTGCAGAGGCAAGGCCAAACAAAACAGCTCTGATTTTCTATATCAGATAGTTTCTAGTGTTACCGGTAAGGAGAGGAGATGCTATGAAATGTGATGTTCTACAACTACTGGATGTTTCATCCAGGGGAGCTGAACTCAGACCGGTATATGGAAAGGATGAAGTTGGTGGCACGGACCTAAAGTAGTACACCAGTGAGGCTTGAGAGTGCATGGGAATCTCTGTAAGGGTGATGGAGGTTGTCTTCCTTCTCTAAGATGCCATGGGTAAAATGTGATCTGTGTTTTTGTAAATAAACTTTTTGTTTGGTAACGCAAATTGTCTCCTGCTGTAATCAGTAAGACACTGGCAATTCCAAGACAACTGCCGTCCCTGTTCTTTTTTCTTTTCTTCCAGCTTTTTTCATCTTTCTCTCACCTCCCTTCCCTCCCCCTCTAAATTTCCTTTTTCGTACAGTGGGCTTCATGAAGAAACTGGCAATGCAGAATTAGTATTTCATGATATTTGGTGAGCTATTTCTGCAGAGGAATTCCTTAGACAAACCCTGATGAAGATAGAATTTGAAGGAAAAGTAGTTAACATCTGGACGTCAGTACCCCTAAAATTTTGGGGACGTGGTTAGATTTATTATCTTTCTGCGGCTTTTGCTCCTTCTCCAGCTTTTGCATTTCTAAAGAGAATATTTCAATGCCATTTATTCATAAGTCATTGGAAGTTCCATTTTCCCCCCACTTTTAAAAAAATAAAAGTTTTTATGGTTACAATATTGTGGATGGATGATGTCTATAACTGGGAGAAATGCTTCAAAGCAGGTTGAAAGGAGAACGCTGGTCTTTCTAAAATGCTCTCTGAATACGAGATATGGGAGCATCCAACTTGTTTTAACAATGAAAACTCTTTTTTTTTTCCTTGTGTAAAAATAGATCACAGTGCAGTGACCTCAGAGGGAGAGAAAGAATGAAAAAGATGTGTGCTTCTCTAAAACTCTTGACTATATTGTTACAATCTGTATCAAAGGATGACAAATCCGAATTGCACTGCTTCCTGTGTTCTTTGAATTAGATTTTGGTGTGTGCTACACTATTTTGACCTCTTCAAAATTTTGTAATTTAATTAGCAGGTTTCTTTTTCCCTATCCAGCCCATTTTGAAGGGAAAAAAAGAGTAGACATAGACCACTGTGATAACCCTTTATTCTTTTCTGAGTCTAATTGCATATTTTGAATGCAATTTATATGAAAGCATTCTTGTATGAATTTAAATCAGAAGGATATAAAAACAATAAGGAGTATTAACCAATGGGGATTAACGACTACCTGAACTGGCTAGAAAAAAATTTACTCCCCAGTCACCAATTTATAGGCTTGGTGCGTGCCAGGGTATTTGCCCAGCTGCACCTGCCTTATCAACATGTTCGAATGTGAATTAGTTAGCACAAGAAGTTGGCAGAGGAATAGGGAATTTTTCTCCTCAAGGTCGGAAGCAAGGCAGGCTGATAATGATTTAATGCTGTTATGGTCTGATAGTTCGGCATGAATGTGTCTCTATATTGCCATCAGTTGGCATGTGTCTACATTCGAAGAAACACGCTTTTCGAACTGACATCCTTTTTACAGGAACACTAAGCAGCAGGCACCTGCCTTAGCCGGCTAAAAGTTAGGTGTCCTGGCTAAGCTAGTTGTCTGGGCTTCCTCTCAAAGCCGTGGGGACAGGGATTTTCAGAGTGATTCATACTGTTCTAAGATATGTGTCTAAAATAGATGAGATGACTCATCCTCTGGAAGTACCTGCCACTCTACTGACGACAGAGGGAGACCTAGATGACTAACTTACCCTAGATAGCTAAATTCTGGACTGGTAAGTAATATGAGAGAGCTAAGCACCAATGTCTTTTTCTTTTAATGAAAAGAGGCTCAAGTATGCGGTCATTGAGCGGTCATGAAAAAGTCTGTAAAATCATTGGTCCTGCAGTATATGCTAAAAAAGAGGTGGACCTGCATTGCTGTCCTGCTGTATCTTTCATAAATAGGGTGATTTAATTTTTTGCTAAATCGATCTATGTCAAGGTGAGGAAAAGAAGATGTTTCTTCACCTTAAAAATCCCACTGGAAAAGGATAAGTGTTATTTACATTACACAGAAGTATGAAGCAATGGGCATGATACTTATTCTACATCAATTTCCATTATAGAAATTGCTTTGTATTTTTACCAGTGGAACTGGATGTAAAATCCATTAGGCTTGGTTTTTCTATACTAAAAGGTTGTTAGCATGTATCTGCTTAAGTACAGCATGGACTTTGAAGATCTTCAGTCTGCAGGGGAATGCACGTGACACTAGCTTCACTATTCATTGGTTACTGCTTCAGGTGCACTTTTTGCAGAACTTACAAAAATTAAGCTCATTAATATTTAACTAAAACCCACCACTTGGCCAATTTGAAAATTATGAAGCCTCGGTGAATATTCAGGAAGTATTCACAACGTGATTTTTCAATACTGACCTAGGTTTCTAAACAAGGAGTCCAGGCACCTTCTGAAGTCAGCGTAGGACAGTTCAGCACCTCCAAGGAATAATTCAGAGCAACTAAGGTAAGCAGGATGGTAGTGCTCTGGTTGCCCCCCAGAGGACTTCCACTGCTGACTAGATGGAATCCACTGAAATAACCTCTGAGATACTTCTCCCTCTGTATTTACTGCGGAGGAAGCCCAGCCTGGCTTTGTAGGCTGTTAAAGTGGGCAATGTGAATACTTCCCTCATTGTTTCCTATTGTAATTTTTAGGTCAGTAATACGTTGTCAGCTCAGAGCAGAATATTTTTCAGAATATATCTAGAATATAGTTCTGAATGTCAGGCTTAGCTTGCATTAAAAGTGCCTGCTGCATGGTTAATGTATGTAGTATGCTCAGTAACAATGTAGTAGCATGTAATGTAATGTAGTAGCAGCAGCATGTATGTAAAGTATGTAGTATGCTCAGGTTTAAACTTTTTTTCTCTTGTAACTTAATTGACTGTGCACCCCGCCATGTGCCCAGAATAGTCAGCAAAATCCAGATTTCTGGATCCAAAATCTGTTTTTCTCAGAAAGTTTGCTTTCATTTTGTGTGCTTTCTGGTTGAATCATAAACAGTTCTAATCTCTTCCGTGTCTGCAAGGCCTTGAGTTACCGAGCTGCTGGCTGGCACAGACACCGTAAGGCCCTTGTCATTTACCGTTGCATTCAGAGTGTTAGAATGTGATGCTTTGGATCAAACAGCCTGATTAATTTTTATATTCTTCTGTTGGTCAACAGCTGCTTTACCTAAAGCACTACACTCTCACTATAGCTTTTAAAGTACAATAACTGGTTACATACTGCTTTACGCAGGTTGTATAGAGCTTAGAAATTCAAAGAGTTGAACTGATTTGCTACGGTTTGAAAGATCATCTACAGAGTTTGGGAACATATTTTGATGTGGTAAGTTGAGATCTGTGGATTTTCCTTTCCCATAATATGGAAGTCCAAGCTTATAGGTAAAGCACAGAATCAGGGCAGGGTGAAGAGAAGACACAGAACAAAGACCAGCCTTGATCAATCTTCATTGCACAGAGAGAGAAAACAGCACGCTATAGGATNGGGGGGGGGGGGGGGGAGGAGGAGTTTCCAGACTTTCAGGGAGAAAAGGAGGCATGTTACAAAAGACAAATGACAACCGTAAGTGCTGTACATCAGGCATTGTCTTACAGTGAAGGAGTTCAGATGACAAAATTACTTGAATATGGTAACCATAAGAAATAGTGAATGCGTTCACCAAAGACAGTAAGTGACCTTGAATCGTTGGGTAAGTTCAAATTCTACTCTTTGGTAATTCTTGTTTTAAAGACAAAGGAAGGTAAAATTGCAAAGGACACAAGGGTGTATCCAGGGGAACAAGAACATCATTTATAGTCGCCAGAGTTGTTTGATGAGGCTCACTTGCTAGATACCTGATAACAAGGAAGACCAATCTGTCACTGTAGGGTTCCATTAAGAAGATTTGTCTATAATAGGGAGCATTAAACAGGGTAATGGAAATTACCTGAGCAGCTACTGAATTAATTTTCCCTTTAAACATACTCTTATTTAAAGATAACAACCGGCTGGACAGCAAGGCAAGTTTTGTATCTGAGTGCATCTGTTAAAAAAGGGCTGTGAGAAGTTTGCTGGTTTTGAATATAAAGCTGACTGTGCCATCAGCAACTGCCCCCCTTACCTAGGGCAAAACTTTAAATGATGCATAATACAGGTAGGACTCTGTTGTGGACTCCTGAAATCATTACCTCATACAAACTGCGATTATTTAGTAGAGAAATGTAATTGTTTCTCTAGAGGGTGATGAATGTGATTCATTATATTTGATCTTTTTCGTACCAGAATAATACTGCTGTTACTAGCTCAGAAGACTTCTTGGCAAATCAAAAGGAGATTGCTAGTTTGGAGCATTTCTCTGTCAGTCTGAAATCCCCAAGCTGTAGCTTTGAGCTCGGCAGTGAGTGCTCTGCAGTAGTACCAAGAGAGCTGAAATAATCAACAATAGAAACCTTTTATCTCATGTCTGAAATCCATAGATAGAAAGAGAATGTATATATAAATATTTCTCTTTAATATTTCACATTGTGCTTCCAGTTAAGAAGTTAAAAGTTCTTTCACCGTGAGTGGACATAAGCCAAACCAAGCCACAGGATTAATGATAAATAATTTACATGAAATCCCTTTACTAAGATATCCTGCAATTTCATAAAGAATGAACACATGTTCTGAGAATATATAAAGATTGCTAAAATTAGCTTGCTTTAACACGCCTGGGAACAACACATGAAGCTGCTGTTGCAGTTTTTCTGACATAGCTGATCATGTTGCTTGCTGTTCACAACAATTAAATGTTCTTTTTCTGTTTGTTTTTTTTTTTTTCTTTTTCTTAGAACGGCTTCCAGATTAAGAAAAAGAAACCTACTAAAAATTCTGAACAATATGTTGACTGGTAAAGGCTGTAGAACAACTATTGCTGCAATAAACAGGATTAGTTTTGGATTACTTTCTCTACAAAGACTCTGCAGCAGTGCCTTACTCCTCCTTGCTGAGAAACGTCAACCCTTTCAGGTCTCCATGGTTATCTCACAGAATGAAAAGTAAAAGCATTCTGGGATGATTACATAAAAACTTGTAAAGGGTAAGTGCAAACTAAAAACCAGTGTTTAAGGACTAAACGGTGCGTTTTCAGATGCTGAGTCTGTGTATATGTGTGGTTGGAGAGACGAATAGGAGCATGGGATGGACCTTGGTTTGGGGAAGATACAGAACAGGCCTTAGTGATTTATCAGTGTATCTTTTGAACATGTACCTACCGATTTGATTAAAGCAACAAGAAATGATAATTAGCTGGATTGTGTTTGGAAACTACACCAGTGGTTTAATTATTAAATTTAAACATCGGTAAGTACAAAATATTCAATATTCCTAAAACACCTGTACAAAAGAGATTTAAGAACACAGTTAAGGCTAGGCTTGCGTATGGCTGTGCATACCATTAAAGCTGGAGAAGTGTGGATTTCTGCCATGTTCTGTAAATGTAAGATACATAAATTAGAATTGCTTAGGGATAGCGTTGCTTACATGAATCGCTTCTCAACTGTGTTTCATTTATGAATAAGCGTGCTTGGTGTGACTACTCTTGTCACACAGTGATCTTGAACAGCAGAAAATATCCTGTATGCAATGGCTTGCATATACATAATATCCATAAGCTATGTTTGTCAATATTGATTACAGGTGTTTTATGTTTACAGACAATTCAAAGCTGGGAGGACTGAAATATACCGGAGAGAGGTTTAATATTGATGTGGAGAAATAGTCTGAGAAAATCAAGGTGCAGTTCAGGGGCAAATTCAAAGTACTGCTCTATTTAGATGGTATTTCTTATCTAAAACGCAGTATGAGGAATGGATAGTGGTACTTAGGTTAAGCATGAGTCAACAGTATTGTGTTACTATAAAAAAGTAAACATGCTGGGGAGACATGACAAATATCAAATATTTAAATTACTCGAAAGTAGAAAGAGAATAACCTGTCTTGTGGGCTAATGGGAGTAGGAGAATATAAAATGGGCTTAAATCATAGGAAAATTTCAGGCTAAATATTATCGTTACACTATTTTTGCTAGGCATATTGAAAGCACTGGGACTGTGGAGGCTTCTCTGCCTGCTTGTTTATGAGCTGGTCAGACAAATATCTGTCAGATATAATAGATACCGCTTTGGGACGAGATACATCTTTCGGTTCCTACCAGCTCTGGACTCTATTATTCAATATGGTAATAAAACTTCCCAAGTAGTTTCATGCAAAATATGCATAAAGATACAATTCAAAGGGAGTATAAAGCCTTCGACACTAAGCACTGCATAACATGTGCAATTTTCCTCCAGCATATAATCTACTTCTGTTTTCAGTGAGGTAAATAGTCAAGTTTCTAGTTTAGCTTTGATTTCATATTGTCATCTCCGCGTCACTCCTTCACATATCTCATCCAGCCCACAGAGCCCTGTATCAGGATAATACCTTTGCCACCTTCCTCCTCCTCAGTAGGTAGGGGCAACACGGCAAAGGAAACAGAAACCTTCGTGGACAGCAAACTCAATTCAAGTTGACGGTATGATGCTGCTGTTGAAAAGGCAAACCTTATTCTGCGTTCTATTAAATAAACATCATAAGTAAAGCACTGGAGGTAGTTATCTACCCAGTTGATCAGCTGGACTACTACAGGGCAACACACCATTAGAGAGAATCCAGATGACAGCAACAAATACAAAAATTTTAGAAAATATGACCTATAAGAGACAGCAGAATGCAGTGTAGAAATGGGGAGTGGGGAACTCTCCCCCTCATTTAGGTGTCTGTCTCACACTTCAGCTATATGTGCTTAGGGAAGAGTATTTAGTGTTTAATGAGATGTATATGTATATATGTGTGTATATAAAGAACGTTCTGAAGGAAAGCATGTTAACTCTTCCAGTCTGTAAGAGGCTGTTAGAAAGGCAGGAACTGTCACTTGCAGAAGAAGATAGCAATTTAATTTTTTATCAAAACCTATATTCGAGAAGGGCTTCTGTCTAAAGCAAGACACGCTCTATTCTGTTACTCCTTCTTCAACATTTCTGCCAGAAAATTTCAGAAATAGGTTACCCAAATATCTTCCAGGGCTGGTCTTGGTATGCTGAATTTTGTTCTCAACAGGTCCATCCCCATTTTGAGACATTTCCAAACCTAAATTTCTGAGATTTCTATTATTTAATAGGGTTTGCTCTTGGTATTTGTAATCAACTTTCCCCCCAACCCTGTTTTCATTCTGTCACTGTGTCCAGAATATCTAAGGCAGTGGAAGAGAAGCCTCCAGAAGGTCAGTGCTAACACTGCTATGTAGTGCTCTTGTACTTGATCGCTGTCAGAAAGAGTAGTGGAGTACCCCACAGACAGGTTTTGTGGAAGAGTTTTCCTGACAGAACACCGTATGCAGGTATGTTTAGGTCTGGTTGGACGCCCGCAGTATGTTTTTCACTTGGGGCTTGGTGAAGGGTGGTTGTCCGTGCTACGCACCAACCAGGGGGTTTCATAGGGCAGTCAGTACTTTGCATTCCTTCATTTATGGCCCCAGCATGCCTATGGTTAGACTGCAAAATGAGAATATGCATAAAATATGTACTTTTACACTAGCTCACTGATCCAAATACTTTTACCGATCCAGTCTAGATGAAAAAAAACTGAGGGACAATTTAAAGACAGATTGTTTAAGCAAGATCAAATGTGTTTTATTTTATACGGCTGAATCTTCGATCAGGATAGGCCGCATCTTGCTGGGGGTCACACAAGCACATAAGTCTTAATTTCCACCTCAAAGCGCTTGAGTTTTGTCTGACTCCAGCCCCTACTTATCTGATGATAATGCCATTTGCTAAAAAGAAAGACACTGAGAAATGCCTGTTTCATGTTACACATCTACGTAAATACAGAGGTGTCACAGTGTAGAAGATGTCTCCAAGCAAAAAGGACTAGAAGTGATCTCATGTGATGGCTCTCAGATGTAATGTAGTTTTCAGATACCTCACAACACTGACACTACCTTAATCCACTGGGTAAAGATCTTCCCAGGCTGAAATGACTCAGGATTTTGCACAGCAATTCAGTGCAATCAAAGGACTTTTGAGAGCATTGAAAACCACTGCAGAAAGGAAGTTTAAGTAATTTGCATTATATATATTGAGGAGCAAATTTTGAGGCTTGCTTTTTTTTTTTTGGGGGGGGGGGGGAATGTTTCCTAATAAGTAAACTGTATTTCCTAACACCTACTATTTCTTTTTTTAAGTTCATTTTGCCAGCATATACATTAGCTAGGATATTAAAGGGCTTGACAATGAATTTGCAGCCTTTATTAAGGAAGGACTTTGGATTACAAACCATTATACTTTAAGTGACCCCAGTCTATCTTAAGCAGTGTAGGGATTGTTTCTCTTTGCACATTACTATCCCGAGTAACTCTTTTGTACAAGGGATAAATATTTGAATTAAAGGCTGAAGTATGTGCAGTCAGTAATGTCTGTGAAACAGTATTGGAAACCTGTCTTCAGTAAAACGTTTTCAAATTTGAGAAATTTAATTGCTTTTCTCAATTTCCTGTGAGACAAAAAGAAAAATCTAAGAGATTTTTCCCATTATGTGTAAGTGACAGCAGACTCATCTTTTAAAATAATCATCAATTTCCTCATTAAAAGTTCTTACCTGGATTTTTATAGAATTCTTCAAAAATATCATTTATCTTCTATTGAACAGTAGATTCCTCGAAATAATTACATTCTGCTGGAATATATTTGCATCTTTCTTACCTAATATATCAAGAAGCATCTTTCCATTCATCTTCTCACTCTCAATTTCATCTGGGTTTTAATTTCAGGATAAAAAAAAATCACTCTTCTTGTTAACTTTAGGTAGCTATTGTCCGATATCTGAAGATACAACATAACATCTGCAGATAAATTTCTAAATCTGGTTTCTGGAGTTTATTCCTTTTTATTTTATGGTCCATCAATGGCTTTGATTGTGCATAGCTTTATAAGCCTCTATTCAAGACACTTTCCAAAAGAAAGTGAGATTTATGTTTTCTCTGTGTTCTTCTCTGGACTTTCTTTTTCTGTTCTCTGCCTCATGTGTACTACTTCAGAAACTTTTGAATCTTGTTCCCCATATCAACCGTATCTGAGAAAGGAAAAAACTTTGAAGTAATTTTCTACAAGTTTAATGAATCAAGGTGCTTAACGAGAGGAGGTGCCTTAAGTGGCTATGAAGGAAAGGCCGTGTTCTTTAATCAGAGAAGCAATATGGGAGCTCAAACCTGAGAGACATATCTGTAGGATACTGGACTTCATGGGCTCCAGTAAATCTCATGTCATGGTTATTTATTTCAGCAGAATTAAAACTATGGAAAAGTTTCTAACAAAGATCGTAATGTGACTTTTAAGTCCTCTATCATTTATGTATTATATTGAACTAGTGTACTAATACTAAAAGGACAGTAGAACTAAATAAAGATAATGCCATCAGTGGCTTACAGAGGTGGAAATTTAACGGAAATGGGAAGTGCCGAGTCATAGTTAAAATTTGCAGTGATGGAGTATGGAATCCTATCATTCTCTCAAATTTTAAGTGGATCTGGTGAGTTTTGAAAGAGATATTACAATATTCTCATTAATTCATTTAATGGATAAGAAAAAATATGTCAATTCTTCTAAATGTGTTCACTTGCAAAGCACTTTTAAATGCCAGGCTTTAAGAGTTCCTTACTCCTTACTCCATGGCCTGGAGCCACAAAATTTAATGTAAGTATTTTTGCTCTTGGTTTATGAGGACGGGAGTATTGATCCAAGATGGAAATCCTTGTGACATACAGCTAAATTCAGAGAAAGTTGTTTCAGGGACCTGGAAATTACCAGATGCATAGGAAGAAACAACACAGAGGAGCAGAAGAATTCTATAGGGTTGGCGCTATAACTGGACGTGACATAGTGTGTTTAGGTCTGGGCGAATCAGTGTCCTGAAGGTCTTGACGAGTTGGAGAGTACTCAACAAGTGTAAGAGAGAGAGTGGAAGACTGAACTTGTACAGCTTGGCTACATGAGAGCCAAAACTCTACAAAGGCATGATAACAATTTATAAATACTTGCATGGTGTGCAGAAAAAGAGGAGAATTACGTAGTTCAGTGAACAGGATATAGAACTGAGAATAAAATGAAGAAAAACTAAACTGATCAGCTCTAGGACTCAGTTCCTGTGATGTTAAATTTCCTTCCTGCAACTGTCCCCCTCAAGGGAAGAGGAGGAAGCCTCCTTTTATGGAAAAACACCAGTAAATTGCCATTAGTGAATAAGCGTATTCAGACATAAGGTGTAACTCATAACAAATTCCTAGTTTAACAACATATAACCCTGAAGGAACTAACGTGATCATATTGTTTGACCTACTCTGTAGCGGACAGGACATTCTTAAAGGAATTCCGGATTGCATTAGATTTCCTTCTCCGTTAAATATGGTTGCGCCCTCGGTGTCCAGGTCATTATGCAATTTCTTTTTTCTAGTTCTTCACCTGAAACATTCTTTATCAGTGAACCAAAGCTGGAAGATAGACAGTTTGNGGGGGGCAGGAGAATGTGGAAAATGATGTGTTCAGCATATCTTTTTTTTCTGCTTGTTTGCTTTCTCTGTATGGTTTGTTTTGCTGCTGAACACATCATATAAGAAAAGTTTGTATCTTAGGACTAATGGAAGATGGGTATTCTCTCACTACTGGAGAGAAAGAGTTTAAAGGAATTCCATACATCTTGATGAATACATTTTCAGAACGAAAAATGAAAATTAAGGAAAGATATTCTAATTTCCATGTGGTCAACGAGAAGAAGGAATTTAACGAGAATTCTCTCTTGATAAATGCTTAGCCCAGTAAGTCAACCAGATGAATTCTGTAGTAGAATTACTGGGAAAGTGCAATGAGCTTTCAGGCCATGTGGTCGCGGGGCACCCAGCTAATGGTAGCAAGTGATGAGGATGGAGCAGTGGATGGTAAGCTGCCTCCTTCTGGTCAGTCTGTTTATGGTACACATTTACACAACACATGAATCTCAGTCTGGCAAATATGAGTTGCAGGACTGTCCCTTCTGTAGGATTATTAGACTGTTGCTTGGTACGGAGGAGAGATGTGTTCATTGTCAAGAATATTTGCACCACTCCCCTAGCCTCTCTGCTGGCCCCGTCCCACAGAGCTGGCCATGGCAGCAGCTGAATGAGAAGCAAATGCAGAGCAGAACCCTCTGTGATGTAAAACTCAATTTTCTTCTACAATGTGATCTTTTTGTTTTAGTGTGAACTCACAGATTAATATGTTGTTTTCTGCACAAATACATTCTCTTTGTTGCAATTGTAATTCCTTTCTGTGTCTCAGTGTACCTAATCTGCAGCTGCATTTGCCTAGACCTTGGCGCTCAATTCCACTGTATTTGTGATACATACATTTTCTTGAAAGCCTGCATCTTTTCCTCCTTTAAAGAGGTCTCTGAAGAGGAACACCGCTGTAGTACCTATGAAAAATTATCCAAGCTATAATAGCTAAGTTGTGTAACAATAGATGCACCTTTTTAAAAACCTTTCAAGCTGTTCACAAACTGTCCACTTTATGTAAATTTTTGCCCCATGTCAATTTACTGATCACACACACCTGTGGCTCCTGTTTCAAAGTAGGCTACATCGCTGAATTTTACACACATGAAGATGCAGAGCCCGGCAGTAATGCTTACATGTAGACTGTGTGAATGCCGACCCCTGACCGAGAGGCTCTCTGGAGCCCCAGGAGAAATTTGCAAAAAAAGATTTCAGGATTGAAAATGGAGGTAATAAATTATTTGAAGCAAAGGCTCCGAGGGCCATGTATTTGTGCGGCATCCAGCACGGTATCACCTTGATTATGCCCAGAGCTCTTGAGTCCTGGTATTGTACGTGACAACACCAGGTTGTATTATTTTATTTATAAACTGTATCGTTTTTCCCTTTCTTGCCATGAACATTTTTTATCTTCCCTCAACCTAGCTAAAGTTTTTTTCCTCGTTTATGAATGTTTATCTTCCTATCTATCATATATTAATTTGGAAAGGGAAAAGATAATTTTAAAGAGTTAAATAAACAGTAGGCCCTAGTTTTAAACGAACAAAGCCATAATACTTAGTATTCCAGGGCTGAACCAAACAATTCATCCTCTGTGGCTCCCAGGACTTAAACCAGCTCTAAAATAAATGGGCACAGTCCCAAATACTGAGGCTGACTTGTTATCTCTATATGTACTTTTCAGATAACAGACATTAAATAATTCACTATACAAAGTCTTATTTCAATTAAAATGGTAAAACTGATAAAGAAGTTTTCTTTACTTTTGGGAACAGATCTCTGGCATGTAATTGCATTAATTACAAATACACACAGTTGAAAAGTTATTCAAATGCAAATTTTCTTAATGAGAAGAAAGCAACTGGGAGTATAATTTTTAGTTGTTGCAGTTAATGAAAGTATTTGATTTTGTTTTAATTGCACTTTTAATAAAATAAAGTGCTCTCACAGTGATGAGATTTCACTAATACAGCATCATCTAACAGCAGTGCTAGAACTTCCAAAGGTTGCTGATGGTGCATAGATCAGCCAGCGCTGGGCCCTCAGTGGAGATAAGTGAAGCAAACAGCATTTGCTCCTGGGCAGAGCTGTATGCGGTGAGGTGCTGATCTCTGGCTAACAGCAGTGTACTAAAGGACGTAGCCAAGGTAAAGCACTGGGCAGACAATTTATGCCTTAAAAATACAAGGGCAGGAGTAAATAGGGTGATGTCTGGGCCCCACTGTTTTCATAACTTCGAATCACGGAGGAGGGAGTTGGGAGAACCAACTGGTCCAGTGTGTCTGCGCTGTTTTCAGTGCAAGAATCGTTATGAAAATACCCCCACACAAGCTTCTGTAAGTGTGCCCAAGTTTTAATTAAAAACCAAATAAAAATGAAGTTTAAGTTGGAAAAAACCTATTTAACTCAGTTTGTGTTTGCTTGCTTGTTTTGAAATATGTTTGTGCACTGCAAGGAAGTCATTTCACAGAAAGTGGTGTGCTCCCTTATGAGCAGCTGGTGTTTACAGATCACGTGTTGAAGAACACCGACCTAGTCCACCCCTCTGCGCATGAGGCAGGGTCAGCTACACTGAAGCCATTCCTTACAGAAGTTTATTCCACCTTATCTTTAGAAACCTTTGGTGATGTTGGCTTTCCAGGTCTGGGCTGAAGCTTGGTGCATTCCCATTCTCAATGAAGTTATCATGATGCAAGAAGCAAGGAAAAGGAATGCCTTCTAAAAGTCTTTTTAAGCTGATGGAAAGAATTTACATCTCGTAGGCTATCTTAACCAAAGGTAGTGACTTTTAAAATTTATTTATTTTTTCTTGGAAAAATGTTGTTTTGAATTTTTTAACCTTCCAAGTAGTTGATATTACAAAAGGGCTTGGACTTCTCTAAAGATTCCCTAATATTTTATCACCATTGCTAAGGAATTGCAGTAACTTCTCTTGAAAAGGATTGATGTCAAAATTATGTACCTCCTTCCCCAAACTCTCTCAATTTTCTTTCTATTTTAAATTATTATTAAAAATAACCAAGTATCTAAATATTAGTGGATTACTTTTATACCTTTCAATCTTGCATGTGAGATGGTATCTCTGAGGGAGAGCAATGACCTGGGAAAATGGGAAGCAACAGCCTGGGGGCTCAGAGACAGTATCCTGCCCCTCTTCACCCTTCAGTCTGGGAGGATAAAAACAATGGCTTGTGTTTGGCAAATCCCAAAACTGGATGAGCCTCCTGGTACTCAGGAGGAGCTGTATTCTGTATCTAAACACCAGTGGGTTACATTTCCTCACCTGTGAATTCAGAACGCCAAGCTTTCAAACTGGTTTTGCAATTTAAAGCAAGAGTGAGTTCCAGAAAGACAGACAATTGCAGACAATTTAGGAACAGCGAAAAGGTAAAATGAATCAAATAAATAGGAATGTTTTCATTTAACTCTAATTATAATTTACATAGCTGAAGGTGTGATAAAAGATTGTCAGCTGCTTGCATCATATGTAATGAAGAAACCTAGTTATTTTTAGCATTTTGACAGACTATCATTTGGTATAGAGACTGAATGTTCATTTTATAATTTTTTTTCAAAGAAGCAAGTATTTCAGAGGTACATACATGTCAAATTATTTTTTCATAGATATTATATATAAATGAAATTTAGATAAAAATATGCATATCTTAAATTGAGTATATTCACCATAGAATCCTGATAAGCTTTCACCTGCTGTTAATTTTCCTCTGAGATGAAAACACTACCAAGCAACAAAACCAGATGTTTAAGCACATCTTCTTAGAGTGGAAAAGAGGGTTTTAAGATTAAAACTTCTAACAGATTTTGATCCCAAGTAACATTCCATGGAGCCCATGGAGAACTCTCAGATAAATTTAACAGAATCCAATATATAAGGCCACTCACATGGCAATCTCCGCCTTTTACAAAGGAAAGATAAGGGTTACAGGAGTGAAGCAAAGGTTGAAGCAAGAGCAGGAAGGAAAGGACATCATCCTGGGAAGGGGAAGAGAGTATAATGAAGTTCAGGTCAGAGAAGAATGAAAGGATAGAGCGGCAAGAGGGATAGGGGACAGTAGGGTGTGGGTTTTTTCCCAGTTTTCCATTTTTTCCCCTGTGTGTGAATGAGGGGTATCTCCTAGTCAGCTCTAAGTATTTCACCTTTCTCCCCCAGAAGCTCATGGAAAGGGGCTATCTGTGACCTCTTCCACCCACCCAGAGGGTCATGGCCAGAGGTGGTTTTTTCAGGTTGTTTCTGCTCCAGGAGTACCTGCACTCTTTTGATCTAGAGAACATTTTCATGTGCAAAGGGTAGCTGGTTTAAGTGCTCTAAAATCTGCATGTTTACTCAATTTGGAGTTCATTGTAGTGATGGAGGTCCAGAGATATGTTTTGGGGTATTTGTGACCTGGGGTTCTCCAGAGGTAGCCTTCAGAGGAAGCAAGAGCAAGCTTTTGTTACAACTGCCAGATTCCATGAATGTTTTTTGCTTCTTAAATACTATTGCTATAATGGGATGAAAAAATGGAACTGGATCTGCGTAGCCGGGATGGCAGGAGTAACTTGTGCACTGTTAAATGGGGAAGGAGATAATGACAGGGGGAAGACATCAATTTGCTTTTAAATGCTTACTATTACTGTAACCATCATGCCATGAAAAGTCATTGACATCTTGAGCTATGGAGCCAAGTTTCTTTTCTCTTTTCAGATACAGTATTTCAGACACAACCATAATCCCTATTGTGCTAAAATAAAGCAGAAGCTTAGGGATGGGAACTGGGCATTTCTAGCACCCTTGCAGCTAGTTGCGTGAAGAGCGGTGTGGGATCCCTAGAGCCACTCACTGGTCTTTGCGGGGGGACACATGTGACCGTGCCCTGTGAGCTGACCCTTACCTTCTCTGTGCAATATTGATGGTGGTGTGTCCCCCTCCAGTAAGCGCCAAGGAAAAACATTGTCTGGTTTTGCATACCTGAATTGCATCTCTATAGCCACATCTTAAATGGGTATCTGCAACTGCTTAAAAGTCCACTCGCATGTACAAAACCAAATGTAAATGCTTTCTCTTCAAAAAAATCATTCACTGTTGAAAAACTCTGCTAAGGCAGTAAACGCATCCCAGGCATATCTTGTGCCCTTTCAGAGTGGGAAAGTCAACAAATATGCTTCTAGAAAACCATGAAATGAAGAGTTATTTTAAGTTCTCAAATAACCTTAATTCTACCTTATTTGAACAATGACCCAATAAACACACAAATTCCCTCTTTCTGTCTTGAAAACTGTACTGAAAGAGAAACTACTTATGTTTTCTCTATGTTCAGACTTGCCCTAGTTCAAAAAAGTACACTCCACCTGCTAAATTTACAGCTACCTCACCCCTCTCTTCCCACCCCTTTACCCCGATGCAAATGTGCAATGTAGCACTATTTTTTTTTTCATTTTTCCATTAGTTTCTACACAAATTGTATTAATCTCCAGCTTTAGCACTGTCAAGCTTTACAACAAAAAGACCTGTAAGGTGACTATACCCACCCCCTTCCATAAAAGTGCTCAAATGTAGTACATCCTATCTCTTAAGGCACAAGCAGATCTCCTTTTTCTTTGAACACATGGCATGTACTGAGAGAGGGGCTCCTGTTCCTCCTGTGCTGAGCATCCCCTTATGCCTTCTCTTGGACCCACAGCTCACCCACATTGCTCTTGTCATGTGCTGCAGTTATTCCCATTGACAGCAGGACACTGGAATTTTTCCCAGCCCTCCCAGAGCTACTGTCCCCAAGGAGAGAGGAGGCAGGACAGAGTTCAACTTGTCTGTATTTCCTGAGCTTTCTTACAAGTTTCAGTTCTGCTGAATTTGAAATCATACAAAGGTGCTGTCAGGCGGCCATAATTATTCTCAGTAAATTTTTAAGTAAACACATATAATTACTTGTCACCATATACAAAGTGACTCAGTGGCAGAAGAAGAAATAAAACCTCAGTTTTAGTCTTTTGCACAGTTTATCTAAATATCTCACTTGCATAGCTCAAGTGACTGTTGATTGTTCATCGTACACTGTGTAGTAAGTTTTACTTTACAACACCTATAGTGGCATGGGACGGCAGAGGTCTGGGTTTCACGCAGTGTGAAATTCCAGCTGTAATCTGTGGAAGTGAACTGCCTCAAATGTTGGGGCAAAATCTATGACCCTGAAATGTAAGGAGTAGGAGACACCTCCAGAGATCATGCAGTCAGTTTTTCTATTAAAAGGCAAGACTAACTGTACACAGGCCACCATGGTCCATGGCACCAGCAAAAAGGCTCGGTACAGCTGAGTGATCCCGTCCAGCCCAGCATCTACTGCTGTGACCTTGTTGCAAAAGTGAGCGAGAAAAACAGCCATTCCTGGCCACACGTGAAGGTCTGGAGTCATAGAAGGGCCTTGGTCATCTCCATATGCCCGTGAACACATTCCTGCAATCTGTTGACCTGCTTACCGGAGAGGAGGGTGCTGCTGCCCTGTGACTGTGGGAGAGGAGCGTTGTAGTTCTGTTTGTGACCTACACAGACTATAATTCGAGGGCTGAACAAAGGGGACCTTGCTGAACAAAGGGGACCTTGCTGGCACAGCCTGTCACGGAGGGGTATGTATATGCTCAATATGATCTTGCAATGGGATGGCAGGGATTCCACCACCTCCTTGGCTAACCTCTTTTAAGGCTTATAATTAGAAGGCAAACTGTTGATAAGCATTCCCTTAAGCACGATTGAAAAATCATGCTGACTGAAAAGTAATTGTATAGTATTTTCATCTTTTCAATAGAAAGGAGTCATCTTGCCTAAGGGTAAATATCTGAAAGTTGGTTGTCGATGTCTAGACTCATCAACCTAGATTCCCTTTATAGCCAGCTGAAAGAAACAGGCACCTCCAGGGCGTGATTCATCTGTCTGTCTTAGAAGAGATGTTAAGTGGAGAAGGATTGCTGCAAAAATGGTTAGAGATGTACAGGAAATGGTATTCATATTCTGTGGGAAATAGATTTAAAAAACTTATTTTCTTCAACACTAGAACAAAGAAAAAACTTTCAGAATTTCAGGAAAATTACATATTTAAAATTCACTCTTGCTCAGCAAAACAGGATTTTTTTCCTGATGTTTTCTCCTCATTCTATGTTTTGTAATTTATAATGGAGAAAATTACACTTGGAGATGAAAAGAAGTTTTAATAAGAAAAACTGAAACATAATGAGGTTAAACTAGAATGTTTCGATTTCACAGGGATGCTTCAACTTGGATTGATTTTGTCTCATGAAAGGTCACCAAAAATGGCCCATTCCTACAGAAAGTTTTGATTTCCATGGAATGGCATTTTTATAGAAAAATGTGATAACAGAATTTTTTCAACCAGCCACAGCAGTTATGTATGAGTGCACAGACCTGTGTAAAATTAACTTTTCTTAATCTCAAGACCCTCTTTTAAAAACATTCTGCTTTCAATTAACAAAGTTGGTTTAACTTTCCTTTGCCTAGCAAGTAGCTCTCACTTAAGAAAGGGCTAACTAGCATAGTTTTGAGATATTTCTTAGAAAGGCAAGCTTCTAATAAAAGTAAAATAATTAGGCATATAAGATTACTTTGTGCTAATTTGTTGTCACAGTTTTCTTGAAGGATATGACCAATAGACCAATATCATATAGTCCCTACTTTCATGTGACCAAGTGCAACAAAGAAAATAAAAAGAATGATGCCGTAATAAGGAGAATTTGTATTGCTCTCCCCATAAAAAAATACCCAGGGATTTGAATTTTGTATTGTAAGTGAATGATGGATATCAAGCTATCTGAGACTGCGTAGCTAATACATTGAGCTACAGTATGACAATAACGAGCTGTGACAGTCTAACTGAGTAAGGGAAAGTTTCACAGAACTGGGTGTCTGGAAGGAAGACATCTAAGCTGACAAATGACTTCTAGCTAACTTGCTTCTTTCTCCAAGGCATGTTCTAGTGATGCTGAGGGACAGATGTTAAATGGAGCTAGACAGAACTGAACACACTTCAGTAAATATCTTGCTGATAGAATGATTTACACACCAGGAAGAGAGAAGAAATTTTTTTAGGAAAATCTGAACAATATTTTAGACTTTGTTCGGATGTACAATTCACCTCACCTAACGGTGAACTGTCTACTACTCAGCATTTGCACTGGAGAGTAGCAAGCACACTTTATAGTCAAAGGAGAGAAGTACGTATTTCTAGGGCGCATTTTAGATACGTGCTTTAGGATGAACGCACCTAAGAAGCATTTATTTGTAAAAGGAAGTCAAGGGTAACCATCTTAGATGCCAGGGTTTACAACAGACCTAGCACAAATCTTCAGTGCAGTCTCAGGATTTGATACACTAAAGCACTGCCCACAGAATATTTTATAATTAATTTTCCATTTTTATTATATTGAGTTTTTTCATCAGCCACTTGGATTTAATTCAGTGCCAGATGTTTTCTATAGGCTAATTAGCCAACTGTTTGAAGGAGTAATGAAAGCTGAAATGTCTAAGTGATATTCTAGTTAGGAAGAATCTGGCTGCTACACATCTAGACCAACCAGAAGAGGAAAAAATGTTATCTTCTTGTAAGGTCTATTAACTTTTTGCCAGGATGAAAACAGATTGAGTTAACAAGAACGTACTAATTAAACAAAAAATATTTCAGCTTATATTTCCTAGCATAATACTGTAGTATTCTTCTCCTATGGCGTCACATCTCCATTTCCCATGTATACTGCTGCGATATTTCGTGGACATGTGGTTAACTCCATGCCTGGGTGGATCTGTAGTGCCAGGGCCTGGAGTGCACCAACAGGCCTGAATGTCCCATCCCGGCCTCCCCTGGATCCTTCCCCACCCCTCTCCTGGGGCCCAGCACCCCCATTTCAGCCCATCTCAGAGCCATCAGTCCCTGCTCCAGATACACCATGGGGGTGTGTGGCCCCAGTCCTGTCTCCGGCCCTGTCTACTTTAGACTGGACTCCCAGCTGGACCCCAGACCAGGAGCACTGCGTGCCGTGCCATGCCTGGGGCTGTCGGTGGGCCCTGCTGCCAGCCCCCGGCTCTGCCCGACGCGTTTAGCCCCCCCTGGATGGCACCCCACCAGCAAGGGCACAGCCTGCGATGGGGTCTCCATCCCTCATCTCCTTCCCTGAGGGAGCAGCCAGCCCCTTGCTGCTCCCTAGTGTGTCATCTTTTTTAGTGTCCTCCAAGAGGCTAAAACATTGCTAATCGCTGCTCAGCATCGATACGTATAGGCTGTTTGTACAAGCAAGGGCTGGGCTTCTCTTTCACAACAAGTACACAGACTTTTTTTCACCTGAAATGGCAAAAGAAGAGCCCTTGCAAGCCCAGGCTAGGACACACTCTAATATTCCTCAGATATTCAAAACAGCTCTTCACTGAAATGGCAGCAGAGATGCCTGAAAAGCGTGGACGAAGAGGTTAGATGAGCACTGGGTGCTAATGCCTACGTGAGTTTGGGAAGAGCGGTATGCCGGGGGGTATAAGTAGATCTTGGCCTTAACCATGCCCCTTTGGCTTCCAGATGGGGACAGAGCTTCAGGCACATGCCGCACTCCTCACGCTCAGTGTGAATCCGTCAAAGCAAGCTCCACTGAGATTTCAGAGATGTGTGGCTTCCAGCAGATGATGATTGTACAGTGAAGATAATAAAGGTCTTTGTATACTTTGAAAATGCTGGGGAATAGGTTCATGTTTTGGCAACTGTAATGGAAAAGCAAGGAAGGGGCAACATAGTGGAAACCTCTGTGGCACAGCTGTGTTAGAAACAGCAGTGTTAATGAGCAAGTGACTCAAACAAACAGGAACTACTGAATCAACACCAAAAAGGCTGAATAGCTGACATAGAGAACCAGGTGGGACAAGAAATTAATCTGATGGAGTAAGCAAAAAAATGGTATTAGAAAGAAACGTACAAACTGGATTATGTTTTTCAAGACCTATGACTAAAAGGTTTAAATGATGAGAATATATAGTAGCATGCCAATGAGAAGCAAGTTTCTCAACCAAGGAGGAAGTGCTTAGAATAAAAGAACATAAAAGCAGGCATAGTATGACTGACCAAAACTCACCCTGGCTACATTTCATGTATCCAACCGCGGCCATAAGCAAATAGAGAAAAATATAAGAACAAGGTAAGTACTTACGCCTGATACTCTACCAGCTTCTAACCGTCTTCACCCTGGGACTTCCTATGCTCCATATGGTTTCTGCTTATTGTAACATTCGGAGGATTTCTCTTCAATTAACTTGTATAGTGGCCCTTTGAATTAATGGAAACATTCAGACCCCTTTGACAAAGTATTCCCTTCCTGGTGCTGTCTTGCACAAAAAGAAAAAACCCAACAACTTTTGTTTTGAACCAGGTTCTTACTGTCTTCCTTTAGAGTTCTGTTCTTGTCTTGGAAGAGATATTGAACAGTCCATCAGAGATGAATGACTGTAGACATGTTTGATTATTTAATGAGATAAGATTGCTTTCTGAACAGTATTCACTGAAAAGCCAACTTTGTAAGCAGTTTGGACAGCAAGTTTTAAATATTTGGCCATTTCCATGCTTTGAATGTCAGTCATTGTTTGGCTTTGAAAGTATCTCATTACTCAGCATTTCAGAAAGAGGACACAGTTGTTAGGGCACCTTACTCCAGCCTGGATAAATCCTAAGCATCTATGGCATACAAGGGTTTTCACAATCACTTCCAGCTTATTTTAAGCTTATTTTACTTTTTTTTTTCTTTCCTCTTCCTCTTTTTCTTTCTTTTAATGAGACTCTGGTTTAGGCGCACAAAGTAACTATTTCTTAGGTAACACTGTTATTACGCAGCACCATCTGGGTTTCAAGCAATGCATTAATCAATTGACATTTCAGAATGGCCAGAAACCTCAGATGCCATCTCTAATATCTTCCATTGGTGAACTGGACAGTGCTAAGGAGAAACCAAAGCTGCATTTCTCTGTTCTATGTGCATTATCTGAAAGACCACATAGTCAGTTTTGAACAGCAGTCCGAGAACATCTAAACTCTTCTTTCCATGTGAGATGGTAAAATAAATCTAATCACCCAGAAAGTAAACTTGTTTGAATACATTCAACAGTAAAATAATATGGAAATCATGAAAATGAAATCATATTTGTTTACATCAAGTGTTTTAATATATATCCTTTCTTACTTCTATATTTAATGACAAGTTGAAAGCACTACATAAAGCAGTCCTTATAACAAAGTTATCCAAAGATAACATGACAACAGACCTCCTCTGTTTAGCATCACTGAAACAAGCAAATGTGCATCTTTGCTTTTGTTGGGCCCAAAATACCCTTTACCAAAGCAACACTTCCAGTTTTGTTTCCATGACAATATATGTGACTTTTATGAAAGCTGCGGATCTTTTTGCCTAAGGGATGTGGCTAAACCAGCAACATTTCATTTGGCTGCTTTTTTTCTCCTCAGTCACGAGAAGACTTTATTCAAGATGTTTATTTCCAAGTTCTACAGTCTTAAACTTCAGTAATTACAAATATTTTACCTTTTCTTTCTCTTTTACCTAATTATTTTCTATTTCTGTTTCTATAGTATTTCACCTAATCCATCTCTGTTTTTTTAATCTTAATACTATATATTTTTTCTGTCTTTAGCCAGACTAATTTTCTTCCATTTCAACTCCTTCAGTGCTTCATTGCCTTAATTCTATCTACGTTGAAAATTCTCCTCTTTTCTTGTCTGAGTTACATAAACATAATAGGAGCTGTTTCTTAAAACAGTCTTTTGATACTTGTCTTCACTCTGTGTATTATCATTCTCTAATTAGCCTGTTCTTGATCACATAACAAGTTTCTTCCTTAATACAGGGTCTGTCTTCAAGCTTTTTTTTCCCCACACATAATGTTACTTCATCTCTATCTGATTTCTTCAATAATAACTTCAGAAAATATTTGCTTTTCCTATAACCTAATATTAAATTTCCATATAAATAGATGTTTGGTCACATGAAGACCAAAGTCACCAAAATGATCATTTCTTTACAAATTATTTCAAGACAATTTATTTTTCTTCCTTGTTAGTTTCCTTTTCTTTCCTTATTCCATACTTTTCATTCCCCCCTTATTCCATACTTTTCATTCTTCCCTTATTCTATCAATAAAATGTTCTTATTTCTTCAGCAAAATATCTTACCAAAGTCTGTGAAATTATAACTTGCTACAATTTGATATTTGTTCAGGATGACTAGAAGGGGAACCCATTAATGCATTTTCACGTATACATAATTAGCCCACAGAAGTTACTGCTCCAAAACAATGGCTTCGAGATCTCACCAGAATTAAAAAATTCTTGACAACTGAACAGAAATAATTGAACTACAAAGTCTGGAAATCTTCACATTCCAGTGAGAAAACCATCTGACTACTGTTAAGAAGAAATTCCAAGAGAAGTAGAGTTATTTTTTTTCTATTTGGCAATCCTAAGAACTTTTTCATCAGCCTCTGAAGCTTTGCTTGGTACACTGTTCTGACCCAGCAAGGTGATTTTATCTTTGCGTTTTTTTGCAGTTGAATCAAATCTCCCCAAAGCTCAGAGGGGAATATTTATATCATAGCTTTTTAAAATGTAAGGCCATCACCCATTTTAAACCAAAGACTATAAAATAGGCTAAATTTTATGTCATTTGGTACATAATATTTATTTCCGCTTATCAAATTCATCCTCGCCTTTTTGAAAAATTAATTAAAATGCATTTTGCATGGCGTAAATGAGGTACATATACTTAGGTATTTCTGTATTATTTATGCATTGATTTTTGTATTGCTGCCTACTCCGTCTCAAAAGGCTAACTTCTTACAGACGCATGTACTGGAAAGGATGGAATAAGCAATAAAATGGATTGGATGTGGTTCAAGTGGAAATGTCAGCTGTGATATAAATGGTGTATCATGAATCAGCAGTGAGTAACTAGAGCTACTGTGGTGGTACAGTGGAAACCAACAACTGGATCCTTACCTTTTTAAATGATTGATAGACATGTAAATATTTCATATAGATGTCCCACTATCCTTTCCCACACCTTCTGAACACCGAACATCACAGATTTACTTCTACAGGTATGCTGATTTGCAGAGGTAGGTCCTTTACTGTGAAGGCACTTACAGCCTTCCTTTCTAGCAGCCTTTTCAGCATCTGGCAAAAATATCACCAACATCTATGAACAGACAGATGTGATGCCAGGCATTCCAGTTCAAAGTATTTCCATAAAATAAATGAAAGTTATTTTCCTTTTATGTGCCACATCCTGCTCATAACTATTAATTTTTAGAGTCTTCTGGCACATGTCATGGAATTAGCTTGTTTTCAACTTGGCATTTCCTCCTGTCAAAAGTGTTCAAGCACTTGACCACCTCAGCACTGGAGTTTCTGCAAAGGGTTGCTCTTTTCTGGTGATTAATCAAATCCCTATTCCACACAAAAGAAAGCAAGTTTTATTCAGTCGCAATTATTATCCTTTATTATTTGCATTTAGCACACACAGTGCAATATCAAAAACCCCTGAGGAGGGCACCAGCAGCAATCACTTGGGATCCAAAGTATATGCAATTGGAAGCATTTCTAACTCCTCATTAGGCCAATGTGTACTGGACATTGTCTATAACAACCACATTTACTTTTGACAGCAGATGTGGCTAAAAGAAGCCACAAGCTACAAGCCTTCTTGGCTACCTTTCTGGAAAAATCTCCACCAACCTTGCTATCTCTGATCTGCAAATATTAATGCAAGTTTAGAGTAGTCTGGTCAGTTTTCATGCAGAATACTTTAAGCAGTTCTGCTCATCCGTGTTCAAAAAAGATGATCTCAAGCTGGAATGCATTTTGGAAATGGTTAACGGGACAATCTGGGGAATGGGGAGCCTATGGGAGACTGGCTCTCAGTAGCCTAAATCAAGAGCTGGAAGGAGATATGATCACTGCCTATAAATATAAAGATCAATGTAGGAAGAGAGCTTTTTAAACTAAGGGGCAGCAGTACAGCATAGATGAAGAGAATTTGGCATAAATTAACTCCAGGCTTGAAATTCAAAGAAGGATTTTAGTACTCTAAACATTTGGGTTCTGGAACAATCTTCTAACAGTAACAAACTAAAAAGGTGAGAGCTTGGTGCTTGATCAAATTATAAAGGAGATTGTGTTATACGATTGCTTGAAGCAGTTGCAGTTGGATTTGTTACCAAGGAAGATCTTTTCAGTTTTACTTCTTATTTTTCTGGTATGGTGTATGATCTGTCAAACCAGGCCCCTTCCCTTAACAGATTGAAGGTGTGAGAAAGAAGTACGCATGACAGCTATGTGACTGCAACATAAACAAAACCATCAATATTAAGGCGTTTTTATAAGAATCTTCTTCTTCGGGCAGAGTAGTCCAATCCATGGCCTGTTGGACAGCACTGGAGAGACTTATCACAGACACGCATGTAATTTGTTATCTTGGCCACTACAAAAAGGGACACTTCATAATCAAACAAGGAAACAAATTCAAGTCAATGTTTCCAAACTATAAATCCATGATGAGTAAAAAGTAACATCTCATTTTGAAAAGAGGTTGCTGCTTTGCTGCAGACATTCACTGAGCATACAGCTGTCAAGACGTTAGGTCTCCAAGGACAGTCAATCTCATTTGGACGTGCTGAAGGGGTCCCAGGAAGTGTAAGAGATTTCAGCTAGCAGAGTTGAAGCATCCCACTCATCTAACTTGGAATGTCTACAATACAGGCATTTATCGCTGGGCTAATTACCCTGAGCTCCCTCTTTGTCACTACAGTGGAAATAAGTATTTATTATATATAAGCCAAAAAAAAAAAGTCTCAAGGAACAGTACACCCTCTAATTCTGTGGCCGTTATTTTCAAATGGCATTATTCCAAGCATCAGAAATTGGAAAGCACGTTAACTGAGTGGTTTAGAATTCCGTTTTAGTTAGATAATTTTTCAACCTGCAGTGGAGTAGACAGCAAGAGATAAAAGAACTAGTAATGTTATTGCCACTAAGAAACAAATAAGACAATTAAAATACATGCCCATGCAGAGTTGCTATGCTTTACGTGGCCAGCATTCTGGAAAGTTTAGCTTCTTTAAAGGTATTTATCAAGGAACTGTCTTGTAATGCCCCAAGAATTTAGAACTGGAAATTGTGGTTGCCAAGTTATCAAGGGTGACTTCAGTCTGTAAAAAAAAACCCAACAAGAAGATCTGAAAATAGCTACCACTGAGAGCCAAATAACCTGCTTATTTTCTTTTTAAGTTTGAGCTTTTCTTAGGCATGCAGAGCTAAAACAATCCATGTTATTTTCACATCATGAGATGCCAGTGCAGTGAAGTATTGTTTTAAAGTCAATTAAGCTAATAATATAGGATGAAGTCTTGTCCCTTTTCTCTGCAGGTCAAAAAAGGTTCTGGTCTACAGCATAACACCTGCATACCTTGTTTCTACAGGAATTCTTATCTTGTGTTTTGGTAATCTCAGATGGATTTTGTGTAATTTAGTTTCTCTATCAGAAGAGATAAAGGACAGCAAAACATGGGTTTTGAACATGGGGAGAAGGAAGGCTGTTTACAAACAGAGAGGAGATTTTGATAGCATTACTGTCGGGCAAAGGAAGCCTTAAATCTCGGACATCTGGCCTGCAGGACTTGCCTATGAAGCTTGCAAAATGTCAAAGCCAGTGTCTATTGATGAACTGAGAAAAAAAACACCACCACCGTTTTGAAAAACAAAGTTCTTTGCGTGCCATTTTCTCCACTAACCAGACAAGATATCTGCCAGAAGTACCACTAGTGGTATGAATACTTATGATTCTTTTGGACTGTGAGCATCATGCAGTATACATTATTATCCTGATCCTGTTCCTTTTGAGGTCTGTGGAAAACCATTGGTAACTTCAGAGAGTGCCAGAACACAGAAACCCACCAAATGGAGAGATTCTTAACTGGCGTACTGGC
This sequence comes from Ibidorhyncha struthersii, assembly GCA_013398815.1. Classification (NCBI taxonomy): domain Eukaryota; kingdom Metazoa; phylum Chordata; class Aves; order Charadriiformes; family Charadriidae; genus Ibidorhyncha; species Ibidorhyncha struthersii. Next base: position 496,301 of record VZSZ01010967.1, on the reverse strand, counting down.
TCCTGAGAGAACAGTTCTACATCCTCATGGATATTTTATCGTGATTCCTCCAGTAATATGATAGACATGGTTGAGATATTGGGCACTGATTAACTGAGGAAAGAGAAGGATGAGGAGATGTGTTCTGGGGGATGTAGCGTTAGTAATTAGCATGACTATTAGCATGATGCAAGACTATTAGTACCAGCCTGTATTTTGCATGCATGGCCACAGCATGTGAGGAAGTGGAGCCACATAACTGTGCAGCCCCAGTTTTAGCATGCCATCATTTTTGTGAGGGACTTTTGGTCCTCGGAAAGGGCCTTATGAAATTCTCCTGATAAAATTTACGGATGATAAGAATTACTCTAGGGGTATCTCTAATCAGCAATGAAGCTGAAAGGAAAATAATATGTGTCTCCTTAAAATCCTAGTCCACCCTGACTTTGAAATACAGTTTCCACAAAGTCCCAGACAAATGCTTTTCAAAGACTGAATGCTAAGATACCTTAAAAAATACACTTTTTGCCCATTTATATAGCTAGTTATTAGGGTGTTTGCAATGTTTGTCCCTTGATAATGAAAACTGATGTTAAATACCTGGCAGCTTTCAAGAATCTGTCTCAGGCTCAATTTTCTACTGAACAAAGAGGCAACCTTATGCAGAGACGTATTGCATTCAATACGCTTATTAATGTAAAAAAGTTGGTGTGGCAGCGTATGAGTAAGCCAGACTGCCGAAGCTGTGTTTGTGTACAGCATTGTCTGGCTCAATCTAAATTGCAAAGAGAGTAAACGGAGAGGCGTGGTGAGGAACATCTTAAATCAAACAAGTGGTAGCTGGGCCTCATTTCCCAATTTAAACAATTGCATAGCTGAATAACCTATACTTAAAAACACAAAACCTAATGAATAAGCAATAAGACTACTTGACCTATATTCAAAGCAATTGCTAGCTTCTATCCTCTGTATTTAAGTTGAGTACTGTCTCATTCAGCTTTAGCAGAGGAAGGTGCTTTCTGAAGCAGCCTGCTCTGCTCACAGAGGCGGAGTTGTCTCTCTCTGTGGTAACCCCATCGAGCAGCAGGGGACAGAACATCACCCTCGCCATTTCTGTTCTGCTAGTTTGGGGGATGCATTTTGTCAAAAAAAAATCTGCTAACTTTGAAAAATTGAAGTAAATATTTTGCAGCAAAATAATATAAAAAATACTGTCTGCCTTCTCTCTCTGCTGAGGCTTCCCGATTGGGACAGTTTTTGTCACAAACATATGTGCTGCATCTCCTTTCAACAGAGCCAGTGCCTAATGCAGCAGGAAAACAAAGACATTCAGATGTGAAATGCGTGTTTGCTACAATTTTTCCTTCTCTCCTTTCCATGTTTTTTCCTTATAAGTGCCATCACCTTGAAACAATAGGCCCATCAGCTGTACAGTACCTTTGGGCAGAATCATGAAAAGGCTGATACAGAATGCAATCAGCAAGGAATTAAATGAAGGTATTTAATTAATGGCAATCAACATAGCTTTGTTGACTGTGTCTTATCAAACAAATCTGATACTGGCTACAGTTGGATTAAAAGCATGGTTAATACAAGTAATTGGCGCAATATATTTAGATTCATGACATTATGATAAAAATTAAGAATATGCAAAATCAATACAACCTACTTCAAGCAAATTAAAATCTAGCCAAGTAATAGCCTGAAAAATGTAATTGTATATGTAAATTTCAAATCATCCATTGGGGTGTTTTTAGCAGGTCCCGCAGAGATCTGCTCTTTGCCTAACATTCTTCAATGTCTTTATTAATCTGGGAGAAAATATAGTATCAGTCAATGAGGTGGATTCAAACCCTACAAGACCGAGGGACTCGAAGGATTGAAGGAACCTGAAATCTAAAATATCCCACTAAGTGGAAGACTATTCTAATAAGTAGACTATTACAGTTTGGGGGCTGTCTTGATTACAGTGACCATGAGATTAAAACCTGAGAGAAGTGAGGAAGACAAATAGTAGAATCATAACCCTGGACTTTTGGAGGACAGATTTTGGCTTATTCTGGGATCTTCTTGGCAGGATCCAATGAGAAGCTGCTATGGAGGACACCAGGACACAGGAGAGCTGGTTGAACTTCCTCAGAGAATAAAATCAGTCTGTTTTGATGTGTGGGAAGGCGAGCAAGTATGGCAGAAGGTCAGCATGGATGAACGGGGAACTCCCAAGTGAGTTCAAACACCAAAAATAAGTACATGAAATGAAGGAGGAGGAATGGACTTCCCAGGAGGAACATAGAGACAGTATCCAAACGTGCAGGGATGGAGCTGAGAAAGCCAAAGCTCACCTGGAGCTGAGACCAGCAGGGAGTGTGAAGGGCAAAATGAAGGGCTTCTCTCAGTACATCAGCAGCAAAACAAAGGCAGAGGAAAATTATTTATGTGGGGTTTAAGTACATAAATCCTGGCACTGGCAATTTTTAGATGGATCTGGTGATTTCTAGGTGGATCTGGCCCATTTTTTTATTATAAATGTTACAGTAGTTATTAACATACAGTATCCTGAGTACTGGAATATTTCTGTCCATCTTTGGACAAATAAAGAGATCAACAGAAAGCAGACAGTCCTGGTAGCAGTTCCCAGGGTACCCAAATATATGGATAAAATCTGCCTATTGATACATACTTGACATACTTTGGAGATGTGAAGGGCCCCACCCGCACCCCAGCAGTGCAAAGCACAGGGCCAAATCTATTTTTTTCAGGCATCTTGTTCCTCTTGTTATTGATAAAGCTCAATAAACAAACAGAAAATGGCAAGTCATTCCACTAAGGGTAGCAGAATAACTACAGTCCTCCTCCACCCTCCACGTTTTGTAGACAGACAAATACATAACAGTGAAACAAATATCAAACTTTAATAATAGGCTGGATTATATAGAAGTCATACTTATAAGAGTTATTAAAACTATAATAGATTTTGGCAGAAATCTTTTCAGCTAAATAATGTTTTTGACAAACTAAAAGTCAAGGAACAAAGAACCACCCAAGTTGCAAGGTCTGGCACAAAAATATTGAAATGCAGTAGCTGCCTCCAAGAGGTTACTGGCAGAGTTTCAGAAAATAAGACAGGAAAGCCCAAGAAAAGAATGAGATGATTTGTCAGAGGTCATGGACTGCCTAGCTATTACTGAATTTCTCTGTAGACAATCTAACAGGAAAGGGGAATTTGTAGCACTATAATTCATGCTACCTTCTTCTTTGATTCTTTTTCCACCCTACTTACTCCAGAGCTGACAGGAATCTATAGGAGACAAGTGGTATCCTGTTCAGCTGGAAATTAGGCAAAGAAATACAGATTTAAGCCTACAGTATTAGATACCCAACTTAGAAATTTTGACTAAAATTTTCCTTTATGAGATCTAAGGGATGGTTATTACTATGAAGAGGTCAAAATCAGCTAACAACAAAAATTGGATGATAAGCAAGTAAAAGGCTTGGTTCTAGGGAATAATATTTTGGTGGAAATCGACAGCAGAAATTTCTATGCATTGTCCTTTTTCAATCAGAGCTCTGCTCCTTCAGGAGCAGCAATGGAGAAGACCATTCCCTTCCTGCGAGCTCCAAGGAGAGTGAAGAGATTTCTCTTCCTCTCCCAACAGAAAATATCCTGTGAGTGAAGAAGTAAATATATGAGTAACAGACCAAAGCAGTTTGAGTGAGGTAGAAAAAACAGAAGATTTGGAGAAAGGACACAATGGAGGAGGATGGGAGCAGTGAAACAAGAGAAATAATAGAAAAGTTGGAACAAAACTATTAGAAAAACCTTAAAAACTGCACAACAAGCTAGCATGGAATAAAGAGGAATGACTAATGGGAAAGATAAGAGAGTAACAAGAACACACACTTTATATTGCAGTACAGACAATCCTGTACCAAATTCTGCATTCTAATAATCAATAACATTTTACGGGAAATTGTGAGACAAAACTGAGTGAGCAGGAAAGTGCTCAGGGTATATCTGGTTTTAGATCCGACCTCTATGCCTGATATGCACATGGGACAGCTGGGAGAACATAGTGATAGTGCTTGTGGTTTTAAGTAATGCCTGCTTTTTTAGAAAACTTAACTTGCTTATGCTAATTCATAGAAAAATATCAGAGGAATCTATTTTCCCAGTTCCAGACTTTAACATTTCCTAAAATGCTTGACATTATGTCAGAAATTTTTGGACATCCTGGAATTTCAATTTTACTTTTTTTTTCATCAGCTCAACTCCATCCTTTTCAGATGAGTGAAAATAATAATCTCTATGCACCCATTTTGTCTACCCCGTTACCCACAGCACCTTCCATTGTGCATACACCAAGATACTTGCTGACCTGACAAGGGTTTGTTAAGGACAAGTGCTCATTTCAGAAACCTCCTCTTGGTTCTCTTCCTTCTTTCTGTTCCTATTTCTTTCCATTTGCTTACAACATGATGCTAATGCAATATTATGAGAAACAGTGTAGGTGAGAAACAGAGTAGGTGTAAATCTGGTATCTTAATTTTAGATGTAGATTAAGATTTAGACCCCCCGAAATATCTATTGAGGCTCTAATGAGCCTTTTTACACCGGGCAAGTCAAGAACTGTGAAGTTTTATTATCTTCTAGCTGCCAGTTTCCCACCTTTCATTATTGTTGTGTCCCTTCAGCTTGACGCTGTGGTCGAAGCTACTTCATGTCAATTTTACTCAAAGACGTCAACAGGAGGTGGTGTGAAACCCCATGAGGACTACCATGTATGGCACAGATTGAAAACAGGCCTTGCATTTCTGCATTTCCAGCAAAGTGGCAGGAAAATAAAAATGAAGACTTCTTTGCTAAAAAATGAACCTCTGGCTGGAGGAGGAAGTGCAGAGAATTCCTTAGAACTATGTTATTTGAAGACCTATGATATCTGAAAAGCCCCACCAGTATAAGACTGCAGACTTGGCTATCACAAGATTCAGCTTATTGCCTGAAACTGAGTAAATCCAAAGGCTGACAAGTGTCAAAGCAACAAAATTTTTGACAAGTGTCAAAACAAAATGTAAAGAAATATTTTTTATAGAATCCAGTTACTTTCTGTATTAGTCACCTAATTTAAGCTCAGTCTCATTAAAAATGTAGGCACTTTGAGTGAACAGGCACTCAAATAGGCACTTTAGGTGAAAGAGGTGTCGTCTGCTTAACTGCCTATATTACTGAAACAACTAGTGGAGATTTGAACATCTCATCTAGGAATTCTAGTCATCAACTAGGATTACAGCAAAATAAGTTACTAAAATCATGAAAGTGCTAATTTCTCATTTATAATGTTTGTTTTTTTTTTTTTTTTTGCCAAATCCTTCACTTTCTAAAGAAACAATGCACTCCCTTTGAATGAAACCTTTGACCCCTGCATAGAGGTATGTTTCCACAAGAGCTATGCAAATCATCAGAACTTTCCTGCTGTGTCTCTATCTTTAACCATTGAAAATTTAACTATTTACTCACTAAAGTCATGACAGGAAAATCAAAGGTTTTGTAGGTGCATTTAAAAATCATCTTTCTTTGGAGAATGACAAAGGAGAATGAAAGTGGAGCTGAGGGATAAGAGCAGACTAGAAATGTAACTTCATCATTTGCAGGGATGCTACCAGTGTATTTTTATACTTGAACATTTGAAGAACCTGGGCTGTTTGCTTTCTCACAGCCTATTCATATCTTGTCTCTTAGAGGGAACACTGAGAAACACTGAACCCTGCATATTTTTGAAAAGCTGCTCCAGAGCTTTAGAACTTCTTGTGTTAATGGAGGTATTCAATGTTCTGCCATTATTTTTTTTCTCAACCTGTCCACTCCCCAACAATCTTTGGACTAAACCAAATTGCTACTATGAAAATAAAAAAAACCCTCAACAACTCCTTAGAATACTCTGTAGGAATGTCTGACAGATGAGTTTCTAGGCACAGATAACTTGTTACATGCTTATTCCTCATACTCTGAATGGAAAAGTGACAGAAATTGCTGTTACTTAAAAGCATTTGGTCCTAATAAGATTTAGTTCTCCTGATTTGGACTCAACAGACTCACCCAGAGATGAAGATGTTTAAAAGTGTCTGTTAATGGCAGCAGTGATGGAAATCTGAATATAATGTCCCATGAAGAGATGCCATGTGATTTGACTCCTGCATCTTCTGTGTAGTGGCCATATTCAGTGCAATCTCAATCTTATAATAGAATCTGTATCTATCTAGATATAACATGTAATATGTTTTTGGTAGAATAAAGCTAGTCTGCAGTGATGCATTCTCTTGTTGTGATGACATATTAGTTTTGTCTCAATACGACACAAATTCTACTTATGAATATTGAAATGATAGTTAATGGCCGTTTAATTCAGCCACTGCAGACTAAANGTTAAAGACACAAGAAACATCAAGGCTTTTTAGTTGGCTTGATGTGATTTCATTTTGTCTGTGAAAAAGTAAAAGCTGATAAGTTATTTTCATTAGTCTGCTTGTTTGGAAGTTGATTGACTTGTTAGTATATTATTGTCCATGAATATAATGAAGAATATATGGATGTCATTATAAATATGGGTCTGACATTTATGTTGGTGTAAGTCTGGATTTATGCCTCTGAAATTAATGGAGCTCCACTGATATCAATCCCAGGCAAATTAGGCCAAAGGAATTCAAAATGGTAAGCAGAGCTGTACCAAGTCAGTCTCTGATACATGAAAAGAGTCTAAAAACAAAGTGGAATTATGGATCTGGCATTTGCAACTGTGCCAATCCTAGCTTAACCTAGCTACCACAAGTAATAACTGTGAATATACAATGGTATGGTCTTCCATGCACTGTAGTACCTACAACACAAACTCCCTCCAGATCTTGGGTGCATGTTTGAAAGTTTGTGGTGCTGCATGTTCCTTGCAACAGTTAGTTAGATTGATCTAACAGAGATTTGCTGCCACATGCTGTTCTCACATCTGTTATCAAGAATACCCATACTTCTTAAGAGCTCTACCTTATCATTGGTGAAAGAGACCTCATTTCCAAATACTTTGAGTCTTTATAGTCGCCTGCCAAAGCTAAGCAAACCAGAGGAATTTGTGGTGCCTCTGTGGGGACATATTTAAGAAAAGGCATAAAACAGTAAGGGTGATGGAACAAGTGAACAACAGAGGGAACAACCAGGCCACAGAAGTAGGAGGCACTCCACGGTGGAGCTGGTTACAGCCCTGAAGGAACTGTGGTCTATGGAAGACCAACACTGGAGCAAGTACTTCCCTGAAGAGACTGTGGCTTGTGCCAAAGCAACTACTTCTGGAAAGGACTGCAGCCTATGGAGGACCCACACTGAGCAGATACTTCCATGAAGGAAGTATCATGGATAAGCATGCACTACAGCATGCTGTAGGGACTGGGGCCTGTGGAGGAGTCCACACTGGAGCAGAGGAAAAATTAAGAAGGAAGGAGCAGTGGAGGAAAAAAAGAACAAAGCAGCAGAAAGAAATAGCTACGCACAGACTCCAACATCCTGTGCCATCTGTTGCCTCACTGATGGGCCTGAGTGTAACCTGCAGTGACAGGATGGGGAGTGAAGATTGTGAAGTGGTAAAAAAAGGTGTCTGGAGTGTAGTTGAACCTGCGAGTGGGACAGAAAAAGAGGTCTTCCCTAAGTGTTTAAATGTGAGTGAGCAAACAGCTCTGTGGGTGCTTGACTGCTGGCCGGGGCCAGCCCACCATGCATTAGGCTTAGTAATGCATCTTGTCAGTGGTGGTTACCAGCAGAACAAGGTTTTCACTCTCACCTTGTTTGCAGTTTGATTGCATTTGCTGTGCACCTATGCATCTCTAATGATTTCAAAAAACAAGTCTCTCACTTTGCCCATGATGATTCTAGATTCTCTATGGAAAATAAGCAAATTTGTCCACCAAAATAAATACTAATAAAAGTTTTTTTTTGTTCTGAGAAGTGTAAGGCCTGTAGAAGGACTGGGCTGTTAATCATGGAGAACCCAAGCAGGCAAAGAAGACAAGCAGAAGGAGGGTGCTGGCCGTGGTGCTGAACGTGGTCCTCCACAGTGGTAGCGCAGTCTTGTAGAAAGGGTAACAACTTCGACGGGAATATCCGGTGGTTGAAAAAATACACACTTTACCCAAAACCTTAAAAATGTACCGTATACTTATATGAACAGTGGTGCAAAACCCCTTCTATTAGCATCTATGAATAAATGCAATTTTTGCACTATTTATACTCAACAATCCACATTAATGCCATTACACATGCATATCAGCATCTGCCCACTCAGCTCAGGGTGATGTAAATATAAACATTTACACTTACTATTTGCAGATTTTCCATATTAACTAATATTTTTCCATTTGAAAGTGCCAGTGTGTTTTTTTTGAAAGAGATAGGATTAACACTTACCACAATTAAATCTATTTGTGGAACAACCAAATGGAGCTCGGAGGAAACAAATTCATCTATGTATCATAGATTCATGGTGTTTAGGATCAGAAAGGGTGCTAGATTACTCAGCCTGACACTCTGTCTTTCAGAAATCATCGCATTTCACCCACTTAGCCCTGTCTTGAACCCAGACATTTGTGCAGTTAAAAATTCCTTTTGAAAGGAAGATAGGCCTGAATTAAAGAAATCAAAAATGATTTTTTTTTTGCCTTCCCCCAGTATTATTGTTTTCTCTATTAGAGAGGAGAACTTGGTACTTTCTTTATGCAAAACCACATATCCAAGTCACTTCTTAATCTCGTCCTTGCTAAAAATAAACACTGAGCTCTTTAAGTCTTTCATATATATTTGCAGTTCTTTCCTGCCCTTTCCTCCAATTTTTCAGCACCAGTTTTAAGATGTGTGTACCACACCTGGAGATGGCACACTGGTGTCACCAATGCCACATGCAGAGTAAAAAACACTTCCCTGTTTCTATTCACTACTTCTGTTTGTACATGCACAGTTTGTGCTACCTCTTTGTGCCGTGGCATCACAATGAGAACACAGATTCTTGTCCACTGTGACTCCACAATTTATTTTAAAGTCACTATTCTTCAGTTTAGAATTCAGTATTCTGCAGGGATAGCTGTATCTTGCTGTATTAAATTACAGTTTGTTTGAACAGACAAGTGTACCGGCTGACCCAAATCACACTGACTTATCTACATTCACTGTTAGTTACCACTCTGCCAGCCCTCATGTCATCTGCAGCTTTTATTAATGCTGATTTTATATTTACTTTTAAGTCACTGAGGAGAACGTTGAATAGTGTAAAATTTAGTCATAAGGAAATCCATCAGAGACACACTACCGAGGGATGATTCCATATTGACAGACAATGTTGCAGACTATCATTTCTGAGTCCACTTATTATGTGCTTCAAAGGTATTGTGTGGTCCTAATTGTTTAACAGAATGTCATAAGGTGCTAAGTCATACTCTTCACTAAAGTCTACATTAAATCATCTTAGTTCCTTTAGTAAAGGAATTCTTATGCTAAAGAAGTAAAATGACCTACTTTTGTGTTAACTGAAATTTGTATCTTCCTGCCTTTTATTTTCCATTAAAGACAGTATATCAAAGATTTCATTGCAAATGTTCTGTGATTTTATTCTGCGCACCTCTCACTCTAAATTGCCATTGTAAAATACTCTTCCAGTCTTCTTTTCAGTATATATTCCCATTTTTTAAGTTTTCTTTTAAGCAAATATCCTACAATATCCTTTTTATTGTGATGAGCTGTCTTCTACACCGTATTACTCAGAGCAGCTAAAGCTGACTCACAAAAGATTCATTATTTGTTGTCCCATAACTGCTGCTATTTACATACATTTCCTATGGGATGTTTCCACTCTTCAAACCACAGAGAACTCACAGAGATGTGTATGGAAACTGGATACTAAAAGATGAGAGGTGAAATGAGGACTGTAGTGCTACAACCATGAAGAAAGTCATGTCTAGAGGTGTGTACTTGTAAGGAGTGAAGTGGGAAAAAGATTTAGGTAAGGAAGTTAATAACTCTTAGACTGCAATATCAGAATATAAACCTTTCTTCATAGCTCCTGAGTGTCAAGGAGTTGCTTGTTTTTGTCTGGTAGAAATGAAGCTTGATATTTCAGGCCAAAATTATACATGCGGTAGCATTTTAAAAATGAGCATGAATATTTAAAGTTTAAAAGTTCTAATTTAGCTGTAAAACAGTAAATCAAGGACATTTTGAGAAAAAGCAGCCAGTCAATCTTGAATAAGCCCCTGAACAACCAAAGACTTTTGTCAGCACATATGGTTGTCTAACAGGGCGCCTCAGAACAGTGGGTGATATTATGTGCCATATGTGCTGCTATACCAAAGAAAGATTGGGTTTCTGGTAATACTATAACCAAAGACTAAACTCTAACATTACCCAGCTCTTCTTAATCGATATCAGCATCTTATTATTTCATCTATATTTAATTGCATTCTTAGTGGGCTAAAAGAATGCCTTGTAGCTGTCAGGAGAATGAGGAATATGAGGAGGAATTATTTACCTAAATAAAACAAAACTTTCAAAGTGGATTATTAGCTTTCTATTCATTTGATTATATGAAACTCATTAGGACAACAATTATATTTTACTGGAACAAAAATGAAAAAAGAGTGAATAATAAACCAAACAATGTGGAGGCTCTGATGTTCTGTCTCATAAACTCCATAGAAAGGCATAGAACTTATCTGCAGTACCCATAGAGGTGTGATAATATGGTAAGGAATATTTTCCTGACCAGAACTAATTTGGTATCTTATACTAAGATATTCACACATTCATATAGCTCTGAGTTCCACCAGATCTCTAAACAATCCTTTGCAACAATGAACTTCATTGCTTGTGATGACCTACACATTTAAAACTTGGCCTAAAAATGCAGGAAGTCATTTGTTTTGTCTGCTTGACTCAAAATAACTTGTGGAATCCGATTTCCAAATAGCAAGTTTTTAATTACTGTGAAATTTAAACATGTTTGAGGCATCTCAGTTCGAATACTTTACGGTGAAACACCTGCATCGACAGTCGCTTTTGATAATTTAGGTGAGGAAGTCTTTAAGGCTAGAGCTAGTATTCTTAACCCAATACTTGCTATTGCAGTTGTCTTCACTGTAAGCATTTTCAGTTATTTTCACTTGTAAAGAAGCATTTGCCCCCCTCATAATTTTCATTACCTCTCTGAAAATTTCTATTTTTAGGGACTCTCCAGGCAGGTTTAAACTTCAGCTGTCAGAAGCAGACAGAATTCCATGGGAAGCCATAGTTCAACTAAAGATTTGGCTCTACAGTCAAATACAGAAATCAATAAGATTTCCTGGACTGAGTGCAATTTTCAAAGTAAACACATTAACGTGAGTGTGCCATGGTATCTACACTCTATCCAACTTCTGCTTTAAAAAATAAAATATTCTATATACAAATGTGCTTTACAGACTAAGCTCTGAGGAGAAGTGGGAAGTCGTGTAAAAGATTTGAAAATGTAACAAAAGGCTCTGAACGTCAGAGGACAGTATAGGGTGGGTCTTTGCAGGTGTTGGTGTGCCCTTTGCTGTCAATCAGCTCTGCTAGTAAAACGAAGAGGTTACAACCTCACTCCTTTCAGCTGGCACATCAGAAGACTGAAAGAAGAGCAGTATGCATGAAATGGTCTCACATGAAGAGACAAAATTCTGTGTTGTCCCTGACTCTCACTCTCTGACAGGTCCCGTCAAATTGGCTTTTCTTTTTTCTGATTCCCAACTGCTGCTGGTGTTTGGTTATTCAAATGCACTTATTCAAATCCAGCACCAGTTACAGTCACAAGCAAGATAACCTACATCTCTTGCTTTTCTAAAAACCTCAGTGCAGGCACTGTCACAGAATTGTCCAAAATCAAGGTTAGACAATTTTGTCGTGAGGTAAGATCTCTTCAGGAGCCACTAGCATTCATAGGTTTCCTCTATTGTTTCTCCCAATGCACATTAGCTTTCAGGAACCGCATGTGCTTTTGGTCTGGAAGGTGACCTTGTCAAAAGGTTTGTTTTGCTGCTACCTCTGTTGTAAGAAGGATGTTATAACTATAGCACTGCATTAATTAAAATGGCAAATAATTAAAAAAACATATTAAGCAAGCCCTTGAAACATTGTAAAAACAAAGTAGTCCATACATTTAATGAAAAACTGTGTCACCTCAAGAAAAGTAACAATACTAATATTTAAGATTCCTTTTGATAGACATTAGGAACAGAAAATACAGTGTATAGTGTGTATGCCCTGAGTGCACCAATTAGCTTTGATTGCCCTGAGAATGTCTGGGACCTCCACCTACACATCCTCTACCTCTGGCCACTAGCTCCATTTAAGTTCAGGCCCAGGCCCTAGTCCTGGCTTGAGCTACACTGTAGTTAGGTCTGTATCCAGTTCTGTTCCTTGATAACCCTGACTTGCTGACTGGACTTCCTGGATCGACCTTGAACCTAATGTGTCACTTTGCATATGTCTGATCACTGGACCATTGGCTGAGCCTTTTACTGTCACCAACGCTGCTCTGTTTGTCTTGCTTGCATGCTGCAGGACCGTGACCTTGTCAATGTGGTCATTGCTCCTACCTACCTGCATTGTGGCCAGCTCCTCCTCTTCTCTCACAAAGTGGCCCCATTCTTGTTGCTCCTTGTTTACTAACTAAAGCAGAGTACGGGGAATTGAGATTTTTAGTCCGTTCACAATTTTACCATTGGGTCCCAGTTTTCAAGGCAATCACTTAATCTCTGAGCTTTCTATTTTTTGGCTATATAAACAGGTGCTGCAGTCAGATATTGACATCTTTAACTTCTATTCTTTTCAAGGGAGACTGCACTTTAGGAAGCTTTAATCTATTTTCTTTCCAGATTAGAGATCTAAACCACCAAAATGTCTTAATCCAACCCTTAATTGGTTGAGGTTTAATTCTTCAGCATGCAGAATACTCTCAAAATGATTCAGCATTCACACTGGAAGAAAAGATTCTGTCAAATCCTATCCACAAACCAATTTTTTTCCTACCTGAAATGCCAAAGCAAGATACTGCACAAAGCAGGTTGCACTCTGTTTTCAGGTCCCCTTTGGTGAACATCCAATTTGTTGTCCAAATCAAAGGGAAGGCACAATAACTGTATCTGTAGGTGCTGAAGGCTAAATTAAGACAAGGTAGAGAGGGTATCTGAGTCTTAGTTCTGCTCTTATTTCTTGCCTTCACAGTGAAAATTATGAAACCTGGAAACATGGAAAGTCTTCCCAAGCCAGGACATATCCCCCAGCAGATAAAGAAATGGTGCCATTTCAAGACTGGAAAAAGCCTCTTGTGCCTTGTCAGATCAGACTGGCTTCTGCAGTTAGGAGCTGTGTATTAGGAAGCCAAGATGTCACAAGGGTCTCTTTAGGTATACCTACTCCATACTGATAGGCTACACAGGGAGAGGTTCTGTATTTGGACCCTGAGGCCGGCCAGAGCAGTTTGGCCAAGTCCATACTTTAAACACTTTTAGCATCCAAACAGTGCGGGAGTATTTAAGTTCTTTGTAGGAACTGGCTGGCTTGTGCTTTCTTGAACCAAGAAAGGGAATTATTTGGCAGAGGTGATAGCTGGTATAGGAGAAAACCTTGCTGCAAACTAAAAAATAGAGATGACTGACCTCCAATGTCTATGTCCATTCTATGGTACGCTAACTTATTGGTACAGACAAAGCTTATAATGCTGGTCAGATACACTTCAGACTTAGTTATACTCTTTGGATCCTCTGGTTTAGTGGGTCAGAATGAACAAAAACATGTCAGGCAAAATAAACAGATGTTCTCTTACAGGTACTTCTTTTCTTACAATGCCAAACAGAGGTGCCAATCATGAGCTTGTGCTGAGACTAGTAATATGAACTCCCATCTTCTATCTTTCACAAGCAGTGGAAAGGTTGACAATATAACAGTTAGGGCAGAATTTGGGTTTATAAACAAATTCATCTAATGTCAATTAGATGTCACAGGATATGCTGCTTGGGGTCCTGTAAGCCCTTTAGTCATGCCTGTCAAGCCCATGCAAGTGTCCGCAGGACCTATAGAGTGCAGATGGCACTAGGTGCCTTTGTTTAGGTAGCTAATTGTACTGGGTTTGCGTGGCAAGGTTTTGGTAGCAGGGGGGGAGGCTACAGGGGTGGCTTCTGTGAGGAGCTGCTAGAAGCTTCTCCTGTGTCCGATAGAGTCAACGTCAGCTGGCTCCAAGACTGACCTGCTGCTGGCCAAGGCCGAGCCCAACACTGACAGTGGTAGCACCTCTGTGGTAACTTATTTAAGAAGGGGAAAAGCTGCTGCACCAGAGAGAGGGGAGTGAGAATATATGAGAGCAACAACTCTGCAGACACCAAGGTCAGTGAAGAAGGAGGGGGAGGGGGTGCTCCAGGCACCAGAGCAAAGATTCCCCTGCAGCCTGTGGTGATGACCATGGTGAGGCAGGCTGTCCCACTACAGCCCATGGAGGTTAATGGTGGAGCAGATATCCACCTGCAGACCATGGAGAACCCCACGCCAGAGCAGGTAGATATGCCCTGGATGCTGTGACCCCATGGGAAGCTCACGCTGGAGCAGGCTCCTGACAGGATCTGTGGACCCATGGAGAGAGAAGCCGACACTGGCATAGGTTTGCTGGCAGGACTTGCGACCCTGTGGAGTACCCACACTGGAGCAGTCTGTTCCTGAAAGACTGCACCCTGTGGGAAAGACCCACACTGCAACAGTTTGTGAAGAACTGCAGCCCATGGGAAGGACTCACATTGGAGAAGTTCATGGAGGACTGCCTCCTGTGTGAGGGATCCCATGCTGGAGTAGGGGAAGAGTGTGAGGAGTATTCCCCCTGAGGAGCAAGGAGCAGCAGAGACAATGTGTGATGAACTGACTGTAACCCCCATTCCCTGTCCCCATGCTGGGGAGAGAGGAGGTAGAGAAATTGGGAGTGAAGTTGAGCCTGGGAAGAAGGGAGGGGTGGGGGAAGGTGTTTTTAAGATTTGGGTTTATTTCTCATTACCCTACTCTGATTTGATTGGAATAAATTAAATTAATTTCCCCGAGTTGAGTCTGTTCTGCCCATGATGGTAATTGGCAAATGATCTCTCCCTGTTCACATCTCGACTCACGAGCCTTTTGTAATATTTTCTCTCCCCTGTCCAGCTGAGGAGGCTTTGGTGGGCACCTGGCACCCAGTCAGGGTAAACCCACCACACTAATCTGTTCTAATTGGAATAGCACTGTTGATCATCTAAAATAATTCTTATAATATAAATGGGACTGTTCACACCTCTCAGATTTAGCTTCTTGAATCTCTGCAAGCAACTCCAAGGATTACCTGGTCTAAGTCTTCTTGTTTTACAACAGCCAATTTCAGGACACTGATAGATGCTTTGATACAAACTATTTATTGGCTGGAAATGGATAAATCCTTAAAACACAAGATCAGCTAAGTAGTTTTGGATAATTATTTTTTGTAATGAAATGTATTCTGCTTGGTCACTAACAGCGTGTTTATGTATAGATACTACTGAACAATTTCAGTGGTAACGGTTATCTTTACATTTTCATTTAATATTGAAGCATGAATGACAGTAGTTTTGCTAGCTCAAGACAATGTCAGGCACAACAAAACTTTGCCAATCTGTGCAAGTTTAACCTGATATAAAATCAGGCATGCAATCTCCCCTGACAGCAGTTTATTGTAATGCTGGTGTTTAGTAT
The DNA here is from genome assembly GCA_013398815.1 of Ibidorhyncha struthersii. Lineage (NCBI taxonomy): Eukaryota > Metazoa > Chordata > Aves > Charadriiformes > Charadriidae > Ibidorhyncha > Ibidorhyncha struthersii. Next base: position 480,541 of record VZSZ01010967.1, on the reverse strand, counting down.
TAATTCTCCTCATGTTGTTTGGTCTTCCTGGGTCTTTTCTGTTTTCTTTTGCTCCCGAATAAGAAATTACTAGGAACTGGTTAATGTTTGGAGGACTTCATAGTAGCAAGTTACAAAGCTGTTTGAGATATAATGTACGCTCACACATGCGGTTCCTAACACTTAACAGGTTAGCGGATGTCAGCTGAGCTGTAGCAATTCTACAGCAACAGTGTACATGCTTGAAGATCTGGATTCATAGGCCAACGGGAGCTTAATTCCATTGAAATCACTAACTAAGCTCTTTGGGGCCCAGGCCAGAAATTTCAAAAGCATTTCTATTTAGTTTGATTATTCTTCCCTGCAAACTAAAACAAGATGTGTTGCTCCACATTTGCTGACGGTTAAAATTGTGCATATTGGTAGTACCTGAATCATGGCAACTCCACTGTGACCTACAGACCTACGGGCTATAGGCCTTTGAACTGGACCGAGATACTGCTGTGATAAGTTCCTTTATTTGCAACAGTTAAGATCAGGCTTTTATTGACATAGACAAGAAGTAATAACAGTGACAACCAGAAAGACAAATGCTATTGTGTGAGATAATTGCTAACATATTAGAAAAAACAGTCATTAAAATATAACTAACACTATTAAAACCAGATCTTTTTTCTTTTTATTTTTTCGTTGTCTCTGTTCACCCTTCTATTCACATTATTCATCAACCTCCACTGGGTCCACCACTTTTGAGTAAGGTAAATTGAGTTTATTTGCTTACACTTAAAGATATTTTTGCATTCACATGCCTCACCTTTCTAATCACTTTAAGTTTTTAAAGTACTGCTTGGAGATACCAAGTCAAACAGCTCCTGCACTGACCATGTCACGCTGTTTTACCTTTGTCCAGTGGGAATGCTGTCACGGCCTAGAGGTCACTAGAAATGGGCCAGGGTGTTTCACACAGACGTTCCAAAGAAAGTCTCCTTTGATACAGGTACTAAAAAAATTAAATCCCTGATCCCCAACCTGACCAGCTTTTGCTTCCCAACCTCTGTTTCCATGGCATTCTCAGCTGGTAGAAGGCAGAGCGCTAGTACAGTAAAAGAGGCAGACCAGCTTGTGCAGTACTTTCCTAGCAACACCTACAGCCTGTAGGATCCTGTTGCGTTAACTTGAACAAGAACAGAAACAGAATCCCTTTCTACCTTCTTTTTTGCTTTTTCCCTTTCAAGGGTGTAAATGGAGGAGAGAGATTGAATGGCCAAGCAATTGCTGACCCTCGCGTTTATAGTGCTACAGCACTGCAGTAACCTTCAGCAGCAAGGCAGGCTCCCAGTATAATAAGCTCTGTTAGTAATCATACTGAGAAATAAATGTCTCATCAGAATGCTAGTCTTTCCTAGTTTTGAGTGAAATTCATAACTATCTAGTTTTTGCTTATGTGTTACTCTAAGGCATGATTCTACCACGTTTTTTAAAGAATCCCTTGGTTTATGTATCAGAAATTATTTATGCATTGTTTTTGCAGGTAATAGTTATAACAGTAATTTATAACAATTTTTTACAATAGTAATTGTAATTCTTGTAACATTATACTTAAATGATACTTAATTCAGTGCAGCTACTTCAGTTGTAAATCAGCACACCTAAAGACTCTGAAATGGACCATACAGATAAATCGTTACCTCTCCATGAGGTCCTATTAGATTCATCTTAGTTTCACCAATACAGATCAGACTGTAATAAAAAGGACCTGAAATCATAATCTGAACCCACTTCTCGAAATCAAAGTACGCTTAAATGCCATCATGATATTAGGATACTGAAACTATGTTCTAAGAAATGTGGAGAAACTGGACAAATACAGTTCTTGTAGGCCGTTTCATTTGCCCATGACTTTCGTGTTCCTTTCTTTCAGTTGATTCTGAAGAATTGTGCAGCCGCTTCCCTCATGATAGCATTAAGAATAGAATTTACACACTTTCAGAAAGTAAAGAAGGGAGTTAAGAAAGCTATTTTCATTCTAAAAGTTTGGTTGTTGTTCGCAAGTCTGAAATTGCCAGGATGGGAACACTGCAGAGAGGATACTGAGAAAAGATGTGATAGCAATCTTCACGTGCATTAAAGGCTGCTGTAAGAGGATGAGAATGTTCCCTGTGTACAAAACAGGAAACAATGGGCTAAAATTGCAGCAGACCTAGTTTTGACATTTGGATTAGCTTTCTAAGAGTAAAGATAGCCAGTCTCTGGAATAGTTTAGCTGTCCTGAGGAACCAGGTAGGCAAATGTATACCTTCAATGATGACTGATCATAAATGAATAATCCATCCTACTTTGGGTGGGAGGATGGACCAGGTGACCTCCTGAAGCCTCTTCTCACACATTTTTCTGTGATTCTCTCTACTTAAGATACTAAAGGGACTGATATTTATCACACTTAACACTTGTCAAGAACACTTAAAACAGGTAAGACAGAAAACCTATGAGAAATGGTGACATGTTAATTACTCTCTTTATGTATTTTGTTCCATCCCTACCTCTTTCTCATCCTTCTGTTCAGTCACATTAGACACTTTGTCCCCTTATACTGAGTTACCACCTTTTCTCCCGTTCTCATACTCTTGCAAGTCTGATATTTTAATACTTCAACGGAAGACAAGGGGCTTGGCAAAGGAAACTCTGCTTCTCTTCACCAACTATCATATTTGACTTGCACCTCCTCTGAGATCTCAGAGGATGACTGACAGACTGTGCATGAGTGCAGCAATTCTGACCTTTTGCTCGCATCAGTGTGATTTTCTGTCTCCTTCACTTTTATTCTACCAGGTGAGTGTAAGTCTGCAAAAACAAAATAGCAACACTTCTGCATTTTGAACATTTTATGATAGGATTTGAGTTTTGAAAACATGGAGGCTGATTATTCAACTAATTCAAAATATCCAGACTGATTAAGTTCCTCATCCTTGGTACCTCCAATCTGTTCACTCATCACTCACAGTTTGGAAGACATCTATGTTTAAGGACATCCAAGGAACAAGATTCAAACAAGTCCCACTTACATCTTATTGCTAATAGACATATTCGGAAGGGAGGAACTCTTTGCATTAGGTCATCCAGTCCACTGGTCATAGGCTCTGTGAATGCTGTCTGATAGAATAAGAGCTAAAAGAAAGCCGTGAGGCTGCTTTGTTGTTGGCTACAAGAGTAGCTTGTAGCCAAAGGTGTGCTGTCTTGGTATCTTGTCTCAGTTGAAACTTTCAGATACAGGAAGATTTCCTGGGAAACAAAATAATGGAAATTGATCTTTCTAATATTTTGGGGCATAACAATAATGTTTCATTTCACTTGGCCTTACATCAAAAGATACCAGGCTACGCCTTCCAAACAGCAGTGTTAGGACTCAGCTTTTCCTTTTTTCTATTCAATCAACTGGCCAGTTTCCACTTTCTATCTATTAAATTAAAAAAAAAAAACAAACCAAACCAAACCAAACCAAGACGCCACCTTTGGTCCCTCTTCCCTCCTGCCCTTCACACCAAGGGAAAACTCTGTAAATAGCCACAAAGCTACCTCATTAACTCCTTTTAAGTATCTCCTTACACTCTCCTTTGCCACACTGGCAGCAGTCCTTGGCTGAGACTATCACCTCTCATGCTGACAGACACTGAGCACTATTTCTTGGTGTGCTCCCTCTCCTGGTTCCCAGCTGTTCCCTCTGGCTTCATGCTTAAATGGCACACTCCTCAGGGAAGGAATTAACTTCTGAATGGTTCATGGGAGATGTGGCACTAGGCTTGGTTCATGGCAACGCTCAGTGCTGAAAGTCAGTCTTAAGCTTCAGGTAAATTAAGTTTCTGAGGTCTGAAAAGATGGCCATGAGACAGAAGTACGGGTCTAAGCAAAATAACAGGATCTCTGAGCCTGATGGGATGCGTGCCAGGGGTACTTCGCTTCAAAGAGTGCCATCAGAAAGAAGAGTCAGAATGAAGCACGTTTCTGACCTCTGAGGAAAAAGCACTAGGCAGTCTAGACAGAGATCTTTACTATACTTTAGTACAGCGACAGAGTACCCATCCTTTCCTTGGCTCGTAGTGCAGCTGTTGCAGGGCAGGGACTGCCATTAATGCTGAACTCTCCAGGGTTTGTGCCGCTATCCCTAGCAAAGCAGACCTATCTAGGCCAAGAATGACTTGGCCCACCAAGTCAATGCAAGCCAGTGCATCAGCTGGAGACAGAGTGCCCAGAAAGCAGTTTTGCACCATGGCTGCCTGCCAGCATGCTTCTTCTAAGGGTGGCATGGAGGGGCTCTATCCCTGCAACTCCAGCACCATGGCTCTGAGGAAACTATGGGTGCTGCCAGAAATCCACCGAGCTGCTGATCTGCAAATTGCCACTTGCAGCTCCTGGGGTAAGAGCTCTCACAAAACTTCAGGTTAAACCTATGCTTCCAGGATTTGGCCGTAATCGCCCTGCAGGAGGTCAGAAGACTTAGTGGAGTGCTCTGAGGACACAAGGCTGTGCAAGAACCATGTGAGCTAAATCACTACGATGCCTGAAGACATTCAGCTTGTGTGCTGCATCTCTGGGGATGCTCTTTTCAGCGGCAGCACCTCTGTTGGAGCTGTTGCCTCTACAGAAACACCTAAGCAGAGAACTTTGCTTTCTAGGATGCAGTAGTATAGAATGAAAGAACTGTTTCAAAGAAACCCTTACAGTTTAACTGATAAGGGCTGCAGAAGATGCAATGCTTGCCCTTCCCTAAAGGCAAATATATTACAATAATGTGAATTATAACCTAAGGCAGTATATTGTATATAAGCTACAATGCACCATGCTCACACATTACATCTCTTCTACAGGTTTGCACCAGAACAGCTACATAAATCAAGTTATGGTGGTGAGTAGTTATTAAGACTGAGCTTTAGTATAATCTCTGTGATTTCCCTGGGCCTCTTTCCATTATCACTAACACTTTTCTGCTTTGCGATGCCTCTGAGTCTTGGAAGAATTCTCCAAGGACAGCTGATCCTGTCAACTCGCACAACACAAATGGATGTACCTTTGCTTTGACAACTATCTCTGGCCCTCAGAAAGAAGTTATTTTATTTTGAAGTCTAATAGCTTTGACTTCTGGTTTCTTGATTTTTCCTTTGTGGTACAGCCACTAAATTGAAAATAATGTGGGTTTTTAAATCAAAGTGGAAAGAATATAGATTCCTTAACACAAGGTGAGAAGGCCGGCAACAATCCTTTCCAAAGAACTGAAACTTGTATGTGCTGTCTCCTCGCTGACCAAAGCTTTCTTTAATAGAAGTCTCTCATCAGCTTACCTATGCGCTATAGTACCACTGGTTAAAGGACAAAGATCTATATATGCCTTTTAACCCTCTTCCACTGCAAAGTATAAGCAGCTATTTAGTCTGACATCCATTTTGTTAGTTTCTACCCGCAGCAGCTGGTACATTTCTCTGGGGTTTTCTTCAGAGCATCTGGCTTGGGTCAGGTCACTATAAAAAATTTAACAAACATCCTTTAAAGGGCTGGCTTGAGCTTTTTTAAATAAGGAAATCTCACCTATTTCCAGTCTAACAGAGGTTTTGTTTCCGTTCTGTCAATGCAGAAGACATATTATGCATTGCATTTAATGAGATATTGAACATTACTTTGTTCCTACTGTATACAGGAGCAGGTTGTGCTTAGAAAACACATCACTTGGTTTTGTTTTATTCTGTGGTCAGAGTAAAAGTTGTTTTGTTGTGATAAAATATGTATTTCTTCACTTTGGTCGGCAATAAAATGGGCTAGACTCTCGGCTGCACCTCAGCTAATACTGGAATGGAGCAAGACAGGCTGGGCAACTGCATAGCCCCTGAATTCTGGGGTTAATTTTGAAGATGATTTAAAAAAAGAAAGAAAAAAGTCAAGTGGTAAGAACATAAGAACTGCCATACTGGTTTAAAACAAAGGTCCCTCTAGCTAATGTTCTGTCTCTAACAGTGATCATAAGTTGACATTTAGGGAAGAATAAGAACTGTGTAAGTAAATATGGTTGTTTCCCCTAATACTCTTCCAGCTTCTTACTGTTTTAAGCTTAGAGGATTTCCCAAGTCTTTTATAGTTTGTTTATTTAGCAACTCCTCATGAATCGTTCTTTCAAGTACTTCTCCCCCTGAACTTACATAAACTTCTTCCATTCGCAGTGTCTTTTGCAAGGATTTCCACAGGTTTGGTATGCGATGTGTGAGGAACCACCATCACAAGCTTTATTTGATGACTCCTAATGTCCCTGGAAGGGACGCTGAATAGTTGATCTCTACCCACTTCAGTTATGCTACTTATGATTTTGTAGATCTCTCACATCCCCACAAAACATGCTTTTTTTGCAGAATCCCAGCCCACCAGATCATTTACTGTAAAGAAGCCATTCTGCACTATTTGATCATCAAATGTGTCCTTCTCTGAATCTCTTTTAAGCTCTAAAGTTTCCTTTCTTAAATGAGGAGACCAGAACTGCAGATAGTATCCAAAGTATAAGAAGCATGCATTCATCCAGAGATGTAACTGTGTTTTGTGTCTTGTTCTTTACTCCTTTCCTGATAGTCCCTAGCATTTGATTTATTTTTTGACTGCTGCTGAGCACTGAGATGGTGCTTTCTTGGAAGTATTTATCTTAACCCCAAAGTCTCTCTCACTTCTGAGTGGTAACAGTCAGGTCACAGTCCACTATTTGATATATGAAGCTAAGATTGTTTTTCACAACAGCATTTCACAAAACATTTTATTGCTCTGTCATGAAGCCTAAGATCTTTCAGCAACTGTATGCTCCACCCTTGTCTGTTGATAACTGTATCACCAGAAAACTTTGAAGTCTCACTGCTCATCCCCTTTTCCAGGTCATTTGTGGCTATGCAGGCATGTGGCTATTTGTGGCATATGGATCCCGGTACAGAATTCTGTCAAACTCTTTTTCCTTTACTGAGAATTTTGACTATTAATTCCTATTGTGTTTTACTTCTTGCTGTGTTTGTTCAGCTTGAAGAGAAGGCTAAAGGGAAATCTAATTGCTTTGTTTGGCTTCTTAAAATGAGATTATAGAGAACACAGAGGTAGACTCTTAAAGGTTCACAATTAAAGGAGAAGAGGCAATAGACATGTGCTGCTGCAAGGGAAATTCTGATTAGAAAGAGGAAAGACTTTCTTCACACTGCACCAAGACACCCAAAGAGCTTGTGGGAGTTCTATCCTTCAGGATATTCAAAGCTTGACTGTTCATGACACCATGCCACCTTATCTAAGGTGTAAACTGGCATTACTTTGAGCACGAGGTTGGACTATATGACCCCCAGAAGCCCATTCAAACCTAAATGCATTTAAGGCAGGATTTTCCCTTTCCTCCCATGGCTGTTCAGCATCCTGTCTTGAAGGATATTGTCAAGGTCTTTTGGAAATCCCAGTAAACTGTATCAACAGGGTCACACAGAACCACGTACTTGTTGACCACTTCAGAGAACTCCAAGAGGTTCTTGGAGTTCTGCCAAGAGGCAGAACCAAGTTCTTTCTTTTCAAGATCATAGACATCATCAGGTGTGAATATACATTACCATTACTAATTCACCTATTTCCCCTTGAAGTTTTTAGGTGAATACCACTTGGCCCTGGTGTTTTGTATTTGTTACTTGTAATTCTATTTCTTTGAATCATAATCTGTTCCAAAGTTGCTTCAATTTTCAGACAGATAGTTCATTGAGTTGCCCTTAAAAAAGGATGCTTGTGTTGTAATCTCTCATCTTTTCTATAATGAACCTGGATGCCAATAATCTACTTAGCTTCTCTGCAATGGTCTTGTCTGCTTTGACTGCTTCTATTCTACTCCAGTTAAGGAAGTGCTATAAAATACTTGACAAATATTTTGCTCCTGATGTCCTAAGAGAAGAATTGTGTGCTGATTTTAGTTCCTGTAGGAAGCTACTCCTCTGATTCGTTTTTGGTCTCCTTGATTATATTTTCACATTTTATCTACCCAAATTTATGATCCTTTTCTTTTTTTTTTTTAATACAAATTTTTAGATTGTGCGTTCTTAATTCTAACAACCTGGCTTAGCCATTCCATCTTCTTTTTGCCAGATTCCAAGCCTCTCCTCATACACAGTACGCAACGTTGTGCTTCCACTCTGGTGTCCTTCAGCCTCTACACCACCTGTAACTTAATTCTCTGTCGCCCAATTGATGACACAACTCTGGTGAAGTTTTTTGCCTATTGCTTTTTTTTGTGTCATGGATGCTGGATGTGAGTAACGGTTATTGTTACAGAGCTGTGCTTCCAGAGGAAATTTTGAAACAGATCTTTGTCATTATCTTGTCAAGGGCTGCATTTTGTCTTGCGGGGTTGCTAGCCAGCTGGCCCATGAAAGAATCATTGACGATTTCATCTACGGTTTATGACCTTGAGTGAAGTTTCCCTCTTCTACACGGAGGTAACTGAAATGACCCAATATTTTCTGTCCTTACCAACTCTCTGACTTCTTACAGCTTAACTCAGCCTGTCTCAGCTCCTGGTTGGGAGGCTGGTAGTACTGACCTAATTCTATAGTCTTCCTCTTTGGGTCTGGCATTTCAGTCCAGCTTCTGTGCTGCTTGTTAGGGTGGCTAGTTTGTTAATTCAATTTGATCCCAAGCTCTAACTAAACAGGTAATTCTACCAAAGCAGTAACATGGTATACTTTTCTCATTCCTTTATATTTTGTACACTAGTATTACAGCATCCCACTGGCTATCTTTCTTCCATCGGGAGGAAAGGAGGAAGAAAACCAGCTGTAATTGGTAGTTGTTCAGTCACATCATCAGTAGTTTTTGATCCAATTCCTTTGCTTTCAGGACTTCAGCAGAGCTTATGCTGTTGTGTTTTAACCCTGAAGCCCGCTACTCTCACTCTACTAATATCTACATCTGAGCTCCATCTTCTGTTTCTCTACTCTGCTGAGCCCAAATGCTTTCACCTTCATTGCAAATTCATTAATTCCACTCCATTTTCCTTATCCTGATAATCTTCTATTCTGGCACTTTGATTTTGTCTTTAGCCCAGAGGCCAAAGATATTGACTGTAACTGAAGACATTCTTATACTTGTAAAAATCATCTCCTCTCTAATTATGCCTTCACCACAAAAAGTGTTTCGACAGATATAGTTCTGATCCTATTTTTAACACAAAACTACACTTACATAGATATCCCTTTTTAAGTTGAATCTCAGACCACAGACCTCTCCTTTAGGAGTTCAGTACATCATTTCATAGACCCTGAGAAGGGGAAAAAAACTAGGTAGAATCTTATATTTTCTTTCAGCATTTCAGCTTTTAAAGGTGACTTGCAAAATAATCTGAGAATATAATTCTTTGGCAACAAAATGACTATTGGGCACCACTGGGAAGTAATTTTAGGTACATAATCTCCAGGCATCAGTGAATTATTAGCTTCAAACTTCTTCATAATTTTTTCATTTACAAAACATGGAACTTTATATAAACTTGTATTGTATTGTTAGAATGTTGAAATAATTCAGGGAAAAGCTTTTGACTGGAACACACTGATTTAGATTTGCCACAGTTCTGAATTTTCTCCCTCTTTACAGTTTGGTAATCCCTTACACATAAAATAGTGCGTATATACCTAAAGACTCAAATAGAGAGGATTGTAAATATAAACAAGAGATATTTAACACATAAATAAGAATATTATGTTGCATCTTTTTGGTAACAAAAATATTTTGAAAGAGAAAAAGGAAACGGGTGGTTTCCAGATCCCTATTGAAACAAGTACTTTAAATCACCTGTTTAAGCTCAGCTGTTTTACTCTGTATTGCGGTGGACAACAAGCACTCAGTCTTTGTTGTGACTCAGAGTACAGCAACTAAGGGAAGACTAAGGGAAGTAGCTACTTAGATTATTCAGCTTGACTGTAAGAGCACCCTAAGATGTGGGAGGCAGATGAACAGTTAGACCACAGGAACTGGATGTAACCCTTTACTATTTTCTCCTCATTTCCAGTGACTCACTTGGTGACTTGGGTAATGTCGCTTATTCAATCTGTGCTTCAGCTTCCTGAAATCAATCTGTGCCTCATCTTCCCCAACTACAAAGATGGTACAGCTGGCTGAGAACAGAGTTATCTCTGATGTGATTTTTTTTTTCTTTTTTTCAGGGTACTAAATTGGAACAGCAAAAATCCAAATTATTTGCAGAACAAATATTCCCCAAAATGTTCTTTTGGGATTATCACAACTTTGTTTTCATCCTTTCTCTTTAATACAGTTGTGCCTCTTATACTGAAGTATTTAACTTCTTAAATGCAAAATATATGTCACACTTTTTCATCAGCGGACACTATTTCAAGAATCTAGTATAATATAAAGTTCAAATGAAATGAATCAAAACATTATCAAAATGAAGAAATTCTACAGCACAGAAACAAAATGTTTTTTCTCCAGTTAATGCAGTAGATGATGACAAATTTCTGATGAATGCTTTCATTTTGATGAAACTACATTTTGTTTAAAGTCATTAACTCAGTGCACATATTGGTTTTATGACATCTGGTTGTTCTCGTGTCTCATCTCACATCTTCCTCTTTCACAGGTAATAATTTTCTTTCTGTCTGTCTTTCCTTCTATTTCCTTCTCTTTTCCACAAACGCATCACTCCACTTACAAATATCCTCTCTATTCCACATATTCCAAGCACTCTTTCCTCTCACGTTGTCTAGCTGGTTAAAATAATAAAGTAAAATTCAAAGCAACTGTTCCCAGGCTGTGCTTAGCTTGAATATTCTTGTTTATTTTCAAATCTAAAAGGCCTTGTGTGCCTTACAGTTTCACTTTACAGTGTTCACCTTTTCTGATTATATCCATTGGATTTTCTGATTATATCCATTGGATAATTGAAGGTATTTTCTCCCACAAAGTTTGCCTCGCTAGTTCTTAAGGCAAACTGTTCCATCAGAACTCTTGTGCCTGTTTTAGTAGTAATACTGACTTTTAAAGTATCTTGCAATTTATGAATAGAGATGCATGAGACTGATGAAGTTGCAAGAGGCTGTAAGACAGAACTTGCCATAGCACATCCTCCACTGGAGGAACAGCTCTGGAGAGTGACACCATCCTCCCCTCACTGCAATCCTCTTACCTGCTGCTTCTTTACAGCCTGTCTGGGGATTCAGGTGTTTACTGCCAATTAGGCTTGACAAAACAGCAGGAGTTTCTAGCATTCTCTTGACAAGGGTATTTCTGGACTGCTGGCAGCTGTTGGAGGGCTTCCTGGCTACATGGACAGCATTAGACCTCGGTGTGCTAAACACTCTGTTCATTTGGTGATTTAGATCATTTAGATCTTACCCTTACTGTGCTCTCTGCTGCAGTTACAGTGTAAAACATTCAAGGCGTTAATGAAGATTTTCTTTTGGAGCAAAAATGATGGTAAGATACTTTAATTGCCTGCAAATAGATTTATAAAAACCCTTATATATTATAATGCAAAGTACATATTCATTATATCTATAGGCTATTTTACAAACTATATTAGAACTGTTCAGCAGAACCACTGGAGCAACAATAAAATTCTTATTCCGAAAAGATATGGCCCATAATCATAGAAAATGTTGTGTTACTTCAGCGCTTGAACTGAATCATTGCTTTTCCAACTGCCAGATTGCTGACTAAGAGAATTGGGCTTCAGTTTCTTCTGTCTGAGCCATAACACTTCTCAGCCTTTCTGACAGATGTAAAAAAGATATTACAAACTTAGGGTCTTTCTGTGCAATGGCCTTACGCAGGGTTCCCCTGAACTGAATGCAGTTGAATCCGTCTGCACTATCAGATTTGGACGATAGGTCCAAAGATAAACAAAAAGTAGATGATGACTTTTTGGGGTGGAGGGTGGTGTCAGTTCCGTCATTTTTGCACTTTTTTCTAATTAAAGGAGAAAAAAATGGAAACTAATGTCAGTACTTTGGAAAATGACGTTGTACTTAAAACCTTGTTAGTATTTCTGGGCTAAAAAATAATTGTTAACAAACACATTTGGAAAGGAGTCAGACTGAAATAAGAATCAGCTCATAGCAGATTCAAATCAGATACGAGTTTGCAAATGCACTGTTGCACCTAAAAGGGTGTATGATTTGGAGCTGCACATACAGAAGCATCATGTCATGGAGGAGGAAGGTGACAGTTCCTGTTTATGCATTTTTGGCAAGCTGCACCTGAAGGATGGGATGATTTTCTGGAAACTGCCATGCCAGAAATACACAGCTAAACAGGAGGGAACTGAGAAGAGCAAAGGGAATAATTAGAGACCTATGGGGGTGGGACAGGGCTTCTAGTCTATTTTTTTAAGCACACTGTTTTTCTGTCAGTAGTCCAGCAATAACATTTGAAATCTCTTGACCAATTTCAAAGAAGCCTGACAAAAAAGGAGAGGTCTGAAAAACAGTGAGCTCCTGCAGGTTTTATGAAAATCTGCAGCCAGATAAAGGAGACTTAAGTTTGTGCACCCATCAAAGAACAGGTGGAAGTGTGAACTCAGCTGCATTATTTGACACAAGAGAATCCAAAGCTGTCATCCAAAACCAGGCTCCATAAGGTTTGCTGCCAATGAAACTGCTAGTTTTTTGTTTTGAAGTGGGTATTTTTTCTGTTATGGGTTGTTCTTCTTCTTTTTTCTTTTTTAAATAAAATACATTTAAAAGAAGACCAAGACTTCTGTTTGAGAGCATTTTAAAGACACTAATCACTGCAGGATGTAGGCACTGATTATAAAATTATGCATAATAACAGATCTTGTCCAGAACAGGCCCTGAAAGCCCTACCTGAAACGAACTCCCTTTGTGCCAGTGTTTTTTTGTCTGCCTCAAAAAGGACCGTTTCCATTTCTTATGCTAGAGCTAGCTGTGACCTTCTTCTCTCTCTTAAAATACTGCAGTACCACCAAACTTAAAGGAATGAAAAACGGTGAGTCAGATGCCAAAACAAAAACTGCTCTTGAAAATCATGATATGTTAATAAAAGACATTTTAATGTGAATTTGGTCTGTCTTTGAAATTTGTAAATGCCTTCCACTTCTTGAGTAAGAGAGAAGTCACACTGTCCCACTTTTATTAACCTATCATGAGAAATTACTTTGAGGCCTCGATGCTACAGGATATTTCATCCCTCATGGCTGTCCCTCAAACAGTAAACCGCCTCAGACTGAAAGCTCCTCCACAGCTTTCACTACCCCTGGTCTCCCATGAGTCTGAGAAAGAGCACTGCTTTTCGAGGGAAGGAACCTACAAGAAAACCCTCTGACTTGTTTCCAGTTTCTTCTTTCAGTTCACCTCAAGCAAGAAAAACAGACAATCACGACTGCTCGCAGCTAGTCTAACAAAAAGAGCTTGAAAAGGAAGTACTGGTGTAATTAGGAAATTTAGAACGTGGCCTTTGGGCAATCTGAAAGGAAGATATGGGGAAGAAGGAAAGTACCTAAGATTGAGGGAAGGCCTAGAATCATAAAGAAATATGCAGCTGTCATGCATGGGGCGTATGGGAATACTTGTCATTATGAACTGAGAAGAAAAGATCACAGATTCCATTATAATGATTGGCTCCTCACGTTTAAGAAAGTAATTTTCCTGATATGTTACAATAGCTATATTGATATTCCATTTCTAGAATTCACAGCATTCTTCCTAGATAGGACTTCAGAGAAATGGAGGTAATAGGATGCCTGTCAGCGACAAGACTTTGGATGTTACTAAGCAGGGGTCATTCTTGCTAACCAGGCAACGCAATTCTCTTCAAGGCTCTCACGTATCATTCCAGCTTCGAGATATAATGTGTTGAGCTAGATTGGGCTTTCCATGCATTGTTGGTTGGACGACAATGTCAGATATTTCATCTTTACAGAGCGAAAGTGGGCAACTGTGGAACAGAAATGTGGCAACTCTGGCCAACAAGTGGAAAATGACCACTTAAGGTTTGAAGTACAGGCAGTAAGGGCTGAGTGCCTTCATGTAGGCCTATGAAAAATGAGGTGACTTTTACAGTTTCTTTTATATTTCTTTGTAGTAAATTCCACTGTCTTTGTGCAAAAATAACATGAAATCATTTGTTGTGCCTAAGACTTTGTAGGCATTAGGAAAAGCATTGCCAGAAGGTTGAAAGAGGTGAAGAACGTTCCCATCTACTTGGCACTGGTGAAGCCAAATCTGGAGTGCTAAGTCATGTTCATGGCTCCTCAGAACAAGAAAGACATGGACATACTGGAGCAGATCAAGTGAAGGGCAATGAAGGTAGTTAAGGGATTGGAGCACGTCATATGAAGAAAGGCTGGGAGATGGGACTGTTTAGCCTAGAGAACAGGAGGCTCTAGAGGGATCTTATCAATGCGAATAAATATCTGATGGGACTGTGCCAGTAAGATTGAGTCAGGCTCTTTTCAGCGGTGCCCACTGACAGGACAATGGGCAAAAACTGAAACACAGGAGGTTCCCTCTGAACATGAGGAAATGCTTTTACTGTGAGGGTAACTGAGCCCTGGCACAGGTTGTCCAGAGAGACCGTGGAGCCTCCATCCTTAGAGATACTCCAAAGCCATCTGGATGTGGTCCTGGGCAATCTGCTCTAGCTGACCCTGCGTGACCAGGGAGGCTGGACCAGATGACCTCCAGAGGTCCCTTCCAACCTAAATGATTCTGTGATTCTGTGCTTTTCAGTAACACAGTTTTATTCACAGTATATCGGCTTGGTGCAAGTCCACACTCCAACTTCCATCGTTGTTTTTTAACCATTACTCTGCCAGAGCTTTCAGCTTTCTTTTTTGTTATAAGAAACTATACAAAAAATCCCCTCATACTCTTTGTATTCATTTTGTATTCCACACACAGCAGTAAGAATTCATGTGCTTGACGCAGCATACAGCAATTGGCACAATAATACAGAACGGACACATACGTGACTGTGTCAGTAATTAACAAGCAGAAAGGTGAGTAGGGTAACTTAACCTCACGTAATATTTTCTTCATAAAATGATCTTGGAGGCACTTGGGTCTTATGGTCTTAGATCTTTAATATTTTGTTTAGGTTGGGCTTAAAGCAGCGACTTTTCAACACTAGGGCCACCGCTCTAGTGAATTAGTTCTTGTGGTTACTTGAGCCACGTCTTCTACACGGTGTGTGCAGACCTAGGTTATCTGAAAGCATGTGGACTACCTAGGGATCATAGAATCATAGAATGGTTTAGGTTGGAAGGGACCTTAAAGATCATCTAGTTCCACCCCCCCTGCCACAGGCAGGGACACATTCCACTGGACCAGGTTGCTCAAAATCCAACCTGGCCTTGAACACCTTGGATACCTACAACAACATAATCACAGCGTCTAGTATTACCATTCCAGTCACGCCATGTCTTAGTTGTGTCTGATACTAAACATATGGTGGTACCTCACCTTCTTCTCAACGTCTTATTCTTTTCCGTCTTGCTTCCTTCAGTTTTGAGGTGGCTGCCATACTTTTGCCTGTTGGTAACGAGCGGATAAATTCCTTAGTATCAGCCTGTAACATGAAGGCTATCTTCCCTGCCAGTTGCAGATGGCGGGAAGTGATTTTATCGATTTGTTAGTACTTAGCTAGAAGGATTACATCTAGCAGTAATAATGTGGCCAGGCCCCGGGACAGATCACCACATGAGTTAGCGGAGGGTCTGTGTCTTTAACTGAGTCTGACATTATGATATTTACCAGCCCTTCGCAGTGCTTTGCTTATTAACACCGCTTTAATCTCTTCTGAGCCATCTGTCGGCCATTCAAGTTTCAGTTTCCTTCATGCGCTGGAAGAGTTGAGAGACTTCACTTTCTGAACTGAACTTGGACATTACCACTCAAAAGTTCTGGTGGTCACAGTAGTGCTTATTATTTTTTCTCTTTTTAATTTGTGTTATCAGCTTGTGTCCTGCAGAAAATCTCTTGGGGGGGGTATGGGACGACACAAGCAGATGGCCACAGTAATTCCTCTCAAATTCAAAGGGTCATGAAGGTTCATAGCTCTCAGAATTTTTGAGAGAGGTATTAGTGTGGCTGGCTCAAAGCTGGTCCCTTTCCCTATTCCAAACCCGGCAAGTTTGGCAGCAAGAAGCATTGAACATTGCCAGCATAGATTTTTTTCCTTTGGTTCGTGCCCATCAGACGATCTCTCTAGAAACCAGAGCTGTTTCCATGCTGTGACCTCGGCACAAGCGTGACTGAGAGGTCTTAAGTGTCAGCGTGTGTTAGCGGTAATTCACATTTTATGTGAAAGTGCAGTTTTCTCTATATTTCAGCTTTGTGTTTCTAAGTAGCCTGAACAATTTCATTCACTGACAGGCACGCGTTAGAGCAAGGGACCTTTCAGAGCTATAGGCATGAGTTTCTGCCCAGTGGATTACACGCAGATGATCTCCTGTAGAGAATGAATGGCTGTCGCGTTCATTTACCAGCTCCCCAAAATCAAGTTGCTCAGAGCTGGTAGACGAGAAATTGCCAGGGAAGCTCTTTCTGTCCGGAGGTGATGTTTTGCTTCGCTGTGCCTCCGTTGAACAGTGGGCACCGTGGCGTGTTTCATGGCCAGTTTTGGTGGGTCACAGCAGTGACAAAAAGGGGTCTGAGGGATGAGGTAAGAGCACTCACCACCCCCGTGGGAAGCGGGGGGGGGACACCACGGCATGGGTGCCACCGACTGGGCGTGAGAAGAAACTGCTGAAGCATGGGACCCCAAGGAAGGGAGGAGGGTCGTGTGGTGACAGTGCTGACTCGAGGCAAAGCGGGGGTGCAGACGGAGCTGCAGCCCCCGGGGCGAGCCCGCCTGACG
>VZSZ01010967.1:445349-462217 GCA_013398815.1 Ibidorhyncha struthersii | reverse complement strand
CCCCCCCCCCATCCTTGCCAAAAAGCCCATGTGACCGCATTTTCTAGCCTCCTCCGTCAATAGGAGGCTTGAAACATAACGTTACCAAATTGCCTGCTGCGAGTGATGAGAATAAACAGATTGAAACTGTGGCCTGTGGAGGAGAATCAGGGTTTCTCCTCTTCGAGTACCCGTCAGGCCTGTTCGCTCTTAGGGGGGGGATCGGTAGGAGAGGTGACTGGAATACGTGCAAACCTCTGACGTTACCCAGACCGTCCCTGCCACGAGAGGTGTATCCTTACCTCACTGTCTTCTGTTTGCACACACCTGTGCTTGGGAGGGATGCTCTGAAGGCGTGACGTGATCTGGGTATTTCTTTTAGCAGCATGGGAAATACCCGCTTGAGCGATGCGGGTGCCAGCTCTTCCCCTGTGGCTTTCCCTGACCGATGGAGAGACCAAACCCCCGCAGGCTCCTGACTTCGGCCCCGCGCGCTGTGTGTGCTGGAACAGCATTCCAGTAGATCGCTGGCTCTGTCCCTTCCCATCATGGCTCTGAATTTTTTACAGGGGCTACTAGAGGTGATTGCGACGGCGGGTACCGAGGCCCAGCTGCTAGCGTTGCGTATTGCCGAGGAGCCGGCCAGGAGGGGAGCGTGGTGTTTGGATCTCAGTCCAGGGGGGAAGAGTTCAGTTTGCTGTTGCTGCTCATTACGCTTGGGGTGTGGTTAGTCTTGGAGGTGGGGTGGCTGAAACCAGAACTGTTTTGTGAAAATGCATTGGGTTAGTCAACGTGGGGAAACATAAGTGGAGGATCCCTCCTCAGTTTCTATTTATCAGAAGAAAATTAAATAAAGGTGTAGCTCAAAGGCTCTAAACTACATTTATCCTTCTCCCTTTCTTTGTCCTCCAGCACAGCTACTTGCCTATAAATATTTAGCTTTTATTGCGTGAAGAAGATTACTGTTTCTGTGATGATGTTGTAAAGCAATACTATAAATCTTAGGGTCACTGCAAGAATGAACTTTTGTTGGTAGAGATGGTAATTTCTCAGCCCTATTCTTGTTAACATGGGGTAGAGAATAAATTTTCCTCCTTTCCCCCCCGTTTTTTTTCTTCTGCTCTTCTTTTGCATTGCCATTTCTGAATTTTGGAGTGATACTTCCTTTTCTGTGAGATTATAGGAACTTTCAGCAGTTTTTCTAAATGAATTTAGGACACTTTAGATACAAGTTTTAGAAGAGGTCAAAAATTGTGCTTTGTGAATTCAACTTGAAATTACTTTATATTATCTTCAAAGGTTTGCGATACCCAAAGTTAAAAGTTCATTTCCTTACAGCAGTTCTTTCAAATAATGAGAATAGCAGTTTAGGCTCTCTGTTGGTCTGAGAAATTGTGATTTTAAATCGATTTTTTTCTTTAAATAAAGAGCCAGGAAACTTACAAGGAAACTTACAAGCCTGTGTATTCACTTTAGTTATCTTGTTGATTTTTAAAAATTAGGTCACAGCAAGTAGTTTTCATATGGATTATCATTTGACTCTTACAGAAAGCCACAAGATTTTCTGAGATCATTTGCTTTTTCTATATGCTGAGCACTTACTTCCTTTTTGGGACAAGAGTTAGACACATCTTTCCAGAGAGTAACCCTTATAAGACGGGATTTTGAGACAAGAATTTACTTCCATAATTTTGTAGAGGTTTGTTACAAATATACAATGGTGTTATCCAGATGACACAGCTATATTATGAAATCACATATGTCGTCACCATCCCTTCTTGTTATCTTCAGTAAAAGTTTTTCTGGTTATCCAAATGTCTCAGCAAAGCAGCCACCAGTTTCCATTTAAAACCACCTGGCGGAGAAATGTTTCCGTCTGTAACACCCACATGCAAATCTGCAACGTCCCCTGGAAGCGAAGCTGATCTGTGTTGCAGACTAGGCTACCTTCAATCCTGGGCTCACCAGAGGCTGGATACGTGCTGTCTTGTGAATCACAAGGGCTAAAAAGCGTGCAGCGTTTCTCTCCTGTTCTAGATGTCCTGATGGCAATAAAAGTTTCTAAACCAGTACTTGTAATTTTCCTTTGCAGCACTCCTCATGGCAGAAAACTGTAGGGAGGATTATTGGTTAAACTACTGTATTCTTCACATGATGATCATAAAATTGTGGATCCGAGGGAATTTGAGGTGTTCCTGGGAGTTAGCCTTTATGGATTTCAGGAGAAGTGAAAGAGATTAGGGTCATTGGTAAAGAGGCTGTGTCCCTCTCCTCCGGGTCTGTACCTCTCTGCCTTCCTGAGCCCTGTTCTTGACTCTGAGCTAAAAGCCTTCTTGTAAAACCTCGCTGCCAGTTCACGCTGACATCAGCGCGTACCGCAGCGTGCCAGCCGGGGAGCAGGGCGCTGCTACAGGCAGCGGGACTATGGATGGCGGAATGCTTTCGCTGCCTGCTGTGGAGAAAGGCAGAAACACGCGCTTCCGTTTGAAACCCCCTGCTCGTCTTTTGCCAGCAACTTGCCCTATCTGTCAGTTTGTTGGCCCGCTGAGTTTTCTTCAGCAACCTGGGGCTAACGGAGCTTGTCACACCCTTAGGATAAAGGCATGCAACTTGTACTGGCCAGTGTGACTTTCATTTTCTAGATATACCTGGTCAGTGACAGAGACCTCGTCCTGCCCTCCCCCTTCCAATATCAGATCGCAAACCGCTGTGTGCGGTGTCTGTGGAAGGGGAACATTCTGCTCTCTTAGGACCTGTTGAGTACCTTGGAGCAATGTGTTCAGGAGTTAGGGCTTTTGTGAACGTTCCTCTTTTTGTGTTTTTTTTTTTTTTTTTTATGAACAGGTGCAGGAGGAACACTAACGTTAGCTGATTGCCTTGAAATTGCCTTTACATCCAAAGACAGGTTTTGCATTCCCGCTGTAATAGGTACTCCTGAGAGCATATCCGTGCCTTCGTGCAGTGAAGTGCGGTCCCAGTCTGGTGTAAAGCACTGGAAATTCAAATCCACATAAGCACTTCGATGTGGGTGTTCCTGTGTGTCCATGCCATACAGGACTGGAGCATGTGAGTGCCTTGGCTGCTGAATTGCTTGTTGGCTGTCATATCTAAGCCTGTTTGGGAGTCACAAACTATGTAGTTGTACGCTGGAATCCTGGAAGACCTGAGGCTAATACAGTACCTCTGTAATGTGTATTGATACCCAGTGCTGAACTCGAAGTCCACTTTCCTAACATGTAGGGGACAGGCAGCGTTACTCCTTCCAGCTACCTTAGGTGTAATAGCCTAATGGGAATTAGTTACCTAAGCCCAGTACATTGAGCCTGAAGAAATTGTGTCCTAGAGAAGTGCTATTACATTATAACTTAGTGGAAACAGTTTGGCTTTACATACAAGGAATGAAAAGTTTATGGGCCCAGGAGCCTAACTCAATGTCAAGCCCAACAGGAAGAGCTCTCCTTGCAAAGGAGCTGTCTTGTTGTCACGCTACATGCTTCTGTTTACCCAGGGATGTTCATGTAGCCTTTTTTAAAAGAGTCAGAGAAGTTTAAAATACGGAGAGGTAGGACACAGGTCCTCCTCCCTCCCAGCTGAATGATCTTGTCTCGGGCCTTCAGAGCTTCGCCATTTTGTTCCTCTGTGCTTGGGAGAGCTTCACTTTCCTGCCTGCCACACCTTTGACACCAGCGTGGAGAGCAGTCTGTTGAGTAGGTGAGGTTTTATCATTGTAGACTCAACTCTGATCCACTCTCGTTTCCCCGTTTCACACTGACTGTGGCAGATGTTGTGGGTATCTCAGAAGACTGTAGTCTCTAGCAACTCTTTTAATTGGCGCTTGGCCTTACAGACTCAAGCTTCTGCTGCTCCTATATGAATAAATGTTTGTGTAGGATAGTGGTAGAATGTGCCATGACCTCCTCTGTAGACGAATTCACACTAGAGGCATATTTTCCTGTTTTATGTGGTAGATGCTCCTGTAGATGAAAGGCAAGACGTTCATGTTGAGTGGCTGATGTGTCTAGCCTGAAGTCCAGATGTTGCCCTACAGGTAACTCTGATGTGACTAACAAATTGTGAGGAAGTGTGAGAGGCAAAGTTTTCAATGAAGCTGAAGAGAAAAACAAAACATAATTTGAAAAACCAGAGGGACCCCCCCCCCCCTCCATTTTAAAGGAAAAATAGTCTAAAAGTTTCAAGCGTACATTCAGACACTAGGTAGCCTGAGTTTTTCATGGGTATAAGGTGACTTGAAGTGAAATGACCCCAGTCAATATAGAGCAAATTTCAATCATAGGCGAATCACAGAACTATAAATATGTATGTACTTAAGCTGAAGTTTGCTTCTGTGCAATTGTGTGCCTTATCTCATTGGGTTATTTAAGTACTAAGTACAAACCACGGCAGCTGTGAACACAGCTAGTTGAGTTCCAGTTCTGTTCTGTGGCAGACTCTCACAGTCCAACCGGACTGTACATTGGGACGGCCCAAGTACTTTTCTACACCGCTGGTGGAACAGTATCTTAACAAGGGGGGAACAGCTATGATCAACCTTAGACAAATTTTGGCCAGAAATGAGAAGGTTCCTCGTTACCACAGCAGTCATTTTCTGGAGCAAATTTAAGTGGGAACAAAAGCTCTTACTACCCTTCTAATCAGATTTAACAAGACTGTGAAAAGATTGTTTGCCAAGGTAGTGGCAATAGTAGGAAACAACTCAGAGACATAGGAAGTTCTTTGTGGTTTTGTAACTCTAATTGAATAGCTGCAGTAGAGAGGCTAGCAGGTACTTCAAGCCTTCTCAGATCTTAAGAGAGTTATTTCAAGATTTGCCATGGGAGTTGCAGTTAATAATTAGGGAGAAGTTGGTTCTCACCCCCTATTTTGACCATCTAGTGAGGTGCACAAACTTGATTTTAGTAGAATTCAGGTCTGTAGAATCAAGAGGGATATTGGAGCTGTTCATGTTTCAGGGCTGCCAAATCCTGAAGTCAGTTGCATTTGGTTGAATCTCTGTTTCAGAGCTCTCAAGATAACTCTTATATAGTTTCCTGTGTGCACCTGGAAGCTTCCAGCCTGAACCGCGAGCTGTGTAACTCTGGAGTGCCCAGGAGAACATGTGCTCTTCACCAGTTTCCTGGAGACGGTTTGTTTCCCTCTCTATTTTGAAGACTCGGAACACACCTAGCACTTTCAGAAAACATTGAGTACTGCTCAAAACACAGCTGCTGCCACCCTTATTTTGTATATCACTTATGGTCAAAATAAGGAAGTAGGGTTCCAAGACCTGCTTAGCCTGAATGCTATAAATCCCCTGATGATAATTGCCCTTCCATAAACAGTAGGGAAGAGAGAGGTAGGATCATTCTTCATCCCTTCTGTTGAAACTGGGCTACTTTGCAGAAATAAAAGCAAGAGCCAAGGGGCCATCATAAGGAAGTCTGTCTTTATCCTATCTTTAGGATAAAGGATCTAAAGCCTATCTTTAATCCCACTGAGAAGACAAAGGAGGAATCGAGAGTTCTGGGAACTGGTTGTGCATTTGGCACTGAGGAATTAAGGGATAACATAGATAAACAATACCAAGACTCCCTCCTCTGAGTCAGACTCCCTCTTGCTTACTCTTTCCGTGGTCCCATGAATCTTGCTTCCTGTGCAGTGGAGCAGGAGGAATGGAGGATTACCTCACCTCTGGTGCTTGAAAGCCTTTGTTTCTTCCTTTCTACTTAAAGGGGTTTGGAACCAGCATGTTTCAGGGTCTGCAGCGGAGCTGGGAGCAGAGTGCAGGTTGTGTGCACGGGTGGTTTAAGCCCCTAGAATCACCCAGACAGACTGTTCAAATACTGCCTTATGCCTCTTCCTGGCAGTGCCAGCTCTGATCCCGATACTTGAGTGTACAAATCTGTGGTGAAAAGATTTTACTCCTGGAGGACTGCTTTTTCACAGAATCACATAATGGTTGTGGTTCGGGTTGTGGTTGTGGGCAGGAGTCTGGAGATTGTCCAGTCCAACTTCCTACTCAGAACAGGGCCACCTAGAGCCAGTAGCCCAGGACCGTATGCAGATGGCTTTTGAATATCTCCAAGGACAGAGACTCCACAACCTCTCTGGACAACCTTTTCCAGTGTTCAGCCACCCTCACAGTAAAAAGTGTTTCCTGATGTTCAGATGGCACCTCTTGTGTTTCAGTTTATGTCCATTGCCTCTGGTCTTGTCACTGGGCACCTCTGAGAAGAGTTTGGCTGTGTCTTCTTTACTCCTCCCCACTGGGGATCTATACATATTGTTAAGACTCCCCTGGGCCTTCTTGTCTCCAGGCTGAACAGTCACCACTCTTTCAGCCATTCCTCATGTGACATGCTCCAGTCCCTGTAGACTTTGTGGCTCTTTGTTGCACTCGCTCCAGTATGTCCATGTCTTTCTTGTACTGAGGAGCCCAGAACTAGACTTAGCATCCAGATGTGGCTTTGCCAGTTCTGAGGCAGAGATGAAAGATCACCTTTTTTGATCTGCTGGCAATGCTTTTCCAATGCAGCCCAGGATGGTGTTGGCCTTCTTTGCTGTGAGGGCACGTTGCTCGCTCATGCTCAACTTGGTGTTGACCAGGAATCCTCAGTTGCTTCTCTGCAGAGCTTCTTTCCAGCTGGTTGGCCTCCAGCATGTACTGGTGCATGGGATTATTCCTCTCCTTGTGCAGGACTCATGTGCCTTTGTTGAATGTTTTAAAGCTCAAGAGAGAGACCAGTATCTAATGTGTACCCAGATCAGTCTGAATCATTCAGGGGCAGGATTGCTTGTGGTCACTGCTTCCAGCCCCTTTCTCTTTATAGTCTAAGGCCCTCACTCAGACAAAGAGAGAGAATTGAACAGTGCCGAAAAGAAACTATTGTTGCCTTTTGGCCACACCAGAAAGAATTTAACAGCATTCGAGGCTTCAAGTTTTCACCACTCCAAGAGGCAGGTGTGGCCAGAAAGGTGTCCCGGTCAAAGGAGACAACTGTGGTGACCTCAGAATTGCAAAGAGCAATTTTCATGAACTTCAGGGAATTTCAGAGAATGGATAGTGATTTTTAAGCAGGAAGGTGGACTGTGTAGTCCAAGGAGACTACTATATACAGTCAAAATGTATTCACAACTGCGCACAGTCATGTGGTAAAGGCAATTATGAGACAGTCATTGACTGTTCTTCTGGGGGCCCATCTCACCACCAAGGCAGGAGCAGGAGGCTGTCAGCAGAAAATAGCAGTTTCATAGGAATTTACTCAAAAGCTATATAAGAGCAGGAGGTGATAGGGAGTGACAGGCAGTAATAAACATGTTCTAGACATGGGCTTCAGATCTGCACATGTTGAAATTTCGGAAGGTCTGAAGTGCAAACTTTTGTCCAGATCTCTTTTCTGGCCCCAGTTTCAGCTGTTTTATTGAAATACTCGTTGCATTACTTCTGTTCGTGTGTTTTCCCACATGATTCTCCTCTTGATACAAGAAGCCTCCAAAGCTTCATGCCTGACTTTGTCTGACATTGCACTAATACTTTCTGACTCAGAAGTCTGTGAGTCTAAAAATTTATGGCCATTATCTGTGCCCTGCAGAAGGGTGAAGACAAAGACTGGGTGAAAGAACATGATCTCTGGGCAGGAACTTCTCAAACTACAGAGTTGTTATAAACCCAGATCTTAAAAGGAATTATGCAGAAGAGACCACTTCTTTAGAGAGGGAGGGTACCCTCCTGTTGTTTGTTTTTCTAGAAAATAGAAGAGGGAGAACAACATTAAGAGAGATTTGAAATTGTCAATCTTGTCAATGCCCTTTTGTTTCTGAAGACTCGTGTGAAGATTTTTTTGCATCCTTGGATACAGGAAAGCAACTAACAAAGATGTAGTGTGCTTCCTCCATCAGGCGGTTACTAAGCATTTTAAGACTTGAACTTAATACCTTAAGAAAAGTCTATTTAAAAATACTGCTGCCCCTCTATTCAGGCTTGTTGGGATGCAGGCATTATTGAAAGTGGAAAATGACAAAATTGAAATTTTATTTTTAGTTGCCAGTAGTTAGAGCCAGTTATAATTTCTAGCCAATTTTACCTTCTCCTTCACTCTCCCCACTGGTGCCTGCTGCATTTGTCTTCTTCCCTGGGCCTACCAGGTTTAATTAATAGATGCTGGCATGCAGTTACGTTTTGGGGGAAAAAGCTTGAGTGCCTACAGTTTGACTCTAATTCCCAGTGGTGATAAAACATATAAGGAAATCTTATGCAGTCAGTTACAAATACAGAGTGGTTTCACTCTGCTTTTTGGAAATACTTGCATGTAATTTACAGTTACTGGAATGATTTGCACCTGATCAGGGCTGTGTGATTTACCCCAGCCAGATCCATATATTGGATCTGTAAGGATGCAGATAGCTTATCAGATCTCTGCATGTGTCAAGAGTTACAATTGTTTTATCTCTTCTTTTATACTTCACAGATATGGTAAAATATTACACAATGTTTATGGTGTTGCCTAGTTTTGGAATCTAGGCAGTAAATGTTAGTCAGAGTTATTTTGGGTTTTCACAATAAACTGCAGAAAAGAATACCACCATCAGTTTGCTTTAATAGTTACTTAGGTAAGACAATTTGCACAACGCGATAGGATGCCATCGTAATTCTTTGTACTTATAACTGAAGTAATCATCCTCCAAATTTGATTGCATATGAGATACTTCTGTCCAGAGAGAGTTTTAAACAAGAAAGCCATGTTCCAAATATATTTTCTGGCTCTGTTACAGAGGCAAGAAAAGCTAGTTGCAATTTTCAGAATAATGCCACACACAAAACCATTCATACTCTTGCCACTTCAGAGGCATGAAGAGACACAGCACAATGAATAGCTGTTTCCAGACAGTTCTAGATTGAATTAGAACATCTGTTTTGGCACTGATTTCTGTGTTTGTTCACATCAGGTGTGTCTTACTTTCAGCATCAGAACTTTGTGCACTTTCCTTACGAAAAGCATTGTTAAAGAGTATTGAAGATAGGGGAGCGTGTCTGTCTGTGTATGTTTTTTTCAGGTATCTGTAATAAAAACAGGTAGCGTTCGAAATCTCCTAATTTTTTGGTTGGTCTTTCCTATATTAAGCCCTCTTGGAATCACAGAAGATCAGCGTATGCCCTCAGAGTTGCTTTTTGATCAGGCGGGAACATAGCAGATAGATAGAGCTACACTTCTTAATGATTACAACAGTGGATCTAGCAAATGAACTGTTGCAAATTTTGAGGATTGGGGGTGTAACCAAAGAATAATTTTCTCTGAATTTGGGCATCAGATAAACACCAAATTCTAGTTAGAATGGTGGTTTAAATGCCTTGCGTCAATGTACAGTTATTTACTTTAAGATCCTTAATTGAGAGTTATTTTTTTAAACTTCATTATGTGATATTTATTAGGACATTGCTCAGGAATGCAACAGAGCCCAACCATGCTGTTTTAGTATAAGGACTGTTGTACGGCAAACAAAAACTCTACTACTCTTCCAGCAAGAAACAGAGTGCTCTGTTTGTTCTGAGAATTGCTAATGGAAGTCTTCACACGCTTGAATGACCTAAGTGTGAAGTGTCTCCTCAAGTGTTTCTGTTGGTTACCAATACTGCGTACTCTGAATTGATCAAACAGAGAAATTATGTACCCAAAAGTCTGTCTACATCTCATACTAGCAGGTCTAATAAAAGATACTACATTTTTTTTACAAACCTAGTTTGGCCTATGAGCCTAGCAAGCATTGCAAATTATGTAGCCACTGCTCATGAAGATTTTGTTTACATTTTTGTAAAATATATATTAATTCTAAAGTCCTTGAATATACTGTGAAGGCTTCAAAATACTATCAATAAATATAAATAATAAAAATAAATAATAGGATTTTTGTAATATTTATATTGATACATCATTTTCTTTTCAGCTATTTAGCAAACCTCTGGTCCCATACTATACAAACAATCCACAGGTTTAACTATGGGCTATTTGCATCAGGATGTATTAATCACTTGGAAGTATTCTACAGATCAAATGATTAGTAATAGGACTTTAGAGATACATGACAATGAAGCAGTTTATGTAACAAAAGGCCATTTTGGAACTGTATGACTGAATATGTTTAGTTACGTTTTGAGCCGTGATTTGTTAGTATAACTGTTTTCTTTTGACGATTCCATTGGTCTTGAAAAAGCATCAAGACCTATACAAAACCAGAGCTAGTAGCTGTCAGCTTTCTAATATCTTTTCTTTACACAATTTCTTTAGCACTTTCATGTACTAAGAAAGTAATTTTTCATTTATATTCGTTATTCTCTAGGTTTTCAATTAGTCCTTCATATGAAGTTATTTCAAAATAAAGTCATTGTGCTTTTGCGCATTTGCAGTGTTAACTTTAGAATCATTTTGACATTTGACATCAGGAGGCTAAATTTTGTACTGATTAAATGAAATTGCGCAGATGTAGATAAAAGCATAATGTGAAAGCTTGAGCGGTAAAAGGACATGAAGAATGCGAGCATTTCAGTTACTTTAGGTGATAAGTCTCCTCAGTACTGTTATTTATTGCAAAAATTTTGACATTGCATGACAAACTTCAGCTACACGGTTTAACGTTCTGCCAGCTTTGTGTTTTTAGCTATAGGTGTATAACAGGAAGGCAGCTGGTTGATGGAGTGCGTGGCGCATGAGGCTAGGCAGTTGAGAAGAAAGGACAGAATTTATGAGAACTCTAGATCATCCGAGTTTAACTCTATTGATTTTGGCCCTGGATGCCACCTGCAAAGTATCAGGATAATGGGTTTGCACTTTATGGATGAGAATTCGAAGAGATTTTGTATGCGTATGTGTGCTTGTGCCCAAGAATATGGAACTAGGCTGTACAGAAGTATGTACAAGTTGTTTTATGGACTTTAGTTGCAACATTATGTTGCTTATGTTCGCTTGAAATATGCAGAGTGAATTATGTTCACTTGAAATACGCAGAGTACATTGGTGAAATTTGATCAGGAGCTGAAAATTGGGAACAACTTTGCCTGCGTTCATATCATGGGGACAGGTGACACAGTTGAACAAGTTGGTGTCATGGACCAGCAAAACATTGTACTGCTGTGGTCCTGTGCCGAGTTTGATTAACTTTGGTGAATCTCTGCCTTGCAACAAGTGTCACTGGAAGCACATCTGTTAGCTGGAGTAAGACTTATGTGTTGTTGAGTCTGTTTAGATGGGATACGTCCCTGTAAGTCTTGTACAATTTTGCAGAAAGCAGGACATTTTTCTCAAATGCATTCAGTAACTGTTCAGTTACTCCCTAAGCTTCACGTAGAAATTAAACCTCAGAAAAGTGAAACCAAGACATAGCTACCTATGTTTCCTGAAAAAAAAGCCATTTATCACAGTTCAAAAGTGTATCTGTATTTTTTTAAACTACTTTGTGTTGTGTATGCCCCTAATTTCCTGCAGTCTTAATTGTGTATCTTGTTTTCCTTTGTTTTCTCCAAAAAGCTTTTTTTCAATTTACTCATAGAAAGGAATTGCATTCACTCAGAGGTGGAGATTGCAGAGTTATATTAATTGATTCTGATAGCGTATATGTAAAAAGTGTGTAAATTCCTTTGAGATTAAATGAACAGTACATTTTTCTTGTATTTCAGAGCGAAATTAGATATTGATTTTTTAATGAGAAATCTATTCTAAGAATATAGAACCTCACGAACATATTATAATTCTTATATTTTGTGTTTTTAGATGATTTGATATTGATTTCAGTTTTTAAATTTAAAAGCTCTCACATTTATAAGCAAAATCTCTTCATAATTTTTTTTGCTTTTTTTTTTTTTTTGTAAAACTATGTTAGCTTGAAGTAAAACATCCTCCCATAAGAAGTCTCTTTCAAACAATTACAGCACTCACCGTAAAATAACTTTCAGCAGGAACTGTTTGGACTGGACTGACAAGTTCAGGGAATCAGCAGTGAATTTACTGGTTTGTTCAGCTGTAACATTCCTTTTTCTGTTGGGGATGTTTCAAGTTCAAAGCTTGTCCGGGTCCAAACAGGTTTACACGGTCCATGTGGAAGAGGAGCTGGGGAGTTCTAGGTACATGGCAGAGGAGACAGTGCTCTCTTTCATCCAGCCAAGGTGATCTGTTTTTTTCTTTCCTGGTATTTATCCTGTATGGGGTCAAAAGTAAAGAAGCTGAGGTTTCCTTGAGGTAAAGTAAAATTAATGAATGAATTAATTAAGTCAACAGTATGAGGGAAGAATCTTGAGGAGCACAGCAGCAACAGTAGCACATCCTATCACTGAGGGGGTTTGTCCTCCTATTTTTTACAGGGTTTGCAGTTTGGCAATGCTTTCAGCTCTCTCCTTGCAGAATTTGTGGTCAAGTATGCTTTTTTTTCTGTCTCTATTTAAGTGGTTGCCATATTTCTCTGAAATCAAGACCTTGTCAGAGCGATTCATGGTTTCTGTCACCTTCCATTGGATTACTGCAACATATTATATATGGGATTACCCTTGAAGACCCTCCTGTTGATCTCATTTTTGTGCATTTTACTTTTCCTCCTGCTTCCTATTGCATGTAATTCCGCTTAAAGCAGAGCTTTCCTTCCTGTGTACTGGCAGAAGAATGGAGGTCAACAGAGACCACAGAAGAAAGCCTTCTTAAAGTAGAGAAGACAGGGAACTTCCACGTACAGCTTTAGCAGAGGGGCCATAAATTTGAGAGCTTTCTATGAAAGCCAAAGTTTGATGAGCTCTCCGCAAGGACAACTCGCTCGTTATGTGAAAGTTGCAGAGGTGGAAAGGAGCAAATCTTCCTGGCAATTTACTTAATGGTGTAAAATACCAGGTGTTAAATTTTGAAGACAGGCCCTTGCATGTCTGGCATTCATAAATTAACCAAGAAAATCAATAAGTGACTTCGGCAACTGCCACCCTTTTGACTCCCTTGTCAGAGGCCAAGAACTGAATGAACAAGAAAATTAAAAGTGTTTTCCCTGAAGGAAAAGGAAAAATAGTTTTTCCTCAAGGCTGAAGCTGAGGCCACTGAGAGTGCAGGAAAGCTTTTTTTCGGCTGTATTACCATCGTTTGTCGTAATCTAGCAGTCTGTAGTTTTTTATACTGTGAAGTTGTGCTCTTCTTATTTGACATCAGGATGCTTCTCCTTCAGAGAGCTGCACCCCACGGCTGTCAGCCTCCTATTTTTTATTAGTTCCCAAAATATTTTTTGTTACATTTTGTAAACCTGAAAAGTATTGCTACAGTCTGTTCACTAGAAGACAGTTCAAATTATGCTTCCTAATACTGTGGTGCTTTCCAGTTGTATTCTAAACCAGTTTGTGGTGTGTGTGTGTCTTCATTTCGTAATGTATTTTTCATTAAGGCTTTCAACTTTAGTCACCTTTCAGATGCTTAAATCATGTGTATTACATGTATATCTTACCGATTAGATACAATATATCCAGTACATCAGAGTTCAATCTGTAATATTTTAGGAATGCATGCATTTTTTTTCCCTCATTCCAGGAGTTGCAATCATACTCTTGAAAAAATAAAATCCTGGACAAATCAAGTTGAGTTAAAGAGCCATTCTATACATATTAAATTGCATTTCTGTTTAGGGTGAGCTTCCTGCCAAACTGTAAGGAAATTGCAGTGTTGGACAGTGCAAATGTCATGCTCCGTTCATAAAATGTGACCAAGAGGATGAACCGTGGTCGGTGTTCAGAGATACAAAGCACTGTCCAGTGGTGGCTGAGGGTCTGTCTGCGCTGTCCCTGGAGGTACAGTGACAGCCCAGAAGCCATGCTTGTGTCTCCCAGGAGGGGACTTTGTTGTCTAAACACAGGTGTCTTGCTACGATTTGAGATGTCCAGTGGTACCCCTCCTTGTCTTCATCTCTCCCCCAGAGGAAGGGGGAGGAAAGGGTGGGAAGCTGATTGTTATTTTAAACCAGGTTTTGCAGCAGTGGGCAGCAGGGATTGGAGGGAGCTGGGGAGCCGGCGGTGGTGCCCGTAGCCGACTGGCACAGAGCTCCCTCAGGACACATCATGGGTGGCTAGTGGAAGCGGTCCCTGGACCATACAGGTTCCATTGCAGGACACAGAGAGCAATGGCAAAAACTTCAGCTCAGTCGACGGGTTGGATTGTTTTCAGACCTGTGCCACTTTCTCCAGATCCCTCCTGCGGGATTTTCGAGATCGCTGTCTTTCCTTTGGGGATATCTCATTTCTTAAATAATGTTATGGCTATTGAGGTGAGAGCATGTTTCCCTCCGCGTGAGCCACAGTACCTTTTGAATGTGAGTTGTCATTAAACAGCCATCAATGAAAACTGAGATACTTTGCTTGATAAAATCCATATTTTATTTCATTGTGTTAATCCTGAATCTTGTGCTAGCTAAGGTTCTGATAAGGTAACCACCAGATTAATGAGAAAAGACTGCAAAATGGTCGGCATTTTGCCTTGTGCTAGCACGGCTATTCACTAGAAAAACTATGGTTGCTTAGTTGCCATGGGAGAGGAAAAATGAGGAGAGGAGAAGATGAGAGTGCGGGCTATGGCCTTGTGAGGGACAGCAGGGAAGGGGAGAGTACACAGCAAGTGAGCGGGAAACTGTAAGAAAGTACATGTCCCTTAAGGCACAAAAAGTTGGACTCGGAGGTCACACAAGTGGGTCTGTGGGGATCAGACAGAGGAGGAATATATGACAGGAGAGAGATGTGAGCGGAAGGCTGGAATTAGCTGGGATGGGAGCCTGGAAGCAGTCTGTGAGTGATGCAGCTGCCCGTTCGTCTAGTACAGAACAGGCGTAAAATAGCACTTCTGCACACTGAGAGTTGGGTAATGAAAAGTGATGGATCCTCTGGTAGCAGACCTGGGACTTGTGTATTTATGTGTCTGTTTCGCTTCGGGTTTGAACTGGAGATGGTTAAGCACACAAATCAGGAGGAGGCGAACGTTTATTTTCAGAGTGAAAATAAATAAATTAGAAGGCAAGCAGGGAGTACAAAGGTTCAGAAATGCTGGGAGTGTGAGCCAGCCTCGCAGCTGGGAAGAGGGGGGTGTCTGAGTCATTTGGTTCAGATGCTTGGGGCTTGGCAGAGCTGCTTTCCTGGATCTCGGCAGGCTGGGATGGTGCGGTGAGAGCATCCGGAAACACGGGGTAGCTTGAGTGAAGAAGGATCTGGATACCTCGGTGCATTTGAATTCAACGTTCCCAGAAAATCAGCATTTTATAGTATTGGCTAACTCCTCTTTGGCTGCCCCATACCTTTTCACTGAAAGGCAGATCCATGTAAAATACCTGTTCTGGTTTAACAAGAAGGAGGGTGGTTAGGTCTCCTCCTTGTTTATAGCAGAGGACTTGGAAACATTTAAAATGTTCCAAAATCTGATGGTAGTAATCCACATTATTACTTTCCAAACCAATTTACCGTGTTATCTCAGTCTCAGATTTTGGGGGCCTTTGTGGTTTTGAGTATTTGGAATTTGCTTTAATCTTATTACTTATAAGAAGAGTGCTTGCTCGGGTTAAGAAAGGGCCCCTGCTGTCACAGGAGCTGTAGGACAGAGGGTTGTGGAAAGGCCCCGCACCAGGAGTTTACCTTCCAAACAGAGTAAGCAGACAAAAGGGAGATGAGTTATAAAGGGCAGGAGGAGATCGACTGTAAGGCAGCACTAAATGTTGTGTTAGTCTCAAGGTTTGTAGGCAGGGTGCCACGTCCCCTGCGTCTGTCCAGCCTTGTCATCTCCAGCCTGACATATTGGAGGTTGTGTGCGTGTACATATTAATCTGTGCAGGCTCGGCGCCTGAGGGAATGGTGTGTGTTTGTGTGGTTTTGTTTTTAATTAAAGACGGCATCTCTGCTTTTTGGGTGGGTGAAGAATGGAGCTGAAAGGAATCAGCTGAATAGAAAGCAGGAGGAGTAAAGGGTGTTGAAGTTTGAGGCAAGGGTGCAAGTACAGCTGAAAGACTGAGCAGGTGAGAAGAAAAGAGAACAACTGGGGCAGAGGGATCACCGTACAGCAGAGACCTTAATCAAAACCATAGAATGTGCTCTGAATGTGTAAAGGTGCCTGCCTTGCTGAATCAGCAGCTGCTCTTGGCTGGGGAATCTCCCTGGTAAATTTTCTATAGTTTTTCCCCAGTACCACACTCCGGTGGGTAGGGATAACTCTTGGATCCTGAGGCAGTGTGTGGGGATCTCCCTGGCATGGGCGCGTGCGTGGCTGTGTGTATGCATATTATATATAGTAGTATGGGACAGAGCATTAAGAAACTTTTTGCTCTGGTATTTAAGATAAGCCACATAAGTGCATAATCTCATACGGTTGTTTGGGATGAGCAAACGTGATGGTAGGCAGTCCTATTTTACTCCCTGCACTCTTTGGTAACAGGGGCCTGCTTGGCTGCTTCTAGCACTGATCCCACCACCTGGAACATCTGACTGTTCCTCTCTGCATTTTCCCCAGTGGCACAATGGGAAGGGAGGGAGACAGGAAAGAGCATCTAAATCCTATAGAGATGGCATAGAAGTCTCTGCCTTCATCCTACATCCTCTGAAAGAGCTGGAAAAGGGAAGAGGAGCATTTCCAGCTCTTTATTGCCCTTTTTTTCTCAATGTAGAAGACCCGATTTGGCTATGGTATGAACCATATTTTCACAATTAAAGATTGTCACGCACTAATACTGCGGTTAACACAGAACTAAACCTTGACTCTCCTGGGCTGGTCTAGCTCTTTCTTTTGTAGGTGTTGGAGAAAGAAAAGAGTTCTGTGAAAGAAAAGAGACTGTGATAAGAAACAGATAAGCAGTAGTGTCATCCTGTGTCTTGTCAGCCAGAAGATGGATATGAAATAGGCAAAGGAGTG
>VZSZ01010967.1:392687-445339 GCA_013398815.1 Ibidorhyncha struthersii | reverse complement strand
TGGGGTGCGTGGGGCGGGGGGGGGGGATGACTGCAGCAGGCAGTCTCGCACTAAACTTAAGTTTTGGCTTTTTTGCGTGGCTTTAAGGATAGAAAGATGCGTGCCTTAATATGGAACAGGCATCTGCCCCAGTGTGCTTGGTAAGGGATGCAAAATGAAATCTCAAACTGCAATACATGTAATCACGTTTTCACAGCTATACAAGCAAATACTATTGTTTGCAGACTGGTGCTGACCTTAAGTGTGCACACAAAGAAGCCCCCCCCCCCAAAAAAAACCCCAAACTCCAAAACTCTTGAATGTGTGATATTAATTAACAGAAAAAAAAAAAAGAGAAGGTGGAGGAGGGACAGAGAGACACAAGTAAGTAGATCTGCTGGGGAAGGAGGTTGAGGGAGCTAGGATATCCTAGGGGCTGTATTA
The DNA here is from genome assembly GCA_013398815.1 of Ibidorhyncha struthersii. NCBI lineage: Eukaryota > Metazoa > Chordata > Aves > Charadriiformes > Charadriidae > Ibidorhyncha > Ibidorhyncha struthersii. The sequence continues at coordinate 444,916 of VZSZ01010967.1, read as the reverse complement.
AGGATGGGTATTTCAAATCTGAGATATGTTCTTAGCTTGGGACTGACAGTTTGGTGTTTCTTCCCCAAAATTACAGAATAAGCACTCTGGTAAAAAAAAAAATAAATTGACATCAGCTCCTTGGCTTATCAGTGATATCTTGTGTCTGTACCAACATGTGTCTGCTAATTTTGAAATCTGGGGTTTCAAGAAGTTAGGATATGGGAGTGATGCTGTGATACATACTCACATATCTTAGTGGTTATCCATTGCAAGAGCAGGGTGATACTGTTCTTCTGAAAACATATATTCTTCCCTTTCTTTTAAATTAAAGTGAAATACCTGAAAGGTACCAGCCCTTGATATTGAGTTGTCTAACTGCAACTGATAGGCAATACCCAGAGCGTGTGCTGGGATCCAGCAGTTCTGGAGGGATCATTTTAAGATGATTTGATGATCCGTTTCCCACATCTTCAGTGCTTTTGATTGAACTTTGAGGGTAGGAATTTGCCAGAAGTGCTAACTGTGATGGAAATTTGCTAATTCAGCTGCTTGTTTGCCAGAAATTACAGTCAGAGTATCTAATTTTTTCCAAAGGTGCCATAATGCTGAGTATAACTGTAGCTGGAAGACTTCTTGTAGCCTGTAACAAGTGTCAGGAGCAATTATTAGTCACTGTCATCCAGAAAATTTGTCATTGTTCTGCTAAAGCTACTCTGAGATTCGTACTTCTTGATTTCACTTTAAGAAAGAATCAGTCTGGATGTTAAGTTATTGGATGGAGACTTGAGATACAATTAACCTTTGTGCGCTGCCACTCTGGAGAAGCTGGAGTCTGCCTGTACCTCAGGTCTGCATTCATTAAATTGAGATAATGCTTTTCTCTTCCCTTCAGTTGTCCATCTTCCTTCTTCAGATAGTTTCTTGTCTTGGTGTTACTCCTTTCCTACGTGTTCAGGTAGATAGTCTCCAGGCTTTGCTCCTGAGAATCTGTGGTCTCAATGGATGTCTCAGGGTGCAGTGCTGCAAGGCAAAGCAATAGTAATAAATCCAAATCAGCAGCATTATGCTGGCTATTTGGGACTGGATCTGGCTTTGTTGATGTCTGCAGCTAACTTCACTCTCCATAACAAAATTGGAACAATGTTTGGGGTTCTTCTTTGGGGACTTCTGCCTCCTGGGTAGCAAAGGCTTATCCTTTATTCAAGGTGATAATTTCCTAAGAATCAGATATGAATACAAATCATTTTGGCAAAGGAAGATACAAATCTATCATATGGGATACACAGTACAAGGAATTACTCTTTTACAATGGTAGTTTAACAGCAAGTTCAACACTTTGTGCTCATGAGAAAGGTTTGTGTTGCTGCTTTTAAACTTGGACATTTCATGTAGTTAACTCAGTCAGGTAATGTGTCTTCTACATGGGCACAACTTTCTCATTCCCAAAATGTATTTCTGAGAAGATCCTTGGATTGCTCCTCTTGCTTTTTCTGTCCGAAGTTGGCCATTCGGCTTGGTGATGTATCCAAATGCTGTTTTAATAAAGAGGCACAACTCCTGTTGTGTGGATTTCATGTGTGTGCTTCCTACACATTGGGAAGTTATTTGTGGCCGCATACAGATTTGAAACACTTAACAACCAGCGTTTCTTCGTGTGTTGAAATTTCATGCTTTGGTGTTCGATGACAGGGAACATTGTTCACTGCATGAACAGGGAGCGTGTTTAACAAAACTCTATTTGCATAAAAATGCACTCCACGAGAAGATGGGAGTGAATAAGATGCTCAAACATCACCTGGTCTTATTTCGTTACAAAAGATGGAGGCAAACAATGACTTAATTTTAGAGCTGTTAACCCATGCATTGCTCTTTGGCCATCTTTGCATTGTTAAAACAAGGCAGGTTCAGACTATGTATTGCTCTAAAGGTAAGATTTTGTATCTTAAATAATTGGGCAAGCTTAGTACTATATGCCACAATATTTTATTTTCCTCTAAGTTGTACTTATAATGTCACACAAGTCCCAGTTGTTAAGAAAAAGTGGAAATACCCGCTGATTTTTTGAATGGAAATCCCTCTTGTGCTGGTTGAATGATCATGAATTTGCCTTTGGGAGTTCTGCCTTCAGAAAAAACACATCAGAAAAGCTGTTCTCCATGCTGGTCAAGGTGGCCGTTCTCTAATAAAAAGCTGTACTGCTAACCTCAGTGAAAAAAAGATAAAAAAACGCTGCAGCAAGGAAAATGTATTGAGGACCTTAAAGCACATAGGCAAATAACATTGAAATTGAGTTTACCAACACATAGCAGCCCACGTGAGCAATACATAATCTAGTTCTTCTGATATAGGAGTTGTTTATTCCAGTCTCCCTTCCAAAGTCCTCTCTCTAAGCACATGGTTTTGTATATTTTTTGATATAATTTGATTTTTAAAACATGAAAAAAATGGAGTTATTACAAACCCTTTTCATCAGACTTTCATATAAACAAATGTAATCAATATACAGAAAAGAGTTTATTTTAATCTCTTTTTTTAGCCAGAGTAGGATCTGCAGATAACACTAAGAATAAATGCAGCTCCAACTTTAACCAGAGATTTAAAAAATCCTATTTACATCTTCTGTTAATTTTCTCTATTGTTTTAGTTCATTGAAAGCTTGAAACCAAGGCCATGCTTCTTCATGAGGCATTTAATATGAAAATCTTTTTTGTCTGCTTATGAAGAAAAACTAAAATAGTTCTTCAAAGGGATCTTCTGATTTTTTTAATATTCTTTTTTCTGTGGGCCTTGCTACTTAATGTAAGGCTGTATTTAAATCATATTCTTTCTAGTGTAGAATACAAATTATATTAGAATGAAAAGTTTCACTACTTTCTAGACCTTATCTGGCCCTTAATTAGACACCATAAACCTTGGTTTAGTGTATAATAAAGTGCAAACTCCAAAATATAATTTTCTTTCCAAGTGCAGCAGAGCCAGTCTTCTGTGCCCTGAAGTACAGGATGCTACTGGAAAATTAGTGGCTGTTTTAAGAGGCCACAGGTCCTAATGAGTAATATACTTTCAGTAGTTTAACAAGTGGCTTCTGCAAAAATTCTTTCCTCTTAGCCAGTGATAATCTTAATATACCACCTGCATGTTCTGCACCTACCAAGAGATTTTCTTCATTTATTTTCCTGTTTAACCTGAGGGGGGAAGGGCATGCTGCTGATTAATGAATTTACATTAAGTTGCACTCTGCTGAGGATGTATGTGTGTGTTTTTATACTGATGGTATTTTGACAATAATGGCAGCTTGTGACTAGCTGTCTTATTTTAAAGGTTAAAAAACTCGAGTTCCTCAGAGCTCCTGTAATGAGCCCTGGAACTGTGTCAGTTTTTGGAAGGGATTGTTTGGCAATGCCCAGAGAAATTAGTGCTCAGAAGAACAGAATGCATGAGAGAGTAAAAGAGGCATTTCTTAGGTGAAATATTTCAGCTGTGAGAAAGATACCAGTTTGTGACTCTGGCAATGGGCTTTTACAGGACCGAGTGAGTTCTCATTGCCTTTAGTCCTTCATTATTGCCTCCAGCGTTGATTTATGCTGCTCACACTTTCCTTTTCCCTCTTGTTTTATTCTGCAGTGAAAATGAAGCATTGGGTATATGTTGTTGTGTTGATGGCTTAGTAAGTGCAGAGATTTCAGCAGAAATGTAGTACCCGGAACATTAGATAGTACTAGAAATTTACTTCATTTTATTTATTTCTTTTAACGCAGTGTGGTGATAGAGCAGAACCTTATGATTGTAATTATTGATCTCTTAGTCTTGAATCGTATATGATATATGGTGGTGTATGTTTGTGTAAGTGTGTTTAGAGCTGCAAGTTTGTCTTTTTAAACACATTTTGTAGCAGCTAACATGTGGAGTTTCCTGCAGTGAGTAAGATAGCATAGGTGGGTGTTTTGGTGTATTGGAAATTTGTACTAGGAGCAGGAAAATTGGATTTTGTAATCTCCTAGTCACTTGTTCCATTACTGTTTGCATACATTTTTACAAGCATAAGAGGCAGAGATAAGACTGGTTGGTGTGGTAGTGAGGGGATGAAGGATGTTATGGAAATGGGAACAGTTTGGGTCTTTTAATAGCTTCTGTCCAGATTTTTTTTTTTCTTACATTGGGCTATTTTAAGTTGAAGATTTAGATAAAAATACAGTATTTTAAGAAGTGCTAGATGGAGCCTTCTGAAAGGTGTACACACTGATCTTTAAGGTCTGTTCCAACTCTAACCATTCTATGATTCTATGATAATTAGCTCTATATTTTAGTGTGCTGTTTGTTCAGAAATTCCTCTTGCTTTCTAAGTCAGCACCAAGTTTTCCTTTAGGCAGGCATACAAAAATATGTATAGGAGTGTCAGTTTTCTTTAAGTCCAGAAGGCACAACAAGGAGGGAACTTGCTGCTGCCGGTTACAAGTGAACATGTTTGAGGTGGAATCTTGCTTCGATAACGTATCTTGATAACATACAGCTGCGGGAACAGAGGGATGGGGAAAACTAAATCTATGTATTGTTTAAATGTCTTATAAAGCGTTTTTCTGAGTGTATGTGTGTGTATTGATAGTATATCATATATAAAATATACATATGTATGATTTTATAGCTAGAAGCATTGTATTATTAGTGGTTTCTGGCACAGATATAAGCCATGCTGTACTCCTGCTTCCCATCTGTTGTCTAACCTCTGCTTCCATTCCATGTCGGCTCTGCGCTCTCGTTCTTCCCCATCCACTTCTCTTCACTTCCAACCTCATGTCCTCTCTTCTCCAAGACCTCAGCACACCTCAGGTCCTGACAATTTCTGCTTTTGTTCGTGTAGTCCCAGCTCCTCTGAGGAACTGTTAGAGACCAAGAAAACTGTTGTTTCTGAGACTCCCGTCCGTACTCCATTTACACCCCACCTTTCGCCGAGGCAAGTAACACCGTACACATTTTAATCGTGTGAATCTTTCTTTTATAACTGCGTGCAAATGAAACAGCTGTATCTCTGTATTCCCCCAAAATAGCCCCTTTCCAAAGATGCTAAAAAGTATTTTGTTTTTAATGAAACAAATACGGAATTTGTAGGCCAATCTTTAATGACGATAAGAACTGAAAAGCTTAGAAAAGGTTTTGAAAAGCCATGACAGGATAACATGAGATTTATTTAGATCAGATCTTTATGTTTGACCAAGCTGTGCCCAGAACAGGACTCAAAATGCTTTTTTTTTTCTTGGGGAACATATGATAGTGTAATTTATGGCTGGTAACAGACCCGTTAGGTTTTTCACTGCTGGGGAATTGACAGTTAAGGCACAATGGCTGCAGTTTCTCTCAATCATTTTATATTCCTTGCTATAAAGGAGAGGTTGGATGTAGCTAAATATTCCCATTCTCTAGGGCAGTCTGAGCTTTTTAAAATCTGCTCTTATAACTTTGAAGTTGGACTGTTGTTTTTTTTATTCTTGGATTTTATACAAAAAGAACACAATATGCCTGTGAATAATGTATTTTTTAATAATTTAGTGGAATTAGTCCAAACAACGTCTGTTTGACAGATGAAAATTGAGAGGGGAAGTAGATGGAGAGTTCCCCGATACACAGTTCAAGAAGTAATCTTGTGTATTTATGTAGACCTTACATGCAGTGATGGATTAGACATGACCTGGGAGGGAAAGATGTCCTTGAAGCCTCCTGGGTACACAGTCCCAGACAGAATCATCAGAAGTGACTGCATTCACTTCCCAGACATACCTCCCAAGGAATATAGTTAAGATAAAGAGAGTTAAGTCTTTCAAAACACTGACTGTGCTGAAGACAGTGATGTGTTGCTGCGAACTCCTATGCTATTGCTCTAGCAGCCAGGATACACGTTGGAGTTCTGGGGAGGACTGAATACCCAGACAAATATCTACGTAGGTGCATATGAGCTAGTTAGAAGTTACAGAGAAAATAAAATCTGGTTTGAAGGGTATGTTTTTTTATCTTTTCAACTAAACCCTTTCTTTTTTACTTTTTTTTTTTTCCAGTTTAAACTGGAATCTGTGTATGTTAAGGTAGAATGGCAACCTCAGTGAAAATTGTGAGTGTAAGGTGTACTGCTTCTGAAAAGCTAGTAAGTACAGTAGGGAATGCAGGCTTATTTACAATAAGCTGCAAGAATTAGGGAGTAACCACTGCAAAGATACTGTACGGGGAAGGAATTTGAGGAGGCAAATTTTGAGGAGGGAATTGTCTGTGTTGGTGCATTAATGAGTGCGTTGCTTACAAGGTGGAAGCAGTGATGTCCCCACGTTCCGTGGGTACAAGTGAGTCATTGAAATCATTTAGACGAGTACATTTTCTGTGGGATCATTCATTTAAGATTTGCCTCACAGAATCACAGAATGGTCAGGGTTGGAAAGACCTCTGGAGACCATCTGGTCCAACCCCCCTGCCAGAGCAGGGTCACTTACACCAGGTTGCACAGGACGGCGTCCAGGCAGGTTTTGAATGTCTCCAGTGTGGGAGACCGCACAACCTCTCTGGGCAGCCTGTGCCAGTGCTCTGCCAGCCTCAAAGTAAAGAAGTTCCTCCTCATGTTAAGATGGAAGTTCCTATGTTCAGGCTTGTGCCCATTACCTCTTGTCCTATCACTGGGCACCACTGAAAAAAGACTGTTCCCTTTTACCTGGCACCCTTTCTTTAAGTATTTATAAATATTGATAAGATCCCCCCTCAGTCTTCTTTTCTCTAGACTAAAAAGACTTAATTCCCTCAGCCTTTCCTCATAAGAAAGATGCTTCAATCCCCTAATCATCTTTGTAGCCCTAGGTTCATCGGAACCTAGCTCTCCCTAGGAAGGAAGCTGCTTTCTTCACGAGTGATGATGATGATAATAATAATGATTTAAGCCATCTCTGCAATACCTGTATGCTTTGTCTGCAATACTTGTATGCTCTGGTCTACATTTAGTGATATATTGTCCTGTCAGTAACTGCTAAGAAATAGTTTTCTTAGACACTGTATATTCAACCAAGCAACCATTCAACCCTATGCGATGCTACAGCATGGTGGAAAAGGACCTGGGGGTGTTGGTCGACAGCCGGCTGAACATGAGCTGGCAGTGTGCCCAGGTGACGAAGAAGGCCAACAGCGTCCTGGCCTGTATTAGAAATAGTGTGGCCAGCAGGACTCGGGAAGTGATCATCCCCCTGTACTCAGCACTGGTGAGGCCCCACCTCAAATACTGTGTTCAGTTTTGGGCCCCTCACTACAAGAAAGATGTTGGGGTACAACATCTTCTCTGGCGTGTCCAGAGAAGAGCAATGAAACTGGTGAGGGGTCTGGAGAGGGGGTCTGGAGAGGGGTCTGGTCCTCTTAATGAGGAGCAGCTGAGGGAACTGGGGCTGTTTAGCCTGGAGAAGAGGAGGCTGAGGGGAGACCTTATTGCTCTCTACAACTACCTGAGAGGAGGTTGTAGTGAGGTGGGAGCGATAGGACAAGAGGAAACAGCCTCAGGTTGTGCCAGGGGAGGTTTAGGATGGATATTAGGAAAAATGTGTTCACCAAAAGGGTCATCAAACATTGGAACAGGCTTCCCAGGGAAGTGCTTGCGTCACCATGCCTGGATACACTTAAAAGATGCGTAGACGTGGTGCTTAGGGACATGGTTTAGTGGTGGTTTTGGCAGTGCTAGGTTAATGGTTGGACTTAATGATCTTAAGGGTCTTTTCCAACCTAAATTATCTAAGAGAAGAGTTTCAAAGCTTTTCACTAAAACTTTCTGAAGAAATCAACTCAAACATTGTGAGTGGTCAGCTGTATTAGTGTAATATGGGAATTCACAAATGACTAAAAAGGCATATAATTAAATGTCAGTTATTTTCAAATCAAGATGTTTCACAGAGTTTTATCTTAAGTTAAATTATCACTGTACTACAGCTAAGTTTTTGATGATTTAGGGATGGATTGCAGGCAGAGCTGAAGGGTTAAGCTTAGGCTTCTGATATATTTATCAACATATATGGAGATCCTTGAGTCTTCCACTTTAGTGAAAATCAGTGGAGACTGAAATTACTCAAGAGCTTATGGAACGTGGTGTTGTGGAAAGAAAGAAACACAGCACATTAATAAGAGGTGGTATTTGTTTAGGCTTATTTTAAAGGACTTTCTGTTGGATTTAATTTATTAACTCTATTTCCTTTCTCTGAAAAATCTAATCCTGAATAAACGGTGGAAGTTTGCCTTGTAATATATCACGAAAAATATGAAAAGCGTGGTGTGTTTAGTGTGATACTCTCTATATTTTTCTCATGGTGAAATCCTTGCCCCACTGAAATAAACAGGCACTCTCCCTTTTGACTTCGGTGCAGATGTGGTGTTTCTGAATGAGAGCTGAAATACTGAATGTATTGAATGCCTCTGCTGCTACTGGTATGGTAATATGGCATCTAACCATTTGCTTTAGCTTTGATGCAGCTATTATCGTGCTGGATTGCAGATGAGAGCTGTAAAGCATAGAGACTGCTGTGCTTTGGAAACACATAGGTGTGGCTATCTTTTCTTGTCTTCATTTTTTCAAGAACTTAGTGCTAGTGCTCATCCAGCACGCCAGATCCTTGTGAAATCGGGAAATTTTTGTTGGTGCCTGAAAGAAAACTGAACACTTCTGAACGTTTGCCCTACTGTGTTACGTAGTCCATGTAGACTGAACGGCGTAAGACACACTCTCTGGTCAGTACTTCTGTGCGTGTGCTGATAACTATTCTTTGGGATGTAGCCCTGAAGTGAAAAAAAATAATTGGGTTATACAGTGACCAAAAATGGTATCTTTATAAATTGTGCTTAATCAGAAAATTCTCCCTCATTTTCCCCTCTGGAAAAAAAAACCACCACCAAAGCCAAAGAACAAAACCCCAAAAGCATTCTGCGTATTTAAAAATGTTCATTGGATCAGGGAGTGGATTTTACCCAGTCAGGTTCCTAAGCATATGTCTTAACTAGTGAGCTGTGAAGGCAATTTGGTATTTTAAAATACACTGAGTTAGTAAGTAGTTCAGTATTTTTATATCAGCTGCATCAGCTGTGGGAGAGAATATATCCAAATATTCTGGATCCTGATGGCTAAGACTCTTTCATGAAGAATGCAAATTTAAATTATAAAAAGGTTTTTGAAGCAAGATATATCACATCACAGGTGAGTGTTTTGACCACTCCTTACTGGCAATTTAGGTGGTCTTTCAGTGGTATATTTAAATGAGTTTTATATAATGTGTATGTATGTATATGTATTTGTGTGTGTATACACCAGTATATTTGTTATAAATCAGTTCAGAAATGTGTGTGAAATTAGGTCATCGGATGAGTTTCTGTGATGCATAGAAGAGAATTTGCATATAAAAGGGAAGGGAATTAATAAAGCTTTACATCAGCATTGTACCTGTGTGGTTCTGGGCTGCTCCAGACATTGCAATCAACCCTACAGACGTGGCATGGACAGTCAGAACTACAGAGATTTGTCCTGAGCTGCCACCACCCCGAGTCTTCTGCAATGCTGCAGCCTGAGGATTTCACCTCTTACCGAGGGAGCTGTGCGTTGGAAGTGAAATACCAGTAGTTAAAGGTGTGCAAAATTAATTCCTCTGCCCGCAGTTCCCTGCCTTTGCTCCTTGGAGGAATGCTGCTCTTTATGGGTCCATGGCTTTTACATCTCTGAAGCCCCATGATCTGTTACATAGTGGTGGAGACTGCTGTTTTGATTCCCTAGTGAGTGTACCATCCTAGGAAATGTGCTTTGTCTTTCTTATTTATTTATTTTCTGAATTTTGAACTATAGTTTCTTGAAGTGTACTGTGGAAGGGAAAGGACAAACTTCTTTACAGGAAAGGAGAAGGGACAGAGTAATCCAAAGATGCGTGTTTGTGGATGAGGGAGGCATAATGGGTGGGTGTATCGGCCCTTTCCAAAAGACTCGTCTCAAATGCAGCCATCTGCAGCGAGTGTGCTCTTGAGTGCTTTTCCCGTCAAGTGCCATAAGACCTACGCAAGCATACCTGGAGACGTGGTGATGTGAATGCCCTGTTTGATGTGCCTCCAAGTGCTCCTTCCAGCAGTGCATGAACCTGTGCCTGCAGATCTGCTCTTTTCAGACCTTCAGACTTTTGTCGTGAATGCAGCCTTGGACCGGACCTCAAAAAACCTCACAGTGAGAGGCAGACACAAATCTGTGCAAGTGGTAACCTACGAGCAGAGAAAGTTGGGACTCTCCTTTAGAAGATTTTGGCCTCTGAATGCTTTGAGATCCTTGGATGAAAGATGCTAAGGAAGTGTGAAGTATTGCAACCAGGGATCAGATAATGGTTTCTTCACGTGCAGTTTTGTTAATTCCTTTATTTTGTGCAAGGTAAATTGCTCCATGTGCCTCCAAGCAATCTTAATTTAATGCAGTAATGACTTTGAGTGATTGAAGAGCTAATCAACTCCAGCCGCCGCTTCTCATCCTCTAGCTTAAGAATGATGAACTTGTAGGTACCTTTCTCCCCATCCGTCCTCGTACCACAGTTCCCCAGGAATACGGACCCTGAAAGCGTAATCACAGTGCTTGTGTTCACACATCCAAAGGCCACAACTCAGGCAGAAGAAGGAAATGGTGTAGGGTTTGGTGTTTTTTTTTTAATTCATGCAGGAAGGAATGTATCAGAGCAGGCTTTTTACTCACTTAGTAAGAAATACAACAAGCACCACATGTTTTTGTTTGGGTTAGGGCTTGAGTGGCATTAACCCTTAATAACAAAACTTGGAAAGGATAGAGAAGAGTTGAATGATCTGACCTTTCCAAGAAGAGATCTCAAGAACTTAGGAATTGGACCTGTGTAAGTTACTCTGTTCCCAAACATATGTGTGTTTTATCCAGTAGCATTAATATGTACATAGAATGGAAGGGACCCTTAAGATCATCAAGTCCAACCATTAACCTAACCTGACAAAACCCACTTCTAAACTGTAGCCCCAAGTACCACGTCTACCCTTTTTCTGAACACCTCCAGGGATGGCAAATCCACCACCTCCCTGGGCAGCCTATTCCAATGTTTGATAACCCTTTCAGTGAAATTTTTTTTCCTAATATCAAACCTAAACCTCTCCTGGCTTAACTTGAACCCATTTCCTCTCGTCCTATCACTTGTCACTAGGGAGAAGAGGTCAGTCTCCATCTCTCTACAACCTCCTTTCAGGTACTTGTAGAGAGTGATAAGGTCTCCCCTCAGCCTCCTCTTCTCCAGGCTAAACAGCCCCAGTTCCCTCAGTCGTTCCTCACCAGTTTTGTTGCCCTCCTCTGGACACGCTCCAGCACCTCAGTGTCTTTCTTGTAGTGAGGGGCCCAGAACTGAACACAGTACTCAAGGTGGGGTCTCACCAGTGCCGAGTACAGGGGGGTGATCACTTCCCAAGTCCTGCTCACCACACTATTCCTGATACAGGCCAGGATGCCGTTGGCTGCCTTGGCCACCTGGGCACACTGCTGGCTCATATTCAGCCGGCTGTCCACCAACACGCCCCGGTCCTTCTCCACCGAGCAGCTTTTGAGCCACTCTTCCCCAAGCCTGTAGTGCAGCATGGGGTTGTTCTGACCCAAGTGCAGGACCCAGCATGTGGCCGTGTTGAACCTCATACCATTGGCCTCATACATAAGTACATGTCTTCCCACTCTGCCACAGGCATGCATTCACACACACAATCATGCCTTTCATACTTACATCTGTTTAAACTGTTTACATAGTCATTTGAGTATGTTAGAGTTTCTTTCAAATAACTCATCTCAGTCATTCAGAGCAACAGTTTTATTTCAAACCATCCTGTGGTTTGTTTTTTTTTAATCTGAGAATCTTTTCATGTCTTCTTGGCATAGCAGGAAACAAAATGTATCCTAGCAAATTCCATCACTTCTTACTGAGAGTTTAGGAGCTACATTTCTGTAATGTAACCACTGGTATACTTAACGGATGAAAGAATAAAGGTACTTGAAATACAAGCATGGAAGGGCAAAATGGCTATTTCTGAACAAAAGAAAATCAAACTGTGGCAAAACTTGCATAAAATTGGCTGCGTACATCCAAGTCAAAATTCCAAACCTCCTGTCTATATTTTATATTTCATCAATGATGTATGCTACAATTTTTAAAAAGAAAGAAAATGAGGGGGGGGATTTTTTTGTTTAACCGAATTAATTGGTTAAATGAGATTTTAGGAATACTGTACAAAAGTTTCAATTCTGGTCTCAAATTTTAAATCCATCCTAGCTGAGATGAGGTGTATGTATATAAAAATGTAAACCTCATGTATGTTTATTCTATGTGATCTTAAAGGTCTTTTCCAACCTAAATGATTCCATGATTGTATGTGACCTATCCTGTGTCTACATTAGACCTGTCCTGTACAGTGATTACTACACGTAAGCCAGTGTAAATTTAATTTTTTTTGACTTGCTATACACTTCCTGAGAGTCTTGGTTATTTTCTTTTGCATTTATTAAAGAGAGGCAGGAAAGTGAGATGAATGTATGCTTTAACGGGAGACAGCAGCGTTAGCCCTTAACAAAGATCTGCTGGTAAGTATATGGTTGGCAGCCGGTGAGGCATTTTACAGCACAGAATTTGGAGACTGTCACGGCAACTGAGTTGGATATTTTCGTTTGCCGGCATATTCTCTCCTTGCCCCTCCAAGCTCTGTCAGTGGCTCAGGTCACTGCCAACAGTGGAAATACCAAAGCACACATGCTGGGTTCTAACGTGCCCTCGCCAGTGCAGCCTACTGGAGGATGAGATATTTTGATCATGTAAGAATCATGGTGGCAATTTGACAATCTCTGAATATTATTTTTTGACAAATATTATAAGTGTTATAGAAATATTTTCATGCAATATTAACATTATTGTAACACCAGTATAGAAGCATAAATTACCAGATGAGTCAGAGTTATGGCCCTTTTCCTGCTGTGTGTGGGCAGACCCCTGCATCTGTGCTTATTACAGGTTTGGGACCTAAATGCATTAGATGCGTACTGGAAGAAAATGAGTCTGCAAAGTATTTTAATAGTAGAAATACGTTGCTCTTGGTTGTGAAGAAAGAAAATCCTCTAAAGATTGGAATTTCCTCATGCTTCACTTTTAAAAGACAAGTATGTTAACGTGGATATGTCTCTGGAAATTCCTGTAAGATTAATGACAAAACTGAGAAAAAAAGCAGCTCAAATCAATGTCTTGAAAGAAAAGAGGAGGTGTATTATCTTCAGGAGATTTCAGAAAGGATTGGTGTAAGTGGACTGTAGTGGTGGCCCAGTACTTCTGTAAAGTATATTTGTCGTTAATGTACTAATATCTAATACAGTGTTGTAATATTATTAACTGTTTGTGACAGCAGTTCTCCCAAAGTCATAAACTGCAATTTCATTGTCTGCCTCTTCTCAGGGGAACACTGAAAATACTAATAGGGATCTCTCCTTTCATCTGACACCTTTCCACACACAGAAGCGTGCAGGTTATTGAGGAAGACACCCCATTGCTGGGGATACTGAGATTTGTCTTTTAAGTACTTCAAAGATTTCTGTGTCTAGCACTTCTTTATTTGGATTTTCTACCTCTGTGAAAGTAGTATGTTCAGTGTCTGTCATCTGGGTGGACTTTGTACACTAGACTGAGCAGCAACAGTGCGTATTTCAGGAAAGCAAGTAGTTGTGCTTTTGCTCAGAAGAGTGGAAGTTACAAGAGAAAAGCATCAAAGTCAGAAGAGGCAAATGAGGACTAGGAGTGAAATTTAATTTCTTGTAGCTGAAGCTGCTCGAGTGGACCCTGCTTCTGCTTCTAGAGTGACCACGTTCTGGGTAGCAGGATTAGAAATTTGTTTTTGCCACTGTAAATAAAAATCTGATGATTCCCAACTTTCACTGAACTGCTCATGCTCTTTCTTCTCCTCACGCAATCACCTTGTACTAGTTCTTCTTCCCATCCTGGGTCTCTCTGGGTGAAGAGGAGAGTGGCTCCTCTTTTTCTTCCTGCTTTGCTGCTGCCTCCAGGGAATATTAAAAATCCTACCCAATGCTTTCCAGAACCACTGAAAATTCAGCCTTCCCAATCCTGAGGGTCATCTGGACACTACAGTTTTCAAATTAATATTTAGAGCAGCTACAGGGACTCCTGCTTCTTCCTTTGTTTTTATTAATCAATTTAGGAAAATTTGATTAGCTTTGGTTGTTTGTGAGAATACAAATCAACCTGCTTTTTTTTATTCTTTTCAGATTGCCTGAATCTGGGTTGTCCTTTGAGATGCCCAGACCTTGTGACATGCTGACTTCTTTCCCTTGAACCAATTTTCATCTAAGCAATTGAATTACCATTTCATCTGACTCCTTCCTTCCCTGAAAATGTGAGGTTCATTGTGAACTTTTTCTTGGCTTTGTAATAACTTTCAGCTTGCGTATCAGAAAAAAGTAGTGCTTGGAAAATATTTTGATAGTCTTACAATTCAAGGTATGTTGTCAGATCTCTCCAGCGACCACACACAATATAAGAGCAACATATATAATTAACTTGGCACAGGTGCGGGAAGGATGGGGAAATTGTCTGTTACTTCCCTTCTTCAGTTTTGAAATCTCATGCTCTTGCATGATATGCTCGGGAAATTACAGACTGTGAGTGGGATTCACATGGCAAAATGTAGACGTCTACATCGGAGTTAGTCACCCAAGGCTCCCTGTGTGGGGAATGGAGAGAAACAGGACAGATGAATCACACCCTTCAAGAACCTATTTTTTTTACCTTTATGCTAAGATGAAATGACTCATAGCCTGAAAGTGCCCATTTGGCTAGCAAAGGAGGCTGGGGTAATAACTGCTATGTGTTGGCTTCCTTCTGCACCCCAAAAGCTAGATGAGATGAACATGGCACTTTGTGGCTCTGGTGTGTGCCTGTGTGATTGCATGTACGCAGTTATTGCTGTACTGTGTGAACGTTGAGTTCCTAGAAAAAAAATCTGTGTTTTTCCACATAGAAATTCCTTGAAAAACTAAAGCCGACTTTAGGTTTCCATGCGGGAGAACTCAGAAATCAAGAAAAGCGTAAACTGAATTAGCGTTTCTCCTGGATGCATGCTTCTCAATATGCGTCAGCAAATTAAAAAAAATCCCTAATATATAAGTTTTCAAAACTTCAGTGGCATGTCAGTTTAGTAGCTGAGAGGCAGCTTAAACGGTGCCTGTTTGTTTAGTCACCTTTGGAAACGGTATGTCCTCTACACTTAGAGGGACATGCAGGTGCTTTCTGGATAGTGTAGGGAGCTGCGAGCTCTTCGTGCTACATCAGAGGTAGTCGCTTCTCTCTGTGTGTAAGTGTAATATGTCTCCCTCAAATTCTGCGTGTCTCAAATCAGCCTGAAGAGTCTGCAGTAAGTGAATATACGAAGACCTTGCATCACTACTTGCAGAGACAAAATTCGTCTTCCTGTCTTTGCTTCTTCAGTGGTCGTCGGCAAGAGCGTGCAGGGCGTGAGCCAAGGTGGGCTCGTAGGAACGAGCTGTGTTCACAGTGGTGCTGGTGCCACTGAACTTCTGCGTGGGGTCCCCTCAGCTGAAAATGCCACTGAGATACACACCGTCTTCCCACAGAGAGGGGAACAGTATTAAAATAGAAGTGATCAATAAATCAAGACAAATAATGGTAGCCCCATAACATAGCATATCCAGTTTCTTCTCATCTTTTGTTTTGTATATGCACAGATATGCAGGGTTTATTGAAACAAATGAAACTAGGGAACATCTGTTTGAGCTTCAAAAGGAGGAATAAATTGCTTGGCTTAGACCTGTAGCTAGAGTGTGTCCAGAAAGATGGCTTTTGGTAGAAACTGAGCTTTTGCAGCCCCCAACTCTAGGCACCCGGCCTGAGAAGCATTATCCAGCAAGTAGGTTGCAGTTCACCTGTTTCCTATGTAATTAGCGTATGTAGACACCCTCAAAGGGGTAACATGATACGAGAGTCGCAGCTCGCTCTTCTCTGGAGCTTAGAGCTGCAAACTAGAGCCTACACAAGATCCAGACCCTGGAGATACATTAAATCACAGCTGATTCTTACACATGAATGAAGCCATGGTGTGTCAGAAGCAATGCATCTAGATTCTTCTCTGTCAGATTCACAGATCACAGATCCTAATACCCGGAAAGTCTTTCACTGTCAGGTCACACTAGGTTTAGGAGGCACGTTGCTCTGTTGGTCCTTTTAAAACTGGGCAGTTTTCAAGGCAGACATGCAAGATTCAAGTCAGTGGAAAATAAGATGTGGCCTGACTGTAGCCTGACAGTGACACACAACGTTGGACAACCACTGGATTCAGCACCCTCCAGACAAAACGAACATTCTCATCCTCTCCCTGGCAAAAAAAAAAAAAAAAAAAAAAAAAAAAAAAAAAAAAAAAGAAAGAAGCACTCAGAAAAGAGCAGTGTCTGTGTCATGAAAGCATTATGAAATGTAACTTTGAGATACCCGATGTCCCTTTCTGAATCAAGTGACAGAGTTCAGTTGAAGTGATGCCTCCACTGGCTTTTGATCTGGCTAGATCAGTTCAAAACCGTGCTGTAGGTTGAATTAGTGAAACAGTGGAGGGAGCAGAGGGCTGCCTACAGCTCTGACTTTCTCCCAGCTGGTAGTGTTTTGTCAGCACTGGTCAGTGCTTAGTGCACAAAGTGATTTTAGTGGAATCATCACCAGTGGGCAAGCAGGCTTTTTACCTTACCTTTCAGCCAGAGGCAGGCAGATCTAGAACAGCAGCTTTACGTGGAAGCTGCCTTAGAGCCGTGTGCTGGCTCGCAGCGTCAAATGTCTCAAACCAATGTGTCGACATCTGCCTACAGAAGCGGGGCTGGAGTTCCCCCAGTCCCTGGAAAACCAGTGTACCTCTGCCAGGCCAGAACTGGTGTGCTAAACATCAAGTGGTCAATGGGGATGCTGCCCGCTTCCGTCTGTGCCAGTTTGAGGAAAGACTTTTTTATATGCTGCACTTACAGTATCTTCCTAGATTAGCTCCCACTGTGTAGCAATTGGATTACTTGCTGGTCTTTCAAATCTTTAATTGGAGGAAAACCGTATACATGTCTATACACGCACACCCACACAAATAAATTTTATTTTTGTTTTGAAAGATACTTGTCAAATAATGATTCCTGGATAAAATTCCTACTTTTATATATTGGTGGGTCATAATTTGAATTATAAGTACTTCAGAATACTGTTTTTATGTAATAAAATGTCTCTTAGTAACAGCTTCCCTTGTAATTCAGGTATCATGATGGTACCAAATAATTCAGATAACTGACAAAAATATCTTCTCATGATTTTATGTGTGTTTGCACTTCAAAGGACCAGCAATGAAAAGATGATCACACATCTGAATCAGAAGGGTATTTGTATATAAATTGAGTAACCATGTAATTCTGTCACTGTTTCCCATGCTCTGTCTGTCCTTCTCCTCTTGCATGCTGTAGCCTGATTGCGATCTTCTGTGCAGTGTTTATTATCTGACCTGAAAAGCTCAATGGAAATATTTGTTGAGTTCAGTGATGTACCTGGTGTACTTATGGATAAGTAAAGTATAAGAGGCTGGCCATTCAGTAGCTCTGTAACTTTTATTTTTGATATTCACAGGCTGCTTTTAGAAACTGGTAAAAAATTACGTTTACCAGTATTCAGCTGCAGAGGAGGACTCGGTATTTTCGGATGTGTTAGGAGAAGTGATGGATGCTTTTTGTACGCATACATGTATCTATTAAAATCTCTGCAAAAGGGTTTCTCTGTCACAAGGCCTCCAGATGCCAGCTAGAAGTCAATCCTTAGATCTAGCCTGATAATTGGATATTATAAATTCCAGGCTGAATTTATTTCCTAACCAATGTATATGTACTGTGTATCGTTCAGCTCTTTTCCTTTGTGCTTTTTGCCCTGATGTATTTAAAGAAGACAGTGTTACGTTCTTGCAAGGTTGTTTGGATGATGCAATGAGCTCTTTGAGTCTCCTTTGCCCAGTCAGGCTCTGTTCCCAGGTCATCCTGGTGGCCTTTTTCTGCAGCAGAATGTTCCAGGAGGTTTTTCTCACTTCCCTCTTCCTACAAATAGAGGGAGAGGGAGGCTGGCCAGAGCCATAACTTCATCTTAAAATTCAAGAATTTTCAGTGGGCGGCTATCAAGATACAAAGATACGCAACGTACAGACAGATTGATCATCTGAGCTAGACCGAAATAGTCGCTGCAGTTGAGGAGGCTCTCTGGGAAGTAGGGAAGTTCATTCCTCTTACGCTTTTCTTCTGGTCATTCCAGTGGTGCCTTTCACTTCTTTTCATTCCAGTTTTATATTCTTCCTTTACACATTATATTTTTAATTCATCACATTTTTAAAGTCCGTAAAACCTGGCATTCTTAAGGACTGACTGAAAGTAATTGTTGCTAATTATTAATTGTTACTTGTTATTGGCATGTGGACCTAACAAAGTGAGGGGAACCTTCCCGTAGCACTTCTACCGTAAAACATCACAGGCCGCTGTTTCCTGCTCTCTCATTAATTAATTCCCTGACTTTGTTTAATACACTTTGCATTAATGAGGGTTTAGAAGGCCTTTAGGTGGAAGTTTAATACATATATAATTACAATACATACAGCATATGAATTATTTAAGGTAACAATATATACAACATTGCCAAAATGCTTTAACAAGAGGTCTAATATAGTTTTGTAGGCTGTCATGGTTTAACCCAGCTGGCAACTAAGCACCACACAGCCGCTCACTCCTCTCCCATGTTGGCATGGGGGAGAGATTCGGAGCAGTAAAAGTGAAGAAAACTCATGGGTTGAGGTAAAGACCGTTTAATAGGTAAAGCAAACGCCACGCAAGCAAAGCAAAACAAGGAATTCATTCACTGCTTNCCGCTTCCTTCTTCTTCCCCCACTTTTATATGCTGAGCATGATGTCATATGGTATGGGATATCCCTTTGGTCAGCTGGGGACAGCTGTCCCAGCTGTGTCCTCTCCCAGCTTCTTGTGCACTCCCAACCTACTCGCTGGTGGGGTGGTGTGAGGAACAGAAAGGCCTTGGCTCTGTGTAAGCACTGCTCAGCAATAGCTAAATCTTCCCTGTATTATCAACACTGTTTTCAGCACAAATCCAAAACATAGCCCCATACTAGCTACTATGAAAAAAATTAACCTTATCCCAGCCAAAACCAGCACACAGGCCATCCTTGGCTGCCTGTTTCTGTAACGGTATTACATAAAATGAACATTTTAAGCTGGGTACATCATGAGGCTTTCACTGGGTTGTCCACAGCTTTTCTCATAAAGGTGAGGTTTTGTGAGAGCTCTGTACAATGGTGGAGTTCTCTCTTCTCTATCAGAAATGCACTATATTTACCATATTTTGGGACTGCATTTGTTGTTCACAGCCATGCCATGATGAACGAGCAGACTTGGGCTGGTCGGTCTCTCTCTTTCCTCACTTGTTTCCAGGTAATGAACTCGTAGCTTGTAATAGATGTTATTAATCTGTAGCTGCCTGACATTACATTTTGTACTACTGAACGTAATCTTATTGTGTTACTCAAGATCATTTGGCTTTGTGTACAGTTCAATCTTTCTCTTAATTGACCTTGCCTCTGGAATTTGTATTGCAAGAAAACTTCTTCATCACAATTACACTTCTTGTGCAAAGACTATTGAGATAAATGGTAAATACAAGCACTCCTAATCCCAGTTCTGTGAAACTTGATTAGTCATCCTTCTTTTGGCTGATAGTACCCCTCTCAGATAAATATTTTCCTGCCTTCCTTCCATCAACTAAGCTGAAGAAACCTTCTCCATTTTAACCAATGATTTCCCATTTGACTCTCTATCAAATGCTTTATTGACATTTATATCAACTGCGTCTCCCTTTGTTTAGAAAAAATGAGTCAATTCATCAAAGAAGGCTCTTGCCACTGGTTTGGTCTCACCTGTATTTTCTTAAATTCTTTTTTCTTCTCAATTTTCTTAAATTTACCTCCGTCTTTGATAGTCATTTCCTTCAAAAGCATACTTCCGAGATCTGGCTAAAGCCATATGTACTGTATTGATCAGAGTAAAACATTTCATGCCCAGGTTAATGAGTGCTTTAATCACCCTTCTAAAAACAGTTACAAGTTTTGCTCTTCCTTGTTATGCGGCTGTCCCCCAGTGGACCTGCAGTTATACTGGGACTTCATGTGCCAGCTCTTTCGACACACGGACCAATATTGACTCATTCGTTCCTTCTGCTTTCCCATCTGTCGGCGTCCATGGGTTGTGTGTGGCATGCCCTGTACTTGGATAATCAGCCGTCCGGGGCTGTGATTTTGCAACTGTACCACACCTAGAGCCCCCAGCATCTGGGGCATCCACAACTCTGGCTAAATGATCAATAAGATTTGTCACATTTTGTCTTTTTTTGATTTTTGGCTTCTGTTTGGAGAAACTTTTCCTCCTTTAGTACTGCCTTCTAAAGCTGGCAGAAGTTTATCCTGTGTGTTTCATGTCATCTAATCTTAGGAGACAGATGTATGGAGTTGTGTTCTTTCTCCTTTCAAGGACTCATTGTCTTTGAGCTCCACAAACAGAAGAGGGAAATAACTGGTAATATCCAGAAGCTTCCTGTTCTTCACCCAAGAAAGATCATTCTGGACAAAAGAAAAACCACTCGTTCCAGGAACATCAGTATGAATAAACTGTACTGAAGAAGGTTTTTTCCATATTCTCTGAAACACACATGTTCTCTGCACAGCGAATGAGATTCATGCAAAATCTGAATGCTTTTGAAAGTGCAGAGTCAGCAAGGAGGGTGGTCCCGTAGTCATACAAATTCACTAGCCAGGAAGTTCCCGTAGTCATTTTGCAAACCTGTACTTGAGAATATGCCAGTCTCTGCCAACTGCGACTGTTTTTAGATGCTGTTTTTTTTGTTGAATTCTGTGCAGCCAATAGCACCCCTCTCAGTATAGAAAATCTGGTAAGTGGGAGTTAGGTGTAAGGACAAAATGTTTGTTTACTTAAAATTAGAAGGCGCATAGTGTTAAAAAGTTTTGTAATGTCCTAACCTAACTGTGCATCTTTTTATCAGCTAAGTGTTTGAAACTCCTGTGCCATACTAGCATGTCATTAATCAGCAAGTTGAAAAACACTGGTTTAGAATTTAAAATAAGTTAATGCAGGACATAAGTTAGGATGAATCATCTTTTGCTCATCTTTTTAAGTGTAACTGTCATTTACCTACTGTAAATGCAGTTCAATAGCACAGTAACATTGTACATTACCTGATTTTGCTGTTTACCATTAGCTATTTTAAATATGATGCTATTGTATTTATTCTCAGATGAAACATGCCTCTGTTTTTAGCATGGTAGGTTTAATTTTCATGTGGTTCACTTAACCGCGTACTTGCAATATCTGTTCAAGATAATTGGTTTTAACGTTTCCTCGCATTCCTTTGGCACTTTCCAGACCAGAATATCATAGTTGTTGATCAGTATTCAAAAAATTGTGCCTATTAAGCACAGTGGCCTTGATTTTAAAAACCACCATTGAAGTATGACAGTTGTTAGGTGAAACAC
The DNA here is from genome assembly GCA_013398815.1 of Ibidorhyncha struthersii. Lineage (NCBI taxonomy): Eukaryota > Metazoa > Chordata > Aves > Charadriiformes > Charadriidae > Ibidorhyncha > Ibidorhyncha struthersii. The sequence continues at coordinate 423,286 of VZSZ01010967.1, read as the reverse complement.
CTTAGAGTATTTTCAAGGTTGGCACTGTTTGAAAACCTGTTCCTTTTTAAAAGACTATAATTGGGTACCCTGGTTCCTTGGTTACATTAAAAGAAAATTTTATAAATAAGCCTATCCATTTTGCTTCACTGCTGGGAAATAGGATTAAATAGATAATCATTTTGACCTATGATTCAAATGACAATAAAATCCAAATATTTACTAACACTGAAATATATAATTTGCTGTTATTTTATCTGCTAATTAGTATGCACTTATTGAGTCTGAAGTATAGCTGGGGAGTTCTTTTTAAGTGGTTGGGAAGCTCCTATTTCATTTACCTTTGTGCATTAAAAATATTATTAGGGCTTTTTTTTTTCATAATCAAGTAAGAAGGGAAAAAACGGTTTGCCTTTCTGTTTTGCTTTTGTATTTATGAAAGCATACCCCATCCATTAAGTCCCGTAAGCCCTGCAAGCCAACCTGGACCGCATGTAGGCTGGCATCTCAGCTTGTCATGCGTGCTGGCCCCGGCTGCTGTCAGCAATCCTGCGTTTTAAAACTCTGGAGTTGTGAGGTGACTTCTGGGAGTGAATATTAAAGAATCAGCTCAATTACATTGAAGTCCAGCTGCCTCCCTGTTCACTTTTCGGTCCTCTGTTCTTCATTTCGGTGTCCCGAGCGAAGGATGGTGCTGTACCTGAGGCCTTCCTTGCTTTGCAAGAAGCAAAGGCAAAGAGCTTCTGGTGAGCTTCATGGTGGTGATGTTGCTCTGGGTGCAGGTCCAAAGCCTTGAACAAACTGTCTGAAACAGAGCTTTGGATTTCCTACTGGTAACAGCCATTGAACTGCTTGGTAAGGGCCAGTTTCTGTGCACCAACCTGTGCTTGGCAAGTGTTAAAAGCCAACGACTGCAATGAAATGTCATCCTTTGTTGTCATGTGCAGTGCAGAGGCAACATGCTTTTGGCTTCTTAAATAATGAATAGAAAACCCTGTGGCCACCAGGTTCTTTACAAATAAATATTGTAAAAAATTGTTAAATTTTAGTAACTTAGTTCTTCAGTGAACCTTGCTTTGCCCTCACCTTATTTCAGTCCAATTGAAAAAGAAAACAAAACCCCTAAAATAGTAAACTTGTTGAATTTGTTAGCAACAATAAAATATATAATTGGATTGCCATATCTTTTCCTGGCTGCATGCTTCATAAAACTTACGAAATCATGATTCTGCAGAGACTTTGTAAGATGAGAGGCTAATGGCTATGAGTTTAAGCCCGCTCAGGAGAGGAGTGTGTCAGTGCCCTCAGGAGAAAGAGGGGAGTATGAGCTTAGTTTACGTGGTAATGAATAATATTGAATTCAAAATTATTTCTGAATAATATTTTTAAAGCACTTTCATGTATTCATTTGAAGAATCTATTTCTACAGAACACTGAGTTCAATGAAAAGATTGTGAATGTTACTCATTACCAATGCAGTTAGTATTGATGGGTTATGATACAGGCCACTGAATCGAACCATGTAAATTACTTACATATTTCTAATCAGTCTAGAAAAAACAAACTGATACCATTTTCTGTAGATTTTTCTCCCCTTTTCTCCACAGTTGCAATTGTGTTGAATTGAGAAAAAGAGTATTTAAACCTCAGGTCCCTGTTACATTATCTGTCCTGCTTGCCATGTCTACCAAAAGCTCCAGCTGGTTTCACTGGAACTTTGATCACACAAATTGAAGTCAGAGCCTCCCTCAAATTTTATACTCTATCTAAATCTCTTACGTTTCAGCTCTTATTCGAGGATGCTTTATCTGAAACGGAGACCGTTATTCACAAAAGTGCTCACTGCAGAACTGTGTGTAAAATTACATGTTAGAAAGTCACTTGACATTTGGACAACAAATGCAAAACCCCACCAAACCAATCATAGTGTCTAATATCATAACTTTTTACTAAAAATAGTCCCCTTTAAAAAAATATTTCAGTGTGATTGTTCATGCCTAATTAATGAGATTAATTATTGCTACTGATTTTGAAAATACCTTCTTATATTAATACTTTAAACCTAGATATCCTTTTCTTATTTTGAATTCAGTGATATAAGCAATAAAACCAAAATACACATAGACTATTATAATGCAATCTACATTAGCCGTTTTTTTAAGAAAGCAATTGAAAAGTTAAAAGCATGTCAGGAGACTGATCAGATTAATGTGCTCAGTTTTGATGTACTGTAGTTATCACAGAAATATTAATGACTTAACTCTAATGAAAGGAAATAAGATTTTACCTACCACTGTGTCTGAAATTATTAGGTTTCAGACACAGTTGGACAGTTTTGAAGTAAGTTCTTATGGTGTAATATAACGTGAAATTTAAAATTTAGTTATACTCTGCTATTGCCATCTAGTCCATAGGATGTAAAATGGAATTTCCTGACTGGCTATGGACAAATCCCTCTTTTCTGGCATTTTTTGCAAGTGCAAAAAATTATAGCTGAGAAAGAATTTGAAGTCACCATTTAAATCACTGAAATTTTGATGTGGGCACAGTAGTGCCCACAGAATGATGTCTGTATTCCAAATGCAGAATCTTATGACTGCTTTTAACTTTTAAGGTAAATACTCCTTTAAAGTCAGTGTTAGCATCTGTAGGTGCAGAATGTAGGATAGCATTTACAGGAGAAGGAATGTCTATGTAACTCATAACCCTTCTGCAGTTTTCCACTCGGAATACTGAAAAAGTGTTATATTCTTTCCTATTTCAAATGCATTTCTTCACTGAACATCTGCTGAGTGCCCTGAGAACTAAAAAAAGAAAGAAACATCTTCAACATGTTTTCGTTGTCATTTAAAACCAAATTAAATTTTCACTGTATTTATAAATGGTTTATTTTTGCTTTCCATGCACCTTTACTTACAGGATTCTTTGGGCAGATCATATATTTAAAGAAATAGCTACGAATATTTGATACAAACATTTAAAGTGCATTTATCACAGTCATTCACACTGCAGCCCTGCCTTACAGATTCACATTTATTCAGTGAAGGAGAAGTATATCATGCATCCTAATCATCCACATAACTCAAATTTAAGATAATTACTATTTTGAAAGCTTTGTTCGAAGTGAAAATTACTTGCAGATCTTTCAGTGTGAATAATTTCCAATAACAAAAAGGTTTTAAAAGAGAGTTTTGATATTTTGGTAAGAGTTCACGAAGAGCAAAAATAGACGAATACATTCAAGCCAGTATAGAGTTCTTCAGATGTGTCAAATATAATCTTTGTTTTTTATCATTGCCAAGTACTAGCTCTTAAAACTTGTCTTATGGTTCTTCAGTAGCGCTTTGAATGCTAGGTTAATACTTTTTAGGTATGAGGTAATTTTAAAAGGATCTTTCTGTTATATGAATAAGTCCACACAAAAAACAAATCTGCTGTTAAAGCAGTGGCAGAGTTCAGTTACTTCTGCAGCTGTAGGTTGATATTATATTGAGTTTTAAACCACCCACATTACTGCAGCATCCACCCAGTCATGCATTAAGTAGCACGATTAACATCTGTCTTGTGCGCTTCATTGTCAGCCTTGGAAAGCTGGGTACGTAGGATAGTAATTTATTTTACTAGAGTTCATTTTAAATATATTTCCCTCTGCTTGTATTAGAAAAGGTAGACCTGAAGATGTGTACTTGAAGCAGAAGGCAGTGATGATGTGTATATCTTGTGAGTTAAAGTCCTTATTTCAGCTGATCTATGACAAAGCTAGCTCCTGCCAAGTGAGGTTTTCCTTTTGAAGTGGAAGATTCCTCATGATCATTGCTTTTTGAATGACGGAGCTTTCTGGAGATCCTGAACTTGGTTATTGACCACCATTTTGAACCATGGAGCTTTCTGGAGATCCTGGACCTTTAAAGATGAGGCATAGATGAGAGGATGACACAGGCACTGGATAGGTGCTTCAGTAGGTTCAGTTTCGTGCTTGAATCGGGACTCTATACTTACAAAATGTCTGATGCTGGCATCTCTACATTTCAATTCCAAGTGGTGGGAAATTCACAAGATCAGTTGTTTTTCTCGAATGTTGCCATCTTGGCTTGAACTCAAATGACAGCAGCTGTTCTCATGAGATTTCAACTGCAGCCAACTGAAAAAACAGCCTTTTCCTTTTCAGATCTAACCAGCTAGTGACAGCAGCAGTGACTTCAGTTCACAGCGTTAGTAATCCATACATCCCCTCCCTCACACCGCATACACGTGAAGAATAAAATGGAGGTGGACTCTGATGTGCTACATATTTATTGTTTTCACTGAATGGAGTTGTGTATTTTGTATGTGGAAAGCATGGCATAGTCCTTCAGTGTCCAGCATTTACATTTTGTATGCGGTATATTCACTAAGGATTTACGTGTAAAGAACTTTAAAAGGGGGGACTTTCCTCTAGGGAAGAGCTGACTGGGAATGACTTCAATCTTCAGCCACATGCGATGGCACTGAAATACCAACTCCTCCTGCTTGATCTCTGCCAGCGTTAACTTGCCCTTCTTCCTCTCCAGCTTTCAGCAGCATATGGAGCATCAACAGACTCGTGGGCAGCTTGGCTTGACCTGAAAAAATCAGAATGCGGTACTGATTTTAAAAATAGGGTGTGGAAGCTAAATGCAACTTGTGCCTCTGTCTCACAGGAACAGGAGGAGTGGCGGAGGTCAAAGAGGACTCGGCGTGTGTGTGTTGAGAGGGTTTGGAGCAAGTAAGCGGGGGAGAAAGCACGGTCGCACTTCTCCTCTCCTCCTTTACACAGCCGTGTGTTCCCCAAGTGTGGTATGGCACCATGTCCTCCACAGTCTCTGCCATAAGGTGGGAAAGGCGCTCCCTTCCCTTGGGGTGCCAGTGCTGCTTCCACACTGTCTCTGGGTGTTTCTAACTGGTGGCCTTTTAGTTCCTGGCTGCTGTGCTGGGGGATCCTGTTAATGGGCACCTTTTTCTTAACCTCCATCCAGGGTGGGCAGCCTTTGAGCCTGGTGACTGAGAACACATGACAATTATGTGTCTTCACTGCCCCAAGGCAGAATATGCCAGTTTGGAAAAATGCAGATTCGGTTCGCTTTAGGCGGTATGGAAAGGGGAAACCATTGAGCACCTACCATACCAGTGAATAACCACTTAACGGAGAGTTTTTGTTTTTCTCAGTCTTTCTGCTATCTGAATCCATAGCAGAAGTACTGATGGTCAGCCTGGGAGCTGTTTGTTGATCAGGGTTCCTCTCACAGTGTTGGAGGGAAGATCTAAAACTTTATGTGTAAGAGGTTATTTAATCCAGGGGTACATAACTCCCAGCCAGATCGAGAGGAGGTTCAAACTCTGATTGAGGGCTGTAAAAGCCAAGTGACGTGTCTGAAACTTGATCGTGGATGTGAAGTGTCAAAGGGTGACTGTTTTTCAGGCTGGTTGTCTGTCTTAAACCTTGTGGTGCTGAGAGGAGTAGCTGGTCACTGTTACAGTATGTAATGTTAAAGGTGAAGCTCTCCGGTGTCTATACAACATTCCTCTGGCTCTTCAGACACCATAAAAGAAGCGAATCTGTCTGCAAATATTCCAGATATGTTATCTATGCGAGATCCAAATCTGTGCTAGTATGCGCTCACTTAGAAACCATCAGTGGGATGGTTATATTAACTTATATTAACAAATATAAGTGTATGCCGGTATCTGAAATCTTCATAGGAGTTAGTCATCCTAAATTTACCTTGATAATCACTGGAGAGGAGTGGGTACTTGTGGGGTGCTGGTCATCTCATCCCAAGGTACTGTTTCTCTACAATGACTACAAAAGGAGCCTAGAGTGAGTAGCTCAGATAAAGATAACATTTTTTTTTTTCCTGTGGGTGTGTGATGATGGGTAAGGTGAATCCCACTCCTTGTGTCAGTGGTGGAAAATGGAGCTGCTCGGCAGCAGTTACGTGTCAGAGCAAAGTCCCCTTTCTCAGGATCAAGAAGCTGGAAGCAGTTTCTGTATGCCTGCCCTGTGCAAGCAGGGAGCTATAGATCAGGAGGAGATCTTGCTCCAAAATCTGTGTTAATGAACACTTAAAGAAAATATAAAAATAACCCTTAGGGGAACATTAGCATTTGCAGAGAGGACTGTGGATACAGAGCTGGAAAAGACTGTCTAGAGTTGGATGTGATGTTACAGTGAAGTGAAACATGAACTATCAATAAATACTAAAAGTAACCAGTGCCTCCTACTAAGGGGTCTGTGTCTGGGAATTCAGAAGACTCTCCAGTATCTTCCTGAGCGACTTTGAAAATATTTTTCTTCTCTCTATAGCTCTAGTTCCCAGTAAGTGTAGTGTGGACGAAGCATTGATTTCCTGCAAAGCTCTTCGTGAGGCTGAATGATGGAGTGCTCTGTAAGAGCCCAAGTGTTTTCTCTGGTAACTGGAGTGTTGTGGAGCTCCAAAAAGTACTGTAGAGCTGCCATTTAATTTTAATGACTAGGTCTTAATATAAAATAGCATTAGGAATATTATAAGAATAGATGCAGCATCTTAACCAAATACAAATAAAAAGTGTATAGAATAGTGTACGCCCAACATTAGTTGTGCCACTAGGAAATTAGATGACTTTAAGTGGTAAGAAATAATCCGTGCTTTCAATATACAGAAGTCAGAAAGCAAGAATGATCACAAACAGAAAATAGACATGCTCATCTTTTGTGGGAAAAGGTGATTTTATAAAAGTAACGTGTATCTTGTTCCAGATAAAAATAAATACAACATAGTGATAACGATATACAAGTGCTTTCTAAAGAAGAAGGTAGTTTTCTATTAGTGATAAAGTAATAAAAACCTCATATTCCTTTGGAGCTGAATCTGTGTTCCTGCTGAGGTTCTTGGCTGGCAGAAACCAAGAAACCTTCCTTGATTTTAAGTGATTATGGAAAGATTTCTTCTATTTGCCACTTATGAATACTGTTTAAAGCATTAAACTTGGGGTTTTAATTTAAATACTTGTTCTAAAACATTTTATGTTTTCCCATTATTTTTTTTATCTCCACAAGAGCATGATGCATTCTTTATTAGTGTCACAGATGAATTCTCCATGTCTAAGCTATGTTGAAATAGTGTTTTACCCGCTCCGTTGCTGTGACCACAGTGTTATAGGTTGTAAGCATGACTTGTTCAAGGTGTTTTCAGGACACCAGATTGCCTTGCCAGTGAGGTAGAGGGAGGGATGTCTGCTGTGAGAATCCTGCTGGAGCTTGGGAGCAGAGGAGCACTGGTAGGACCTGTGTGATTGCAGTCGTTTCCAATGTTAACTGATCTAAAGCAGCACCGGTGTTTTTTCATTGAGGGAGACTAGGAGCAGTCATGTTACCCACAGTGATGTCCGGAGACAGAAATGAATCTAGTGAGTAGATGTTGAAGTAGACTGCTGTGATGAGGTCTGCAAAAAAAGTATGTTGTGTCTGCAGTCCTAATCAAGGCAAGTGAATTATCTAAGACAGTCTTGAGCAGAATGACTGCAAGGAGCAGGACTTGTTTCTTTACTGTGTCCAACTGGCATGGGTTGTTATAAAACCCATAGGACACCATTCAAGTTCACCATAGCTGCTTTGAATGTAATTACATTTTTGACTTTTGAAACATTCAATTGTAAATGGTTTTCAACAGATCAGATGGAACATGCAGCAAAAAAGTAGTTAAATAGTTCAGTATTTCAGAAAGCTTTGTTAGCATATGCTTTTCTCAAATTTTTCTTTTCAGAATGATTTTAGTTCTCTTTAAAAACAATGAAAAGAAACTTTAATGTTGCTTTTTTTAATTTGTATAACACTTTTTTGCCATTCTACTATTACACATAATTTATGTGCAGTTTAATTGCTCAAAGGATTTGTGCCTAATTTAGATATTAATAATATCTTGGATTTTCATTGAATTTTTGAAAATACGTGCTAACTTGGGTGTCTCGCCACACAGCCACAGCAATTTAACCTGCATCAGGCTTATACTGATGTGAGTCCACACACACAATATTTGTTACATGACTTTTCCCCTTATACATAGAAAAATGAAATCCAATTCATGTAGCTGGAGTAGTTTAAAACATTACTTGTCACTAGCTGTTCACTGCCGGCAGAAGGTCACAGTCGGCCGCTGGGCTGCCTTAGGAGGTTGTGGTTGCACTCATCTGGTTCAGTACGAAGTCATCTGGGTTAGCTCGTCCCTTGGCTGTTGGTGTGTGTGGTTGCACAAGGGGACTTGCTCGTAAACTTCTGGCTGTTTCCAAACTCGTTCCAGCTCCGCAGGGCTCTGGTACAGCGTTGTGTGCAGACCAGGGCTTTTAAATGTTGAGAGAGCAGCAAGCCATCTTAACAACGATAAGGAATCTTTTAGAACAAATCGTACGTTGGGAAGAGGGGCATTTCCTTGCAAACCCAAGGCCTTGTATTAATGAATTTATAAGAATAAAACTTGTAGAGTGTATTTGACAGTATTTAGCAGCTGCAGAATCCCATCATTTGTTCTATGATTTCATGCTGTCAAATTTGACAACAGGAACTAGTGCCAGTCTTTGCTTTGGAAGACAATTTTCTTTTTATAAAAATTCTAATTATTAAAGCTAAATTTGGATTTCATTAAAATGAAGTTGTTAGTCTTTTCTATTTGTCAAATAGCTTTCAAAAACTAAGTTGGTTCTACCTTTGACAATTTGTCACAATGATATTTACTGAAAACCATAAATTATATGTTGTTTCCGCCTTCTGCTGCCAATGGATGAAGCTGGTGTCAGTGGCAAGGAAGACGCTGTTTTTTTTGATAGACCTAAAAACCTATTTGTCAGTTGTGTAGAAGCCTGGATTTATTACCCGTTTTCAGACACGCTTAGTTGGGCACGCTTTGATCTTGCTTAGCTTGAGATGCTATTGAGCACCTGCTACATGTGGAGGAGAGGGTGTTCAACAGGACTCATCAGTGTGGAGTTAATTTGGATGTTGCCATAATTTGGGTCCTAACAAAACACAGCCCTTTTGTCTTAAAAATGATAGTGCTTTTAACTCCCTGATGTATTGAGACATGACCACTGAAGAAATACTAGTAAAACATGAATTTTCTGCACCATCTGAATGTACAGCCATGTTCAGCTTCTGCAACAGTTTTCCTGAATGAACACAGTTTGGAACTTACTGTGCTGTCCTGCTATAGTTCTAGCCTGATCCTGTAAGCAAAAATGAAGCGTATACATTAAAAGTAAAAAGAAAAATCTTAGTGCGGTGCAGACTATTGTTGGAACGCATACCTACGAGGCACCATGGTGCACACATACTCACAGAATAGTTAGGATTGGAAGGAACCTCTGGAGATCATCTAGTCCAACTCCCATGCTCAAGGAGGATCAGTTAAAGCAGGCTGCTCAGGGTCACGTTCAGTCAAGGTCTGAGTATGTCCAAGGGTGGAGACTCCACAACCTCTGTGGGGAACCTGTGTTTGATCAGCCTCACAGTAAAAAAAAAGCCTTTTCTTATGTTTAAAAGGAATTGCCTGTATTTAAGTTTGTGACAATTGGGTCTTGTCCATTCACTGGATACCACAGAGAATAGCCTGGCTCCATCTTCTTTGCACCCTCCCATCAGATACTTAGAAACATTAATGAAATCCCCCCTGAGCCTTCTCTTTTGCAGCTCTCTCTGTCTCCCCTTGTATGACAGACACTCCAGACCCTCAGTTGTCTTTATGGTCCTTTGCTGAACCCATTCCAGTAGGTCCATATCTCGCTTGTACTGGAGACCCCAGAACTGGACCCAGCACTCCAGGCGTGTCTCGCCAGTGCTGAGCGGAGGGGAAGGATCATCTCCCTTGACCGGCTGGCAGTGCTGCCACCTCATGAAGGTCAGGGTGGTGTTGGCCGCCTTTGTGAAGCTTAAATGGTCTAGTACAGTGTGGCAGGTTTCACTAGAGAGAAATTAAATTTTAGGAGAAGTCAACTAGCTTGAATTAAATTCTCAAGTGGCAAAATATGGCCTTGGTGAAGTGAGCAATGTGTGTTCATAAACTACGATAGAGAGACCAGCATTCTGGGAACAAGACGACTGCCTGCAGAGGCTGCAAATGTCAACAAAAGCAACCTAAGGAGCCAGCAGAATAGGGTATATTTTTGGGGGAAATCTCTTGGCCTGAGAATAAGCCTTGGGTTGGCATGGGGCAAGGGGCTGGGGCACCTGATAAGCTACACTTACCAAATAATACCCTGCAGTCTGCAGGAGGTCTCTGTAAAAGCTCCATTTCTGTGTAATTATCTTCTTCTAAGAGTTAGGTTCGGTTACGTATCTAAAATGCCCCTGCTGCTGACTTAGCATAAAGCCAGCTGTAAGGAATACTTAGGGGTGTGTCTTTGTGTTTCCCCCCTCCCTGGCTCCCAGTTAATCAGTCACGAGAATATGATCGGGAATTGTTTTGATTTTTTTTCCACATGCTGTGTGATTGAGGACCTGAGTGCTCAAGACCCACTTTTCCTCTTCCTTAAGCATCATTTTCTCTTCTACCCAATCTGCAATATGTTCTTTAGGCCCTGCTGGAGTTCATAAAACATTTATACCCATGGTTATGTGGTACAAATACTACGTTCCATAGCACTTGTAACTGTGGTATTACTGTGTGTCTGTAGCCACCGTATCTGACGTGCTGTTAGCATGAATGATAGACCTAAATGTTCTGCCTGAAGACTTGCATGAGAGCAAGTTTTCCTCTGCTTCTTTTCTCACCCAGTGTCCTATCTGTTCATAACTGTATGCCGCCAGAAGTTTATGTCTGGCCTTACTTAATGCCCTTTCATTTCATGGTGGTCTTATTTCTTGTCCCAGACCTTCAGTACTGGTTCTGCACCTGGAGGCCCTTTCTGATCTGCTGAAAGCAAAGAAATGAGTATCCATAAACATTGGGGAACAGGACAGAATGGGCACTCTGGTTTCTTTTTCTTCAATACATTGCAGTCTGATTTGGGTTCTAAATGGAAATATTGCTGAAAAATGAAAAGGAAGCCCTGTAATGTTCATAAAATCTCTCAGATGAGGACTCTTGTCAGCTAGTTTAAAAAAAAGTGCTGCTTGAAATGTGTTGTGTTTGAGCTGCAGTTCTTCCATGTCTGCTGCTGCTGTGAAGGAGCTCTTCCTCGTGCAGCATGTGGCCGAAAATCCCTTCAAGTTCCCATCCATGTGCACCTGGAGAATAACAGTGGTTAAAAAGGTACTTACTTTTCTGGTTGTGCTGAAGTTTTCAGTTTTGGAAAATGCTGAAAAACAACTCACAAGTTTACCTGTAATGCTCTGGTTTGTTGGATTAATTTTCAAAGTGTTTTGTGGGTGTTGAAGGAAACATGATATCTGAAGGAGAAGGTTTATTGCAGCCTTCCTAAGGAAACATGATATCTGAAGGAGAAGGTTTATTGCAGCCTTCCTTCTCCATGGGTAGGGACTGCCCAGGGAAGGAGTGCAGTGGTAGGAGAGCCCCTGCAGAAGGACCCAGCTCACGTTAGCCTCAGGAGCAGCAGGCATTTTCAGCTCCTCCTCATTGCTGCAAAGAAGGGTGGTCCAATGAGTTTTACCTGTCCATAAAGGCAATTTTGGCCCCCAGTCCATGACCAATGGCTTCCCGTGGGTTGACTAGGAGCATCAGCATGGGCAGCCATCACTGGGAGGCAGTGGCGGTATGCAGGAGCTTGGGTGGCTGGAGACATTTGGGCGGGATGGTGATCCTGCAGATGGGAGGGCAGAGGAGATGGGAAGCTTTGGGAGGCACCTCAAGGGAAGGGACTCGGCAATACAGGGAGCAGGAGAGCATTCCCTTGGAGTGTGCTGGTGCATCTGCCAGGCCTCTGTCTGCTCATTGAGTGGCCCCTGGGGACCACAGCTGGGCATGTGCCAGGGTCCCCGTTCTGACTGCTGCTCGTGGGTGGCGTTTGCAGTTCATGGTTTGGTTTCTGAATCTTTGGGGACTTTTTGTGGCACTATCAGATCCAGGTTGCTGCTGGGAAAGGTCAACCACCTGTTTAGGATGGACCAAGCACGTGTTCATCTAGTGCTGGGAATACAGCTGTGTAACTGCCAGAGTGCGGGAACCAGGGTGCACTTCTTAGAAGCTACAGTTTGCACAAAAGGGGACCGTAAACCTGCCAAAGGCAGTGTGGGGCTCATCAGTTACAGTGGTACCGTACCACAGAGACTGGTCCCCAGCTGCAACTGGAGCAGCTACCCTGGCACAGCAGAGGCTTCTGCTTGGGCAGAGCTCTGGGGGGGGGGTGCTGCTTTCCATGTGCCAGACTGCAGGTGGTGCCCAGTGCCTTGCTGCGGCTGGAGCAGGTGGAGGTGGTGGCCATGCCTGCTGGAGATATGTGCTGTATGGGAAGTTGTGGCCAAGTTATGGAGCTGTGGGAGGAGATGAGCAGGCTACATGGTATTGGGGAAGTCGGAGAGTTGTGATACAAGTGGAAACTCCTCTGATGGGGAAGGCTGGAGGCTTATGACTTCTGTCAACAGATATCCTTGAACAGCTACTGTCTGTTGTCTTAAAAAGGTCCAGAGATCAGGTGAGTTCTCTGTTGGATGGAGAAAGGCAAATATTGTACCCATTTTCAAATATAGCCTAAATGTAAACAAGGGTAACTACAAGCCAGTCAGCCTTCAGTCCCTGGGAAAATCATGGAGTGACTACTTTTGGAATATGTTTCTGGGCAAACTGGTGATTTATTGAGGGTAAATCATGCCTGACCATCCTGGTTGCCTGCTACGATGAAATGACTAGCTTTGTGGGTGAGACAGCAGTGTGTCTGTGTCATTGACCTTGGCTTTAGCAGGAATTTTTGCGCAGTCTCCCACAATATTCTGTCCAAATGAGGACCTTACTGTTTGGGTGGGTTAGCAACAAGAAGGGCAAAAACCTGGTTGGCTATTTAGGCTCAGAGGGTAGCAGTTAATGGTTCATACTCTGCCTGGGTGCCAGCGGCAAGTGGAGTGCCACAGGTGTCTCTACCATTTAACACCTTTATCAGTGACCTGGAGAAGGCAACAGAATGCACTGTGGTCAAGTTTGCAGATGATGCCTTACTGGGGGGACCAGTAGATAATAGACTCAAGGACAGGGCTGCCATCCAGAGTGACCCCGATAGACTGGAGGAATGAGCTGACAGGAACCCTATGAAATTCAGTAGGGCAAGTGCAAACTCCTGCATCTGGGAAGGAAAAACCCCTTGTCACAGTGCAGGCTGGGAACTGAGTGGCTGGGGGCAGTTCAACAGAAGAGGACTTGGGGGATCCTAGTAGAGAGCAAGCTGAATAAAAGCCAGCAGCATGCCTTGGCAGAAAAGAAGGCCAACAGCTAGCAGCATCCAGGAGATCGAGGGGAGGGATTATCCTTCTCTACTCAGCACTCATTAGGCATCATCTAGAATACCACATCTGGTTTTGGACCCCACAGTAGAGGAGAGATATTGGTGAACTGGAGTGAGTTCAGCAGAGGCCACCAACATGGTCAGAGATCTGAAGTACTTGCCCTGGGAGAGGCTGAGGGACCTGAGCTTGTTCAGCTTGGAGAAGAGATGGCTTTGGGGAGACCTGTTAGTGGCCTTCCAGTACCTACGAGGAGATTATTCAGAAGATGGAGCCAGGCTATTCCAAGCATTGTGTTGGTAGGAGGATGAGAGATACTGGACATAAACTGAAATGAGAGATTCAGAGTGGATATAAGGAAAAGCTTTTTCACCATAAGGACAGTCAAGCAGCGAGCAGTTGCCCGGGGAGGCTGAGTAGTCTCCATCCTTGGAGGTTTCAAGACTGACTGGATAAAGCCCTGAGCAACCTGATCTGACGTCAGAGCTGACCCAGCTTTGAGCGGTGGGTTAGGTTAGATTGTCTCCAGAGATCCCGTCCAACCTCAAAGATCCTGTGATCCTGTATGTGTGTAGGAGTATGCAAGTATGGATTAAGTACAGAATGAGTTCTGGGGAAATCATATATGGAATATGTCTTCACAGAGGATATAGAGGCCACAAAAGTGGTTCACTATTGACAAGTAATATATAGTTCTTTTTTTAATAAGGAATACTTGGATGTCAGTGGAGAAAAGGAAAAAAACCCAAACCCACTGTGTCTGCTTTTCTTCACCTCCCCAGTGCTTCACAGATCTTATTTTAGTGCAGAACCAGTGAGGTCTGAAATGTTGTCACCATATTCATGCACATATCCCTTGCTTGGATTCATGTTGAATGCATCTCTCTCACGGATTTAAGAGGTGGCTTCCATTTCCATCATTTATGTAGAGAATAAGGCATGAGTAGTGGAAAAAACAGCTTTCAAAATGTCAGTGTAGCTGTCCTGTTTGGAGACAGCCCTTCAAATAGCTAAATTATTACATGTCTATTAAAGTGAAGACATGGAGTAAGGGTGATACATGTATTCTAGGTGAACATAACGCTGGTTTGACAGTTTGCAAATAATTCATACAATAAATGTCCCCTACTGAAGTCTACATGTGGCTCTCAGCTATTTCCAACTGGGCAGGATAAATGTAATCAAGAATAATTGAAGAACTGATTTTGTGCTATGTGAACATAACTGTCTGTCTTCCTGAATATGTTATGATGCCTAACATGTTGGCTTTCTCCATGATCATATAACAAAAGTTGTTTGAATTGGATGTGAAAGAATGGTTAGTACTGTTTAGTCATGATCTGTCATAAGAATCTTAAATAGCTTAGAAAAAATCCATAATTATGTCTCTAAGACTGATGGTATTTCAGATCTTTCAGTAATAAAGGTCTTGCCTTAGAATTATTTTCAGACAAAGAAGTATGCTCTCAGCCTAATCATGTCAGCATCAGAACACCTGCAAAAAATAGATCAAAAGAAAAAGCAGAATTACTGAGATTTTCTTGCTATGAATAGCACTAGTGTGAATGTATTAAGCAATCATGTCGACTGTACGGAAAATGCAAACTATCCAGGGGAGCAACTACAAATCTAAACAAATCTGGGGACACGTTATCTATTTCAGGTAGCAGCTTTGGCTGGTTTCGTCCCATGCCCTTTTGTTTGCTCTTTTCTGTGGGGTAGTGAGTGAAAAAACGGTGTCAGCTGAGGATCATCAAACTTGCTTCGAGCTGGAGGATGACCACAACAGCTGCAAAACTGAGTAATGCAGTTCTTGTGTGGAAAATGTTTGTTGGTTTTTGTTGTGTCAGAAGCAAAAATGATGGCAGATACTACATGATGTGTCACCTTCTGCTCTTCTAATGGCAGTTTTGTTGTAGCTTGTGATGGTGTAAGGATATAAGTATGCAAGGCAAAATAGTGAGAAGTGATTATCTTTTGTAAGACTATCTAATTCTGCTGGAGATGGAAAGCAAGCTAATGGTGTATGAAGGCAGTCATCTTCAGGCCTCCTTAACTGCTGTTCCTTTATAGCCATTTGACCTTCCGTAAGCAGAGAGACAGTTATTGTGTTTCTTTGTCTCTATATTTTTAATTGTTTTGCAAGAAGGCTTAAAAACAAACAAACAAACAAAAACAAAAAAAACAAAACAAAACCCCTGAAAAAAACCCAAACCACAACAAAATATAGTGCTGCTAAAGGTTTGCTTTAATACCGTTTCTCAGGATGCAAAGGAAATGTTGACTCCATCATGCATTTCACACCACTTGTCCTGTGCGTGTCACAGTTTGCTCGGAACTGGAGAAGAGGAAAGAGTCTGCTTTAGGCCATGACACCTGAGGAGGAGTTCACTAAAACCTTTTGATACCTTTTGTGAAGTCAAGCCCTTGACAAGTAGATAAAGATGTTGAAATACTTCTGTCACTGTATACATTACTGCTTACATATTTTTTTCTTCACGCTCAGATGAGCAGATCATGAATAGGAGCTTCATTTAGCCCAGTTCAATTAGAGAAAGTGAATGGAGAATGAGATTTTCAACCTGTGTACTATTATCTGGTTATCAATACATTTATATTAAAAATATTTAGTGCATTAAGTGACTGAAATTTGCTGATATTTTAAGAATACTGAGAAGATCCCTTTAGGTCCCATTTCCTTCCTCCCCCCAGCCTTTACCTATTATTCATAATCATATTTAGCAATTATTGTGCTGAAACATGGTGTATAAGTTTCCAGTGTGTTATATTACATCTTCAAGTCTGTTCTTGAAACTTATTAGGCCTTAGGACATAGATTAAGCTTCACTATCAACTGCTTCTGAAAGTACCTTGTTTCCATTTTTTGTGTATACTCAAAACGATGAGTTGTATTTTAGATGTTAATTTTTTCTGCTCAGATCTCTTCAGTCACTCATTGGTTTAGCTGAATTGAGCTTAAGGCATGCAGAAGACATCGGCCACTGCCTTTTTTGACAACTTTTTCTATGTTTCTGTTCTACATCCTTTATATTTTTCCTGATTGAATAACACTCAGTGGAGGCACTCCTGCATCTGTGCCGATTTCGTGTCTCGGGATGTGCTAATTTGCAGGCTGGTCAGGTTCACTCTTCCCATGTCCCAAACACCTCCCTTTTCCCTTCTAGATAACAGGAGATGCAAAGCTCTGTTATTTGCTGTTGCAGCTAAACCGAGTGAAACCAAGGCTGAAGCCAGGCCAGGAGAAGTTCAGGCAAAGGAGGGCTGACAAGCTTTGGTCCTGAGACCTTGCAAACTCGGCGCAAAGCCTGTGGCTCGTTCCTGGCGGTGGCAGCACCGGGCTGCAGGGCTGCAGGGACTGAAAATGCATCTTCAACAGCAAGAGAGCATACCTTGCTTTTTATTTTATTTTGTGTTCTAACGGAGTAATGTCAAGCTGCTTCTTGGTTTACCTTTGGCCTTAGTAACTCATCTGTAATACAAACGTTTCTCCTATGTGGGTTTTTACCCTCTGCTTACAGTCACAAATTTAGATTGATGGCGCTATGATGGTAGCTACTGTGGCATTTAATGTTCTTTATAGGCCATTCTCATTGTAATAAACAAGCAAATTCATGCTGATTGTTTTCATGTATCCATTAAATTAAGAAATTAGTGGTATAGAAGTAACTGCCTTCTGGATAGAAAGTACCTTTTATGTTGAAACATTATCAATGTAGTATTGCAAAACAACTGACAGATTTTATGTTTTGGGTCCAGATAAATCTCAGTTTGCTGGAAATAGGTGAGGGCTCTTTAATTCCAGTTTTCCTGTTTGTTGCTGAAGCAGTGAAGCATTCAGAAAAAGACAATTTCACTTTGATTAAATGCCTAAAAAGTTATCTGGTTGGAAAAAAAAAAAAGGGAAAAAAAGAAAAAAGGATGTTGCATAAGCTTTTAATATTTAATTTCTATACTCTAAGTATCCGGAAGAACATTTAGTTCCTGTTTTGAAAGATGAATGCCACACATTGGAAAGTGTACTGAAGGCTCATTTGCAGTCATGGAGCTTGTTTGCTTTCTCTAGTATGTACGTGCAGGGAAGAGTAGAAAGGGTTGAGTGGGCAGTTGGCAGTCATTCACTGTCAGTGATTGCTAGTCATTCATAAAAACTGCAGAGCTGAGAGGTGGAGCCATCAGCAGCAGCAGCAGCAGCCGCCGCCGCCTTTCAGGCTCTTGCAGAAGACACGTTTGTGCGATCACAAAGTGATTCGAGAAGCGGCTCAAATACGGCGTGATGGATGAGGAGATGCGTGTGCTAAATGCATCTCATTAAAGGGAGTTGCTTGCAATGAAGTGAAATGTTTCAGTTCTCCTCAAGCCCACCTCAAGTTTGTGAACGTGGAGATCTAACAATTCTGCATTCAGCTAAAGGCAATAAATCACTTTCAAGGAGTGGCCTCTAGTTTGTGATACCATCTGGAGTATGTCTTTTGCCTTTAAAACATGCAGTTTTAGAAAATTAATGGGTCTCGATCCACTGATAAAAGTGAAATTTTGAGGTGAGTGGAGAATATATTCTTGGACTGCATATTTTTAAGGCATAAAGGACAGTGAAAGTTTAATTTCAAGAAGAGAGAGTGTCAGAAGCAGCAAACCATCCTGTATGTTCTCGCCCTTAAGATTGCTGCATCTGTATTTTTCTCCTCTTTGCAATGACTGCCAGTCTAATAGCTGGTCTCGGCAAGATTTTTCATCTTTGTGTCCAAAGTGGGGAAGGTACAGCAGTTTGATAGACTTTAATTTTTAATTGATAAATCTGATTTATTTGAAACTGTGTGTGAGTAAATGCTATTGTAGCAGCTATTCCATCTCTGGTACTTTGAGTTGTCACTGCAGGCTGACATAGTACTGGCTGGGACACAGTATTTAAGGCCAGGTTTATGTCCAGGCTACCACTGCATTTAAATTGAAGGACAAATGGTAGGTTCTTGGTTGTAAGTCAGGGCTGAGGATGTTAAATTACAAAATGTTATCCCCTTACAGAACCAGAACTGTCCGTTGAGAAGTGGAATAATCAATCTCGACTTCCCTACATTTGACCTGTTTGCAGGTGGACTCCTGGGTCTGATCCTGCTCTAAGAACAGTCTGGAAGAGCGTAATGCTGGGCTAGAAGATTTTATTTTAAATGAAGATCTGGAGCACTGTGTATGGTTTACGTAGCACCTCGGACTGAATGTGCTGGTTCCTTATCAGATGGCAGAATTTCAAAGTGACCCCGGTCTCTCTAACAAATAGCTAATTAAATTGTACACTGTAGGCTCTTTGAAGCTTTTTCAGAAGCTCTGATTAAAATATAAGTAAGTCAAACTTCACTATGGCAATGTTCCAATGAAAGTGCATGTATGCCTCATCTCCTTTTCAGGAGGTTTTGTGTTGTAGCTCAGGCAGCTCAAACTATGGCAGTCACGGCTTCCACCAGGACTGAGCGCATCCCCCCCGGGGCCCTCGTTTCCCTTTGTTCTCAAGAGTTTCTCGGTGCTCTCATTAGTATTAACAAGTGTAATATAGGTACATCAAAGGAAAATACACACTTAAAGAAAGAACACTGTATGTGACCTGCTGAGTGATTAGTGCATGCGAGATCGGTCTGAAGGTACGACTTTCCCAGGTGTGTTGCTTTTTCTTCTGGAGTTGGACCAGCAGACTCTCATGTACCAATAAATATCCCTTCCCACAGTAGACTGGTTTCTCTTTTGAGATGGACAAGTAACGAGGTGCTCAAGTTCAGCAGCGTGCACGGGGTTTGAAGCCTCTCTTATCCATCCATACATATGCAGTTAATTGACTGTATGCAAGTGAAGTGTTTTACAGGTGCCTAGAAAATATCTCTTCATAAGTTACGTGGGTGTTGAATGAGTGCACTTGGTTCCTTGCATTTTGAAAAACGAAGTGCTGTACAAATACAATTTTTAAAACCATCTCTCTTCCTTTTGAAGACACATTTCACAACAGAAGGAAGAAATCAGATGGACTGAACTTGCTTTCCACCTTAGCGATATTTCATCTTTCAGCTGTTTCAAGTAATGCATTGTCTGTTTATTTTAAGGCCATTCAGGTGGGTGATTTTTGGAGGCTGGCTTGCAGTCTTTGTCTATTACTGGAGAACAGCTAATATTAGAGATGAGTGGTATTTATTTGGATTTATTTGGATGAGTGGGATTTATTTGGTTACACTTTATACATAGCTGTCTATATACAGCTCTAAACTGATGCCCTGAAAGCAGATTCAAACCCATGAAGAATAGTTCTACCTCAGTAACTCTGAGCATCCATGAAGAGTGGCTGTTAAAAACAGTTTTTTAGGTTTCTAACCATCCCTTTTACTACCACAGTCAGAAACTAGAAAAGCAGCAGCAGCAGCAGATTCATCACAGTGCTTTCTGCTGACCTGCTACTGATGAGAACATGTAGTGCGATACCCTGGGTTGCATTTAATTTCTGTCCGCAGTCAGCACTGTAGGTTTTGGTGTTCTGAAATAGGTAACATTTTACGATGCTAGTTTTTTTTTTAAGGGATCCATCCTTTCAAATAAAATATAAAACAGATAAAAGCCAGCCCATCAGTGAAATGCATCTCACAGCTGTAATCAGTATGGCAGTTTCTATTTTTAACTTGGCAACTTCCCCGTGTAACAGGCTACAGCTTTCAGTGACGTTTCAGACATAGCTAATATCCTCTCTGTTCTTCTGGGGGCCCATCTTATTTTGCATGCCCCAAACAACAGCAGTGGATGCTTATGGAGGATGAGTTTCCCTAGCCTCCTTCTAGCACCCAGCCCTCGCTGGTGGTTCAGAGGAAGGAAAGGGAAGATGTTGCCCTCCTTGAGATTCAGAAGTTAAAGCCTGACCCTGTGTGCACCCTATAAGCACATTTTCCATTTTGAGATTTTATGAAGTAGTGTCAGGTAGACTAAATCTTGCATTCTTTTGAAGTCCCCTCTGTTTATATTTACCATTATAATAGCTTCTGACAAATGTAGAGCTTATTCTTTCAGTAGCGTGTGGGTTTGGGGAAACCTTTATCTGCTCTTCTGCAAATATACAGGGCTGGAGAGTGACAGCCAGGCTTTCTGCTTAGTGTGAGTAGTGACATAAGCGTAAGCCATAGTCCTGTCGGGTGATGGAGGGGAAGATAATAATACTGTCTGATCTGAGAGAACTTTGATAAATATCAAGTACAAAAATGTCTATTCTGTCCATGTACTCCACTAAGTCGATGTTGAAGACTAGGCTTGTTGTAGCAAGTATTGCAGTCTCGATAATTCTTCACTGCAGCAAAAAAAAAATGAACAAGCAAAAGAAAAGCTGATTTAGATGCAGGAAAAAATGTATTTGCTGCATTGTAAAGAATAATTTTGAAGGCCCAGGGGGGCATATGAGAAAATGGAAGGAGGATGTAAAAGAAAGGGGGTAGGAAGAATGAAAGCCTGTACTGTGTGAATGGAAGCGTGTGTGGTTTTTAACTCCTTGAAGCATAAGAAACATGGAACTAGGGTTCTTGATTAGGAAGTGTGAATCTAACAAGCTGTTAAAAATCTGCAAAACCAATGTTCAGTTCAGTGTCATGAAATGTCTACCTTTTAATTCAAAATAGCGTGTGTGATAGGGAAGGGTGTAATCAGTATAAATGCATTTATATATATACTATATATATATAATTTTTCTAACAATTTACACTCAAATATTTTCAAGTTTTGGAGAAAATCAGGTTTGCTTTAGATTCCTAGCAGCATAAATCATATATAAGTATGAGACGTTGTGCTTCTGAAAATACTGTCTTGTAATCTTTCTGTCTACTGGGAGTAATGTGAATTTGCATGAACTTACCCGTTTAGTAACCGAGACCGAGCCAGTGGGTTCAGCAACCAGCGAGTTCACCTGTATGTAAGTGAAGGCTCTGCGCACCTGTGGGACAATTATTTAGTTTCAGAAATCTTTTACTGTCATTATACTGTGAGTCAGGGTCTAAAGCTTGTTGTGCCGGGGGTTATACTAAGGCTTAGACTCTTCCAGACCTGAAGAATTTTAAATGTAACCCATGGGTTTAAATTCTGCATTACCAGAAGTTTTCTTATGGCAGCTGTGTGCTCGGTTGGCACAACTCCCTTTGATGTTAAAGGGTTTAAAAAAAAATAAATCCACCTTTTTCCTGCTAGCTGCAGCCTTCCTACTAACCAGAACCCATATTTTTTTGTTTTTCCGGTTGATTGCTTAGGTGTAATATTACAAAGCTTCGTCCGGGTTGCGGTTGCGATGGGGAATTGGCAGTTTTCCCTGGGGTGTCTGTGGGACTGATGCTTTTCTGGCTGGACTGCTGGATGCCTTGGTATTCTTCTGTTAGACACCTGGAAATCCCAGACAAACAACCACTATGTGTTCGTAATCAGCCAGACGTCCACTTGCAGTGTGGGGACATTTCATACTTACTGTGAAGTCAGAGTGCACAGGAGAGCGCCGTACGTACGCAATGAAATCATCTGATGCGACTTGCCACGCATGTGGGACTCGGTGGTCGTACTTCACAAGTTGTTTGAAGCACACATCCATATTTCTGCATGGGATTTTGTAGATAGAAAAGTGAAGCCATTGCTCCTCCACAGGGAGGTGAGGAGGGGAAAACCTCTGCTGTAGTTTTAGGTAAGGTTGCCCCAAGACTGTCTGGCTGTCATCACTGAGGCCAAAACCACTGAAATAATAAAACACGGGACTTGCTGAATTTAGCATCAACAGTGTTGCTTCAGTGATGTCTGCACTGGAAAACTGCAGCTGCTGGGTAAAAACCTAGTGTACCGTGTGTGTGTATGTATGTATTTGTATAAAATATAATACATATAGAATAATAAAAAAATATTAATGAGGAAGAGTAGTTAATGTCTCTTTGCTCCCTGTGATTGTTGGTTTAATGAGTTAAATTAAAGCAAAGTGATTGCAATATCCTTTTTTTTTTGATACCTCTTCAATTTTGGAGATATCAGTCACCAATTCATACAACAAAACCTCTTAGAATATGGCCCATATCCTAAAGCCTTTTCTTTCTAATGGCTTGTAACAAGATGAACCTGAGTATACTGAGATGTAAAACCTAAGGCCAGAATAAATTTACAGCAGTTGAGACTACTCCGGAGTTAAGGTAAAACGTGGCACCTCGCAACCTAAGACATTTTCCTGAACAGCCAGTTACTGACCCACTTGGAATTCGGTAGCTTGTTAGCACATTTTAAAAACAAGCTTTTTGTTTCATGGGACAATAAGAGCATCTGCCATCCAGACAGATTTCTAAATGCATCTCTTCTAAATGCACTGAAATACCGTATTGCAAACAACAGTAGTTTTCTCTTGCTCTTAAATTATCAAGTTTATCCATGGAATCTATGCCCAAATCACTTCTTCTGTCACATTTATCTCCATCTGTCTGTATGGTGAAGGAGGTGGTGGGAGAGATCTGGGTTTTAGTTCTTCTATTTAATAAACTTCTAATTTTTTTTTCCTGATTGAAGGTAAATCTTTGGAGCATGCAAGACCTTGAGGAGGAACACTCCTCACTTTATCCTGCATACATTTTCAATCCAGTTCCTCTTTCTAGGTCTGAGGGTATCCCCATTTCTATACCGTGTTGCTTTCCTCTTTTCCTTGACTTTGCATTTTTTCCAGCATAAATTTATTTGGTATCAATTTATTAGTACAAAGAAATTAAAAGGAAGAATATTAAGTTACTAGTACAAGCAACAACAAAAGAAGGAAGAAGAAAGTTTCAAAAAGGAAAAATAATACTGAATTAATACTCCACAGTTAAGGTTGGTGGGTATCAGGCTTCTGCATCATTCCCATTGGGATATCAGCTGCTTTTTTTTCCATGGTCTGACAGCCATTTCCATCCCTCATGCTTCAGTTCCTCGTGCTTTAGTTTTTTTTCTCTTTGCTCATGGCTCTAGCACTCAAGACCTATCCCAAAGGCCTGTTTACATAAAGCAGTCCAAAGCTTAGCCTTGCATGTTGCATCAACTGGTGAGAAATGAGCAGATGACCTAAGAAGTCATCCAGGTACACGAAGGGAGGGCACTGCAAGTGATACACTTAGGGCTCTTGGGATCATCAGGAGCTGGCCAGGTTAGAGGGAGTAGTTTTGGTTCCCCTTCTCACCCCTGTAATGTTGTCTGAAGGATAGACTAGGTCATGCTTTGGTGAGGGCCTCAAGAGCAATGCTCCTGGCCATGCCTCAGTGGAGGGTAACTTCTGAGTTTCTTTGTGGTAGCTAATACACTTTTTGAGTCTGGGTTGTGTGGAGAGGGTGGTGTGTGAAGGTCTTGGCTGTGGCACTGGAGGGTGGAAGGAGTGGTCAAGCATCTCTGAACTACGCAAATGTAGGTTTGCGTTTTCTCTTGTCTGTAGACAGCCATACCCTTGGAGGGTTGTGTGTGTCCAACTGGCAGATGCCAGGCTGACTTCGATCTCCCTTTTCCAGAGTAAGAGTGCTCTCAAATCTGCCATGTTTGGAATTGGTGGAGCCTAGAGAACAGACTAGGGACCAGTCTGGACACACAGGCTGTGTCTGAGATGCAGTGATGGTGTTATTTTTCTGTACTAAGTAGATACATCTGTTGATTTCCAGGATACCAAGAAGCCTGAAGAAAGACCCTGCTGCAAGTCCACCATGCTTTTGGGAACCATACAGTCAAATGCAGAGGTTCTGTAATTGTGAGGAACCTAGACAGGAGAATTGAAAGCTGCTTACAAGCTTTCTGGAGAGCTTCCTCGTGTGTTGAGTATGAAGGACCCTAATTCTAAGGAGGCCCTTCTCTAGATTTCCCTGCAGGGATCTACTGTTTTCCATCCCTGATCTGGTGTACAGCATCTACAGTGTGATGTAGGGGCAGCTGGCAAATCTCAGGTACTTTCTGTAGTATTAGCTTCATAAATGTATAAAGTTGGAAATTTCTGCAGAGGGGAGCAGATGAAGCACCAAGTGTAGTTTCTTCATGGTTGCCATCAGAAATTAAAGCCTGGCTTCTCATTTACATGCTTCATGCCCTACAAAGCTCCCTCATTAAGCAGCTTGATTGTCTTTTCCAGTAGACTTTGATGAAGTACCGTGAACATTGCTTACCATGGAACCAGTTCTGCACCTCCTATATTCTGAAAATAATTCATTTCCTGGAGTAATTTTTTTGGTCATATGAGGATGGGGAAAGATAGTTTATCTTAATGATTAGCAACAAAAGCAAGCCACACCCCATGCTTCTCCAGGACCTAGTTGTCTGATTAAAAGTTTGTCATGCTGAAAGAAAATCAAATGGAACAATACTAACCTTATGCTCCGGTCTAAAAATAAGAGGTACTGGCTTATAAGCAATTTAATTTTCTCTTGTTTTTTTCAGCTTGGGTACCTGTGGAATTAGTGACCCTTCTAGACATGATTTCAATACCTCTGTAAGGCAGAAAACTGCTTTCAGTTGGTCAGATGGTTCTGCCTTAAACCAACAGTGATATGTTAAAATGTCTTTTTACTGGGTTTTAAATTATTTTGCTTTATAAGACTTTGAAACTTTGCTGTAGGGGATGGTGATGATAACTTGCTTTTTAAATGTACACAAGTTGTCCATCTACATGAAGCAGACCTATAAGACCAGGGAGACAGCAGCACTAAATAAGTACACAGAAAATCCCCATCCATCAGTTAGAGTAGCTGGGGAGGCATGAATGAGAGAAAATATTTCGCATAAGATATTCATGCTGTTGTGAATATTTTTAAGTCTTAGTACGCTAGCACCCCAAACTACATTTCTGTTAGTATTTAAAGTGTAGGAATTTACTGATTTAGAAGATCAATGAAACGAAAAGATAAGCTGCAGTGAAGTGTCAGGCTTGGAACAGTCTGCCAACACTTGTTCACAGAAAGGGAAAACAACTTAAAATACAAAATTTTACCAAAAGAAATAGTTAACGCCAGAAGGTTGGGAAATGTATCTTTTTTTTAATTGTAGGAGTATTCAAATGAATTTTTGTGGTATTTGAGCTGTGATGCGTAGAGGACTTCTAAATCTTTTAATTTCAGTAGCAACCACGTTTTCACTTCACGCATATGTTCAGACAGAACACATTTGAATTCTGAACTAGAAAGCACTTTAAAATGTACCTTCAGTCTCAGAGTGGACTCTCTTGTCTGAAAATGTCTTACTGGTGATGAGGTCTGTTACTGTGAAGGCTTTAGGGCTGATGGATGAGAAACAGCCTTCAGATATCATAGGGATCTGCACAAAGTAAGGACCTAAACAGATAAGCAGAGCGAAGCTGTGTTGGGATATGCTGTGTTGTTCTACTGTAATTTTCTTTCTGTGTGCTTACAAGGCACTCATCATCATGGCATTTTGCTTAGATTTAAAAATAGGAATAGTGATAGCAATTTGTGTGGATTCTTTTTTTTAAATTATTAATATTGGGAGAAACACGTTACTTAGTTCATGGGAGGGTTATATACAAGAGAGAAGGAGAAAAAAAATTGGTGTGCTGCATAGGGCTACTGTCAGATCTTTCCTTAATTCTCTTTTTTGAAAGTTGGATTTTTCAGCCAAGCAAATCTATTTGTGAATATCATCTGATATTCAGGGATTTTTTTATTTTTTTTTTAAAGTTAAACCAAAGAAGATATGGAATGCCCACACGCCAAACTGTTTCAGAAGTAAGTCAAGAAGAAGAAATGACTGAGGTTAGCTGTGATGCCTTAGTCCACATTTTGGTTACACATTTGTGTACCTGGAGTCCTTGATGAAGTAAGCTCCCTAGGCAGATACATCTGACAGGACTTACCATGGGCAGGAGTACATGTCCGTGGTGTACCAGCCCCCTTTAGGCCGGTGATGTTGGAAAACATCATATGGTAACAGAGCTTGAGCTCAGCTGAAGGCTAAGTACTCCCACTACGTGTCTGTCCGTCAGAAAGGCTGTTCGAGAAGATTCTTCCATGAATCTTCCTTGCAGGAGGAGGTGAATGAACAGAGGCAGCCTGGCTTGACGGAGTGATTTGTAGTACAGAAAAACCCTCTCAAGTGTGACTTTACTACAGCAGAGGAATGATGACCTCTCCTGCTTAATTTCCAGGGCAGTAAAGTAGATTAGAAGGTGTTCTGTGTGTTTGATACTGTCTGCATCTGATAATGTTTTCTAGGACTGCAATATTTTCTTTCTATTATCTGAGAAAGCCAGGAGATCTGTCTCGGTAGTAGAAGGGTAGATAATTCTTCGGTAATTGCTCTGCTTATTAGCATCTAGGGGACTTCACTACCTTTCTGCCATGTCTTGATGTAATTCGATATTTTTAAATTGTTTTTTTCTAACTTGAACCTGGCGATTTCAGAGCAATACTTCAGTGAGTTTGCCATGTTGTGATAGAAAACAGGAGACTTTTTTCTTTTTTTTAAATCCAGTTAGTTTTTTTCTTAAGATTGACAAAAAACGACTTAATCATATAAATGTCACCTATTATCTTCAGTAGGCAGAGTTAATGCTGTTCTGGGTGCCCTGGCTGTGCATTTTAATCCATAACATGTAATAAGTTATTTTAAAATTTAACCATTATTCCATTGTTTTTTCATGCTAGGATCAATTAAAGGGAGACTTGCAATGTCACTGAAATGTATTTTTTATTATGTAATTGAAATGTGCTTCATTCTGAACTGTTTTAACATAAGTTTTGTAGCGGAATTTACACAGCATGTAATTTTATCCTTGTACTGCATTATCTATATTCTAGCTACTCACGCAATTAAGAAAAGTAGGAAATAATACTGAATCAATTAAATGAGCAAATTGACCATTCTGGGAGCCTATTTAACAAGC
The DNA here is from genome assembly GCA_013398815.1 of Ibidorhyncha struthersii. Classification (NCBI taxonomy): domain Eukaryota; kingdom Metazoa; phylum Chordata; class Aves; order Charadriiformes; family Charadriidae; genus Ibidorhyncha; species Ibidorhyncha struthersii. Next base: position 396,038 of record VZSZ01010967.1, on the reverse strand, counting down.
TCTTTTGCATCAAAACCTACAGTTATTAATCTGACAGAGAATTTCTTTGGTTCTGATAAAAATGACAGCCTGTTACACGTCTATGCCAGAAGCATACATTGCTTCATCAGATTACTGTTGCAGTCGATCAACAAAATATTCTCGTCCTCTGGAGACAAAAGAGCTAAGATGTGTACAAAAATATCTTTAGAAGCCACAATTCTCTCTTTGGAGTACAACATAACTATTATTTGATTTGAAGGTTTACATTAAGTGTTAAACCACTTTACCACCACCCTGTGGTAAAGAAAGCAACCGGTGTTTAAGAAAAAAAATTAAAAATCTGTAGAAGATTAGCATTTGTATTGCATTAAAAACATTAGGTAATATTTTATCAGCGTGTGACCAGTACCACAGAAACGACTCATTGATTAACTGTGTTCTGGGTAAGTAAGCACACTTTACAATTTTACATCTCAGTGTTAAATGCACATGCAAATTTAAAATACGTTTTTAGTTTAGACCGCCGTCTCCTTATTAGTAGCATTTAAATCAAAAAGCTAATTAATAATTCTAGTTTATTTATAGATGTGTTTTATTTGATTAGTCACAAAAGATAAGTGATTTATCATCTATCATGGGTATAAAGCATTGGGAGGGCAAATAATCATTTAAACAATTATGTCTATTTTCACCCCATTGGTTTTGTAACTTGATATGCCTTTTATGAGCACCCTGAGTAAACAGTAGGTGGGTGAGAAACTGATTTCATTAAATTCTGTCTTTTCTCATGGAGGTACTAGGAAGTCAATATTTTGGTGGATCTGTCGTAGGTAAGTGTGTACTGTTGCATGGAGGATGTTAAATTCCAAAGTGGCAGTGTAAATAGTTGTTATAAATACATTTATTAAGCTAAACTTCAGAAAAGTCAGACAGGAAAGATGAAGTCTGTAATAGGCTGTCGCTTTGAATCACATGATAAAATAAAGCAAAAGTGAAAACAAATCAGTAAAATAAATCAGTGAAACTGAATATGCCCATTAATGTATAAATATTGTTTTGGAAACAAGATCTGAATCTATGCTTTAAATTATAAGTAAATCCAGCCTTCATATGGGAAGGGGAAATGCTCTGTAATGAAGCAATCACTTAATAAATTTCATTAGTTATTAAATCAAATTTTGTGCTTTCAAAGTATTTCCTATTAGTGTGTTCGACGTGCTTGTGCAGTACAAGCATAGAACTAGCGCAGAAGCAGGAGACCAGATCTGGAAAAGAAGTAAGATGAAGGAGGTGTTTGCTGTATAAGGCTTGCAAATGTCAGTAATTTTGCTTCCGAACATGTCTTTGCAATATGTCCTTCTGCATTTCTATGTTGTTATTTAGAAATCTCTTAAAATCATTGTACAAGCAAAAAGCTCAAGCTACGTTTAGTTCAGCTTGCTTTATTGAATTGGAGTATTCGCTTCAACAACCAAACACACCATAAAACATGGCTGGAGAATAAAACCTGCATCATTCCTGCATCCATTTTAGCAAAGGATGATAATTAAGTTGCTCAGAACAGCTGAAAGGCAAGAATCAAAATATTGCTTGACTACCTCTTGAGGATGAATGATTACATTACATTACATTATATACTGTGGTTTAAAGTGGGAGATTGCTGCTTTCCCTCCCTTCATATTGAAGTTTTCGGTTTGGGTTCTGGAGGTTTCATTCTGGCACGTCTCTGATTTTTTCTGCTTTGGTAATCCTGGATTGATTCCTGTCTTCCAGCTACGAGGAACCGTGTGGGACTCCTGTCAGCATTTGCCTGTGTTACAATAAGCTGGTAGGGGAAGGTGATAGGTTAAATATCGACAGTCCTTTCCTGTCTTTAGTGTTGGTTCCTAGCGTAGGCTGCAGTTCAAAGTGTATGTGAGTGTGCCATTCAGCTCTTCGATTTGGGAACCTGCTGTTATGGAGTTGAGGGGAAGCGGTCGTTTTGTCACCCTTTTCCTTATGCTGATGTTTCTCGACAGGAGTTGCTGGAATTAACTCTGGAACTGCTTTGGGAATTCTGCCCAGACAGGGAAACGTGCAGGAATGGCAGCATCCAGCATGTGTGGGGCTGGCTAAAAAGAGGTAGAGAACAGTGTTCTCCTCAGAGATTACAGCATGAGAAATTACACTGTATACTTTTCTTTTAGAGAATTAAATTTCATACTCATCGTCAAACCAATCCGAGATCTCAACTGGCAGATTTCAGTGATATCCTAGAGAGTGGGGTTCTGTAGGTACTCTAAGGCTTAGGCAAGAAAGAAGCAAGATTTTCCTTTATTTTACTCTGTTGTACTCTGATCCTGTAAACTTTGTTTTTTCGTGGTTACTTCTTCACTAGATGATAAACCCTGCTACACAGAAGAGCAGAGTAGTTTCTGTTGGTTCTGAATTTGTCAGAGCCTTAAGCCAAAGCTATTTTCAGTCATGCATTGTTAAAAAGTATACCTTTTGAGCTATTAATTGATATATTTTGTTTGAGACTGAGTGTTTGGAATAAATGTTTTGAGAATTTCTGGCTTTTGCCTGTTATTATTTCAACAATGCTTTAAAAATGTAAGTTGCAGTGGCAACCTATTGATGCATACCTCACTCTTTTGCTTATGCACTTCAGAGTGGTATACTGTAATAGACATATTTCATAATAACATACTGTATAAATATTCAGAAAAGTGTTTAAAGTTACATAATTAAATTTTAATCTGAAAGTAATATTCCTTTTAAGTCATTGGCATAGCTTTTTGCAAGAAGTGGAGTGTGTTTCAGAAGGTAAAACCAGCAACCTACCCTAAGCCAATTATTTTATCCGCCAATTTATCAGGTCATGTTGCATTCAACATCAGCTCAGCACTTTGGCTACCAATGCCATATGAAGTTTAAAGTAATTTTCCTGTTCTTCAGAAATCCACACAACTCCACATTACTGTGCTGTACATGCGATATGATTTCGTGTTGTGCTTGCTTTTGTCTGCTGTGGTGAAGCAAGTGGCAGCATCTCAGAAGAGAGGAAGAAAACTCCCATGGATGGTGTCTGTTAATAGAGCACTCTCCCATTTCCTGACAGGATTCCAGGCTTTTGGATAACATTGTTCTTCATTCTTTAATTGGCCACCCATACGCGAAGTTATTTTTATTCCTGTTGACTGTAGCACCCTTATCAATAAAATTTGATAAAAACTTTTTTTTTAATTTAAATAAAACACATTGAGGTCTGTCTACTGAAATAAGAGCTATTTGCCATAGTGAATAGCAATAGAAATGGAATAGCAATTGAATAGTCCTTCCTTCCTTCCTTCCTTCCTTCCTTCCTTCCTTCCTTCCTTCCTTCCTTCC
>VZSZ01010967.1:248339-392628 GCA_013398815.1 Ibidorhyncha struthersii | reverse complement strand
CCTTGCTTTCTTTGTTCCTTCCTTCCTTTTCCTTCCTGATTTCTCAGTATGTTAAATTATCTATAATTATCTTGTAGTATATGGTCTATCTGAATCTTTGTCTTGCCTTTGCGCATGGTGATAAATCTTGAAAGGAGTAATTTAAATTCCTTACAGCTGCTAAAATTTTTAATAAGATTACTTGGTCTGATAATATACTTCTGTCTCCCATTAGAATATATATTTCAGGTAAATTTAATTGCCTCTTTAAGCTATGTACATCTTGAGAAATTATCTTAAAATAATTTGGATTTATTTTGCACTGCTGTAAGTCAAAAGGTTGGTTTTTTTTTTCTGCCTTAAGCATAGCGTGTAGCAACACAAACTACAACCTTTGGTAGCTTTTTTTGATGTAGGTAATTTTGAATATCATGGGCTAGTTCTGATGGCAGAAGATTGTGGTTAGAGCAGGATTCTTTTTTTTGCTGTTTAAGTTAAAAATGTGAAAAGGATGCTGAATGCAAAAACTATTTTCAATGAAGCAGTAATGGCAGAATAGAAAAACAGTAAAAGGTAGTATTTTCCACCTCCCTCTCTGTGTGGTGAGGACTTGCCAGCCTTCCATTGCGCTGTGGGCTGCACAGTGCTGCACTGTTTCCCTCCCTTGGCGGTAACCGCATGGTGTATGGTGCATGTTTTTTTGAGGCCCCTGCTTGCCTCAGCTACCAAAGAATGAAAAAGCCTCTCAGATGAATACAGCCCGTCAGACTAAATGCCTGTTAAGTTCATGCCACATGAAGTTCATGGAATCTCTGTCCTTGGAGATGTTCAAGACCTGACTGGACCTGGTGCAGGCCAACCAGGTCCAGTATCTGACCCTGCTTAAGTGAGGTAGGGTTGGACTAAGGGACCTTGAGCAGTCCTTCAGAAGCTCAATGATGCCATGATTCTATAAAATTAAATTCAGCAGAAAAAGGAAATCCATATCAGGGCATGTCTATATCTGTTAGTTTTCGTAGGTCTCTGTCCTCTTAAATGAGGAATTCATCATGAAATTTTCAAAATAATTTTATTTTTATTGAGTTTTTATATCATCAGGATAACAATATTTAAGGTGTTATTGTTCTGTGTAGATGTTTTGACAGCCTCATAATTTTAATGCTTCAGTATCATGTATAATGAATGCTTTGTTTCTTGGGTACTTCCATTAGTATCTCTTACGACCATGTTAAAGAAGTATTATACTTTGAATTCACATAATGCGTAATCATTTTACTCAACCAGCTTAACACCCAGCCAGAGGTTTGTAAACTGCTTCACAGTTAACTGGATGTCACAGTCAACAGTGGCAAAAATGACAGACACCACCATTAGCAGCGGTGTTGACAGCAAGTAATACTGTTGGCATGGGACGCGATCATCTCTGTGTCGGGCTGCTTGCCAGTCTGAAGTCATTAATGGTACTTGTACTCAGAGCGGCTACTCTAATGGCCTTTTCTTAGGGCCTGCATTATGGTAAGTTCTATTGCTGTAATTCCAGGCCTCCTACCAGACCTCCTGACTGGCAGAACTTGGAATATAGTACAAAGATATGTTTTGGCTTCAAATGTTACTTTCTTTTTAAGATAAATGCTTTAATAATGCAAAACATTTTTAGTTTCATTATTACTGTCATAGTTTTTATTAGATGAACCAAGTATATTTCAGGGGGACCTTAACTGCCCTTAGGAGCTTTCACCATTTTGGAGTTACAGCGAATAAAGCACTCACCACTCCTGAAACCGCATGTATAGACAAATCTCTGTTTCTGCTTCTAGTATAACATGACAGGCAACGCAAGGAAAATCAGCGTCTGAGAACCCTTAACTCTGCAGGTGGTTTGGGGTGAGATTCTTCTCATCTACATTTCCTTGTCATCTGAACTTTTTTCTAGTCAGTGCTGTGAAAAGGTACTTTCAGAGGGCATGTATACGGAGAAGAACATCTGGAATGAGTTGAATGATAATCCTTAATATATTTTTTTTTTTTCCCCCACCATTAACTGTGGAGGGACTGTAGGTGACTATTTCCTTGGTTTTGGAACAAAATTATTTCAGAGGAACTTAATCACAATTTGTCTCGCAAACCACAGGGCTTTAAGAGACTTACTCCTGCGTATTAGCATTGATAGCTTATGTATCTATGTAGCTCCTTCACTTGCTTCTTTATCTCTCATCTCAAGAGCTATTGAAAAGATTGTTAGAACTAAGGAGCCTCCACCAGCGGATTCAACTCAAAGCTGTGTCTCATTGAGTCAACTCAGTCAGAGTTGAGTCATTGAGTGGATGTTCCCTGGTTCTTTCTTCAAGCTGAACAAACCAGGTGACAGCAGAAACCTCCCAGTAGCTAAATTTATGTTTTACTAGAGCACACTCAGATAATCTAAAACAAACAGGGGTTTAAGTAGGGGAAATTCTGGTGTGCTAGGTGAATTATTTGCGCTTCTGGACAAGGAGATACTCGTCCAACTTCAGAGTTTCCCCCAAGTCACGCAAACTCCATGCAGTTTCCTCTGGTCTCCAGAGCAATGCTCTTCCTTTCAGTCCATCAGTGGTTTGCCTGGAAAGTCTCCCTGGCAGCTTCAAGTTTAGGTTTCTTCAGTGCCCTCCCTTTCAGCTGGTCCATGGCAGGAGCTGCACGTGCCAAGGAGCTCTGAGGAGCTCCACAGCCTCTCCTTCTGCCCCAGGGAAGTAGTCGGGGCAGTGCAATGGGGTGGCATTCCTCCTGTTCTTCACTTGCATGCTTTCTGGGTTAAACATATATAAGGTAGGTATGCAGTAAACTGAAAACGAACTAAATAATTCTACCATCTGTTATGAGCCATCAAAACAGAAGTAGGATAAAATAAGAATTCATAATAGCTTTAAAAATATAGTGCAATTTAGAGAGAAAGCAGGTGAATGTTTATGTAACACAGCTTGCCATGGAAAAACTAAGTCGTACATTTTTTACGTGTTAATGATTTTAAAGCTTCTTAAACACCACTGGTGAAATTTATCCAGATACCATTTCAAAGGGTCACTGTCATCACAGAGCTAGGTGAGGCGCTGTAGGTACCTTCCTTCCTCTAACAGATGGACAACTACAACTTATGTAATTTGCAGCGCATAGTTATTGTTGCCCTCTTTTCTTTCATAAGTTAGTGGTTTTAATTAATCTTTTTGTTTATGGTCGAATTGCTTCTCTTTTGGCTGACTTCATCCCCTATAGGAGCCATTCTGTCCAGTGGTGCAGAAAACCATGTCTATGATAAGGAGCTTGATGAATCACGAACAGGCATAATTTATACAGGGGATTGTTCTTGTATTATAGAGTATATGCAAATGAAATGGCTGTGGGACGAGGATTTTTTTAACGGGACTTAGTACAGAGTCACCTGTGAGATGAGGATCAAGCATGCGATCTACAGTGGTGGGGTTTTCAGTCAAGTGTTTACTTACGATAGGTTTGTTTATCTTTTAGAAGGTTTCAAAGAGACTAAGGATATTTGTGAGCAATGTAGTAACTGAAGTGCTGGCTAGTCACCAAGCTCTCCTACATTCCTTTTTTCTTTTTTATTTCAGGAAAATGAATTTTATTCTTCTTTTTTTTTTTTTTTTTTTGGTGTGGGAAGGCATACTACAGAACTTTGAAGTTCTATGAATTGCTTCCGAACAAAGCACAAGTTTTAGCAGAGGACAAAAGCTTCTAGAAGGTTTCCTTAGCTAAAGCGTTCAGATAAATAGTGTGGATCCAGAGAGAATGACAAAAAAAACATCTGTTCTTCAGGAGTGAAAGCTATTCTTCACAATGCAGGAGTTTTCTGTGGGCTTTGACTCTCAAGTGTGAGATTTTTCTGGAATTCAGGCCATGGTTTCACAGCAGGCAAGAACAGCATGGGGAGAATTCTTGATCTTAAAGCATTGCATTAATACAAATTAATGTGGAAATTGGTTCCTTTGTATTACAGCATAATTTCAAAATTAGTAGCTTATGGAATGTACTCACTAAATCATGTCTGTCTAGTTGAATAGATTTAATTGTGCTTCACTGAGAAGGATGTAACACCCTTTGACGATTTTTTTCTTACTGATAACATTTGTATTTAGAAATATATATATGTGCAAAAAAATTTAAAGTAATATCCCGAGCTCCTAACCTAAAATTAAGAATACGATTGTGGAAAAAATTATTCATACAGTACATCAGATGGGCTATTTATTCCGTTATGATAATGAAGCACATCTTTTTAATGAATTAAAAACCATTTTAAGAAAAACAGGTGGTGCTAAAGTTGGGACTGAGTCAAGAGGCATCATACTTGCAAATGAGGCAAGTGGTGATAAGTAACACAATGTGCTGTTGGTGAAAATTGTTGACCCAATCTGCTCTGTGCTGTTCAAATCATCCATTAGATCTTCAAACAACGGCACATGTCTCTTATAAAGCATACTGTTTCTTGCTTGCTAACTGTCAGGTAATAAAGAATTAAGAGTTTAATTGGAAAAGCCCAGAATGATGCCCTTTCTCATGATTTCAAGTAGAGGCTTTTTTAGCCCACCCAAACTGAAGGAATTTCTTTCTTGTCCTGGATGGAGGTGGTTTGTCCTGCTCAGGTGGTTTGTCCTGGACAGAGGTGGTTACAGATGTGCCAAACCTGGCCTTCAGTTCTAGCACTTTCCACAGTCAACTGGAAGGATGAACACGAAGCTTATGCACTCAGGGACATGCAGCAGGAGCACAGTGTTTTAGCTGTGTGTAGCCCTCCTTTGTTTTCTGTTGTCCCTCAGCGTACCTCCTGCTGCAGCGTAGAGCAGAGTTCAGCCTTTTGAGCTGTTTTATAAAGAAAATGCCAGCCTATTATGCAGCTGCTTCACAAAGTGCAGTATGGAAAACTGAGTGTCAGTGTTAGTAAGTGTTGCCTGTCAGCCTCGGGAGTCCTGTACTGTCACTTTTCTAGTAAACGGGCACTCAATGTGAATGATACTTAGATTATTTTTGGATAACTTTTATTCAGCAAAGCTAGTGAGCAGTTAACCTTATGGGATTTTTCGTAAGTCTATCCCAAGTAGTTATGGTTGTGTGTGTTCAATGCTGTCTTTTAGTGCACCAGAATGACTTTTATACTGTGATGCACATTTAGTCACTTAGGTAGTTGCTGCATGCAACTTTAATGTGTATGTAGGCTCCATGAATTCTTCAGAGTTGGAGGTGAATGGTAACTTCTTGTTTCCTTTCTGGATGTTTCCGATTCTCCTTAATCAACAAAGATTCTGTCAGGAATTGTAGTGTTGAAATGACTTAAAAACAAAAAAAAGAGTTTCGACTAAACATATTTTGAGAATTGGACATACAGAATTCCATAGGACCTGATGGGATGACTGATGGGGTGCACTTACAACCCTGATGGGATGCACTCCCAAGTGCTGAGGGAGCTGGCTGATGACATTTCAAGACTACCCTCAGCTGCCTTTGAAAGATCTTGGTGGTTAGGAGAGCCTCCTGAAGACTGGAAGAAAGCAAATGCTGCTCCTGTCTTTGAGAACGGCAAAAAGGAAGATCCAGGGAAATACAGGCCAGAGAGCTTCACTTCCAAACCTGCATTGGTAAAATGTAAGCTTTGAAGATGACTTTCCTCCCACACACTCCGTAAGTCTTTTACCTGTTCTTGCTTGTATTTTCTCTGTCCTGCGGTTTCTTGCAATAGCTGGTGCAGCCACCCTTTCTCTGGACCTAAGCATCAACTTTTCTTTGGCAGGCAGCTGGAACGCGTTACCCAGGGCAGTGGTGGAGTCCCTGTCCCTGGAGGTATTTAAGGGTCATGTAGATACAGCGCTCAGGGACGTGGGTTAGTGGTGGGCTTGTCAGTGTTAGGTAACTGATTGGACTAGATGATCTTACAGGTCTTTTCCAATCTAGGAGATTCTGTGATTCAGTGATTTCTTCTTGTGAAATTGGACTTGCTTGGCTTTTGACTGGAGCTTCTAGATTTTATTTATTTATTTATTTAACATGCTTTTTGATTCTAAACAGCTAAACAAAGTTACTGTAATAAACTGGAAGGGCCAGTTCTGACAGTCTTCTGCCCTTCTTGCTCAATGCTTTTTGATTTCCTGGTCTTGACACTTTTTTCCACACTGCGGTGGGAGGCCTGGCAGGATTGAGGGAAGGTATCTTTGGGGTGATGGAGGGCAGAGCGAAGAAAGCGAGACTGGGACACAGTGACTTGAAAGACAAATGGACGTAGGAGAATGGAAAATGAAATTAGTGGAATTTATTAGCAGAATACACAAGAGGGAGACAGATATGTTAGGCTAGTCAGTAGGCTTAGGGGAGATGTAGCAAAGGAGAACTGTGGGGTGTTTGTATAACATTGGTGTATGTAATTTTATGCAAGTTTTCTCTCAGACTTTGCAATGCTTTTCTAAGAGTAGGTCTATCCTGCAGCCCTACTAAGAATAGGTAGGGAATCTTAGGAAAATAATGATTTGAAAAAAATAGGTGGGAAGGAAAGTGGAAAAATTAAATAGGAAGTGGAAAAGTGTAGCATGAGAAGTGATAGGGAAGAAATAGCACAAGCGAAAATGAAAGGGGTAATTAATGGAGGAAGAAAGTGGCAGTAGTTGTGTAAAATGTGGGAAAGAACTAGAAACATGCATCTGCCATCTCTGTCTGTGAGGGAATAACGTTGAAAACTGCTCAACTGTGTGCCAGTTACGTGATTGCTGTTCCTCACAGGAGACTTTCTGAAAAAGATTTGCCACTCTAAATGTTTTAGAAAGTGTTATGGAAGGTTGTTATGTTTTGAAAAAATAATTAGAAAAATAGTGGCAAAGTTTCCTGATTTATCTCAGTTGACAAAGATTAGTCAGCTTTGATTGTGTGATCTAGGTGTACTTAATACCTGTAAAAATAATGCAGTAATTCACAACAAGTTCTTTTTTAGACATTTATTTGCACTACAGTGTTCCCTTCCACTTGGGTGCTGGAACATGCTGATTTTCCCTAGGGAGAGACTGCCCTAATGAGGTGACAAAATTGGCCTTTTATATTAAAAATAAAAAAAGAAAAGAAGAATTCAAGTCTGTAGCCTGTCTCTTTTAACAATTTTGTGTTTGTAACAGTCTCAATAGCAAGAAACTGGTGTTTAACCCTTTGATAAATGAAGTTACCTGGATAAAGAGTAATGTTGCTTTTCCCAGAGAAACCACAGTTAAGTGCAGTGCACATTTTCTTTAACAATACTCTTAATAATTGATCATGCATATGCTGATCAGTGTGAAGAACGGTGTATTGATGTTAACTTCAAATGAGATTTTTGCTTTTACTTTTCTTGCTTTTAGATGTGACAAATTGCCAAACTGTGTTATCATGAGTACTGATGTCACGAAGGTTCCACAGGGTTTTGTTAATGAGCTGATAAATGTCTTTGTTAACAGGAAAACATTTAAATCCTTGAGGAGAGTTTAGTCTCTTAAAACCACCATGTAAGTCTAGTGTGATCTAGTGCCACTGTTGGCATCCACTTGTATTTTCTCATCACTAGTTTATCTCATCAACATGTATTTTCTCATCACCGATACAGCTGAGGCACCGTGTGACTTACAGTAGCGCGCTAAATTCTTCCGTGCAGAGTTGAGAAAAGTGAAAAATCAGTGGAACACTTGAGCTTTTAGCTGGTATTATTGCTGAAAATATTTTGATGCCTTCAGAGAGAAGGTGTTCGAGAAAAGCAGAACATAAGTGGCGAAATATTTATTTCCACTAGCATCACTTTTATTTTTGGAAGCACTGCAGGTCTCATAGAACTCACAGGGCAAAAATACATAAGGTAGTTCCCCAATTCTTGCCACTGCTTCTCTGTCATTTTTTCATCTCTTCTCATCCTGTTTTTAAAATTAGACTTCTAAGAAGACTTTTAAAAAACAACCACTGGGGGATACGTTCATTAGATCTGCTCTTCTTCTTGCTTATTGAGCCTTAAGTTAGTTGATTGAAGTTGGGACAGCAGTTGCAAGCAATTGAATTGATGACTTGGAAGAAAAGCTAGCAGGTGAATTCAGCAGGGTGTCCTTTTTACTATGGAGTTCCTTGATTACCAAGAAAACAATGCATCGCATTTCTGCAGATGGTTGATCTGGATAGTAACATGATCCCCATCTCTAGCCCATCAACAAATAATCAATGTAGATCTGCAAGTGGATGGGAAGTGGAAGTGGGTGGATGTTGCTGTGTTCCTCAGGAACTTGGCTTACAAGCTAGGAAGGTGATGCGGGAAGTGGTGTTGGTAGTTTGAATGTGTCCGTGGTATTGACTATTCAGTCAGTAGTCTTCAGAAAATTATCAGTTGTATAATACCTGGAAAACAACCCCCAAAAGCAGCTGTTGTCTTCCAGCCTGCTTTTTGACCCATCATCCCACATAAATAATTCTGGATAGAATTAATAATGTTTGCAATGTTTGGTGTTTGCAAGTTGGAGATGTATGCTGTGAATCAAAGTCTTAAGGTTGTTTTGTCAAAGTAAGACATCACACAAGAGAATTTTTCATTTCTTTTCAGACAAAAGAGGAGTTACTTGTGTTTAATAAATAATAAAAGATTCCGTGTGCCAGAAATAGTCTTATGCAAGTAGGCATAGCTATTCTGCGTATAGTCAGAGAAATTTTGGGGTTTTAATTTTCACCATTATTAGTAAATGTGCCTTCACGTCTTTCCAGTACAGTTTGTGTAGTGTTATAACATAAAACTCTAGGCATTTCTATTTATGTATTTTTGCTCTATGTGTACTTTTGTAGATACAACTCTGTTTACACATGCAATGAAATTAAGAAGCGATGGATGTATACAAGTCGCATCAGTGCTGTGATGAAGTGCTCTTAAAATAAGTACGCACAAGTAGAAGTGTCTGGAGATATAAAATATTCAGAGGGTTGAATTAATGACCGGGAAAGACGGTTTGATATTTTGAGAGTTGCTTTTTAAAAAATTAATCAATTATGGATTAATATAAAGCTGTTTGATTAGCTGGCGGCAGCGGGTATTGTCTCTGCGATGGTGAGGGAAAGAGCCTGCGCGAGGCAGGTGTGAGCCGGCTGTAGGACACGGGCATGGATGCTGCATCTCCTCGGGGCGGACAGTCAGTTGGAGGAGTAAGGAGAGCATCTCCTGCTGCACTGCAGCCTGGGGAGCTCTCCTGGGACTGGGGTGCAGGCAGCCCTGAGGTGGCCGGCGCTGGGATTTCTCCAGGCTGACTGCAAGGAGGTGTTTTGCCGTTAGCCTCAAGCTAGAGAAGCTGCTGACTCCTCCTGCACAGGGACTTCTGAAATGCACTGTGCGCGTAAAGACAGAATTGTGTTTTGTGATTTAAAAGTAGCTTCTATTAAGCAGATTTTTTTAAAAAATAGGTTTTGGAGGAAGTAAAAATCATTAACTATAAAAAAATGATCTGTAATATAAGATGTTCTGACATTTGTTTCAAAATGTTTTTTAAGGACTCTGTGCAACTTGATGTGAAACCCTGTATGTCCCCAAGTTCACTATATAATACTTCCTTAGCTGACAGAAAGTTTCCGTGTGTTTCTTTGCATGTGTGTGTGTATATATAGCTAGTTAACGGGCTGTATAAATAAGGATTGTGCTGCTTGTCTAAATGATCCATCGTGCTGATACTGCTGTGGAGTGTATCCATTGTCATCAGAGCTGAGCTCTGCTAGATGCTCATTTTGGTGAAATCTCCACCGCTGCTTTTTTAAAAAAAATTTTTCTCCTCATGGCAAAACTCAAATCACACCTACCGTTTCAGTCAAAAAATCACAAAGGCAGTGTTAATGTGGGTTTCTCTCACATGAATCTGAAAATGGTTTCCCTTTTCTTTGGCTTCTGTGTTTAAGACCAGTCCCAGAGAATGGTCTAAATATAAGACTAACGATTACAGAGCTCTGCATTAGCAGTGTCGCTTTAAGCACCACTAAAGTTCTGATCTTTCTAGGATGTATACGTAAAATTAAAGTGTCAATTTTCTGGATAAGGTTTTTAAAACTGAAAATGGGTTGTTTCTGTAGTTTTAATTCCCTCCACAGGAGCTTCCGTTTTATTGATGCTATTTAGCAGAGGGCCCAGTTTACAGCAGAGTGCTGAGAACTTGTTTGTTAGAGAATATTGGAAGTCAGAACATTTCCAAGATGTGAAACTTCCAGCTAAGTTGATTTTCTGATTAAATGTTTAAAGTTTTCTGTATTAACCACAATAGGTATAAGGTTTACGTCACAGAACTTCAGTCTTTCAGCTTTTCAATACGACTGCGCACATGACAGCGTACAGCGACTGTTCAAAGTTAGGATGGTTTTGATCAACCACTGCTGCAAATCAGTGGTTTTTGGCACTGGCTTTTATATGACATGATAGTATCGGTGAATAATCTGAAGAAATATCTTCAGGGTATATCTGATATATACTCCTTTTATTTGGGTAGCAGATACTCAGCCTAGTGAAAAAACCCGGACTTTAAGCCCTATACTTGTTCTCTCTAACACATATCATGGTATTTCTGTTACCTTAGATTTTTTAACCACAAACGGTGCAGGCACCACCCAGATGCTTCTCCAGCCTTTTGATCAAATCAGATGTTTTCAGGAGTCCCAATGTAAAGCCTTCTGGCTCTCTGGTTGATCCATACCTGTCTGGCGTTTCTTTTTGGTTAAACATCTGCATCTGCCAGACATCCAAGAGTACTCAGTTTGTGTCTTCCCAAAATAACTCAGGGAAAGAGCTTTCCTGGAAATTTTTGCGTGCTGTAGTGAAGAGGAAATGCCACTCTAAAGTTGCCCCTTAGGTGTGTCTTTGCAACTGATTATGAGTCAACCAAGTTCTAGTGCAGGAGGAACTGTTGCAGTGACCCAAAGCCAACTCTCTTGGTGAAGTGATGGTGCCTGGTGCTCAGGGGGTGTGAAGGAGGTATGAAAGAAATAGCAGAACTGCCCCCCCCAGCCCCATTTCTCCAGGACTTGTGACCAGAAGACAGCTGCAGCGTTTCTGCCTCTTCCTTTTCATTTCTCCTTCCTGACAAGTCTCAGGAAGTGGGATCAGAAATAATAAAGAATCAATTCCACTTAGTTGTCAGAGCGGTTATGAATCTGAGTTTTAAGCTAAATAAAAATAATGTGATTATCAAATATTGTATATAATTGTGCAGTTGATTGAAATGATAAAAATCAGGTTTTGCTAAGTATTTTGACAATAGAAGGTAAGGGGAAATAAGATGCCTTGTGTAATAATCACAGTCGTGTTACCGGAGCTGTGTATTGGTTCATTTGTGTAAAAACCTGAGTATCTGCTTAAAAGAAAAGTAAGTGGGAAACTTGGCACAGAACAAGAATGTTGTATGTTTCTTGGTTTTTCATTTTTAAGATTCAGTCCATAGTTCTGATTCAGGAGGGAGAAGTGGGGAAAAATGGGATGCAAGGAAATGACAGAAATTTTAGAGATATCTTCAGGAAATGGACTTTGGGGAGCAATCTCATGATTATTCTCTGAGCTTTTTGACAATTTTTGATTTCTTAAAATTGATGTTATAGCATGTATAATACTTTTAGTCAGCCTAGTAAAAATATTTCGTAGTTTGGGAAAGAGAGAGCTCTCTTCAAGTATTGTGTTTCTTTGGCTGATTTCCTAGTTGCTAAATGTTTCCTTTCAGGGTACAACCTTTCAAAGATCAGCAAAGGAAGTACTAATAAGCCATGAGACTGTTGCTGCCAAGTCTAATGCAATTCCCTTTGTTGTGAAGGTAGAGCAGAAGCAGAAAACTGCAGCCAATTCCCAATGGGATGGTGAAAATGCCTATAACCTAGCTGCAGTAAAATGGAAAAAAATTATGGCAGAGAATGGAATTAACTGATTATCTGACAAAAGTACCGTATCTTACTGAAATTCCATTATGTGAAACTACACAGGAACTTGTTCACGGTGGAGAAACCAGGCATGAAGCATTTTCCCTGAATATGCAAAAGATGTTCACTGCAAGTGGCAAAGTAAGCTAGAAGGTGCATGTATGGGTGAAGAACATTCTGCACACACAGACATGATTAACCAGATCTGAGCCACTGGAAGATGACTGTGCTGCTATGTGGTAACAGAAAATACCTTTAAAGCAAACTTAACCAACTTTTCAGGGATAGCTTTGGCAATGGGGAAAACTTGTTTGACAACAAATGTCATTTAGCAAATTGAAAGGCATCTTGTTTAGATGAAGAGAGGAATCCTTTTCCTTGCTCCAAGTGGGCTTTTCAAACGTTGTTGGTAGATAACATGTTAATCTATATGCTAGTTTTATCAATAGTATTTTAAAGACTCTAATGGCATGAGAAGATGTCAGTTGCTGGACCCTAGGTCAGATACAATCTGTGCAACATACGGGCTTGATCTGAAGTTTTCTTAGATATAGAACATATTTTAGAAAGCATCCAAGGAAACTTTTGCAGTGGTTCCTACAAATCTCGGTAGAGATGGATCTAAGGTTGTGGAGGAAGCCTGCAGCTGTAACAAGACTGCTTTTCATCATCTTTGAAAGGTCATGGCAATCAGGAGAGATCCCTGATGACTGGAAAAATACAAATGTTGCACCCATCTTGAAGAAGAGCAACAACTACAGGGTTGTTGGTCTTTCCACAGCATCTGGGAAGATTATGGAGCAGGTTCTTCTGGAATCCATTTCTGAGCACGTTAAAGGCAAGAAGGTGATTGAGAACAGCTAGCATGGCATTACCAATGACAAATGATGCCTGGCCAACCTAATTGCCTTCTACAAATGATTGCCTCTGTGAACAAGAGAAGTGCAGTGAATGTTGCTTGAAACGGACATCAGCAAGTGCTCAAAAATATTCTTCAAGAGTATCCTGGTAGATAAATTGGGGATTGATTGGATTGCTGCATTCCAAGGTTGGTGATCAGTATCCAAAATGCAATTGGCAACTGGCTACTCATGGCGTCCCTCAGGAACTGATGATAGGGGACAATGCTGTTTGATGTGACTGTCCTCATTACTACAGACTTGCTTGGCAATCACTGGACTCTTGGCTGAGCTTGGCTACCATCACCATACCTATTCTGCTCTCCACGTTTGGTACTCTGGGGTTGATTGGCTTGTCAGTGAGGCTGCTGCCTCTGCCTGCCTGGTTATCATGCGCAGTGGCTGGCTGCCCTTGCTTTGCAGAGATGCTCTTGCTGCTTCTACACAGCAGGGCATCTTCAAAAACCATGGTCCTCTGAGGAGGGTTTTGGAATAGATGAAATTTGGAGATCCCTTTCAGCCTACATGGTGTTGTTACTCTGTGAGATGTGGCTGTGCTCCAGCTCACCTTGCTTACAGCACTCATTGAGCTTTAAATCATATTGATTGCCTTGTGAGCCCTTAGTTGTTGCTATGTAGTTATTTTTTTAAAAATAGATACGGAATCTCAGGCAGCCATTTGTTGAGATAAATGTGATAATGGTGAACTTCACTCTACTTTCTCTTGTCATGAGATGTAGACAAAGAGAGGGGGCAGAGGGCTGAGGCTCTTCAGCAGCTTTCAAGGGAAATGCCTCAAGAGGACTGCAGAAAGGACAACCTCCCACTCTTCCAGACCTGCAAGGACAAATGTCTGCAAACTATGCTAAGCTGGCATCTCTGTCATGAGAGCCGCTTGTCTCAGTACAGCTTGTTTCCACAACACCCGTCTTCTGGTGTGGCAGAGGAACAAGTGAGGTTTGCCCTACCTGGTCTTACACCTTGTGATATGGTGATGGTTGTGCAAGGCCCTGTGTTCAGGCTGACTCTGCGGCTGTCTTGAGGGAATAATTACAAACAGGGGGAGGCTCAGTGTCTTTCTGTTCGGCTGTTGGCTGTGCTCACGGTGGGAGAGTGTGAGGCAGAGGCTGTGACGCCTACCCTGCTTCCAACAACTTGGACTCCCTTCCAGGAGCTCAGACGAAAGGTGCCTGCAGCCAGGTAGGTGTTTCCCCTAATATCAAATCCGTATGTTGTTCGTGCACTGTGCAGCAGGTCCGCTGCTGCTTCTGGAAGTCTGTCCCACCAGGCGTGCTCAGACCTGGAGTGGAAGTGACAGGGCCACCTTCGCACCCTGTTAGTTCTGCAGCTATGGGACGAAGGTGGCACTCTCCACTTTCTCCTCCTGGACCCACTTCCACTGGCTTGTGCTGGAAAGGAAGACTCATGTGGCAAGGAGAAGATAATCAGACGCTATTAGCTGTTTTACTGCTGGCACTGGCTGTGCCAGGCAGGGTAGAAGTGTTCTGCATTTTGCTGTGTTACCTTAACTCTGCTCCTACACAGCGCTAATTATAATCCTGATATGATCTAATTAAAAAACACTCTCTATACTGCCTGATTGATTCTATAGCCATGAAACAGTGAAAGCTGGGCAGGCTTAGCAACTCAGGAGGATCCCTGCCACAAACTCCAACACATACTTCGTGAATACTGCGGGAAGAACGTCTAGGAATAAATGGGGTTGGTAATTATGGGTATTGTCAGTAAAAGCTCAATATTAAAAAACATGCTTCCCAGAGAATTTGTCTGAATAAGTAGATGTTGTGCATATGGCGGTCTGTACACAAATAGGCGGCTGTAGGTAGTTTTGGGGGAAGATGATCGTGCAGCCATTTTTGTATTTGAAACAAAGTAAGGAGTCGCTCCATTTGTACCACAATTTCTAATTCCGACTCTGCCACTAAAACCCAGTGTGATTTTAATGGTTTTTAATCTACGTTTGAATATTGCGTGCTTATTTGTTTTCACCAGAGATTTGCTATTGATTGAATTCTTAAATGGTGTCCCTGCTGGCAGAATTGCTTCCTACCAGTTAGCATCTGTCTGCTGGATCAGGGGCTCTGGGTTCATATCCTGGCTTTCACTGACACAAATAGGCTGGCTTAGCACATCTTTCTTTTTTTGTCTCTCCCTCTTTATTTGTAGTTCTCCACCTCCGTAAATCCTTCTGTCTTTTCTCTTTCTTCTTTTCCTCTTAACTTCTCACATAGTGAAGCTAACAGAGGAGGGTGTGTGGGATGCAGAGTAGAAGAAGGGGGGAGAAAGTGAAAGGGAGAGTGAGGGAGACAAAGGGGAGAATGTGAGAGGTGAGGAGGAGGTGGTAATGAAGGTGGAAAATAGAACAAAGAAGGAGGGGGAGCAGATGAGTGGAAGGGGAGATTAAATAAGGAGGGCATGAGAAGGGGAGAGACTCTGCTCCTAGACTTTCAGCTGGAGATATGGCAGTCATTTTTTTCCTGCTCACAGGAGGAGTAATTAGAGCAAATGTTGGTCCTGAACCTTTTCTGCCAGGCAGTTAATTTTCCAAAGCCATGAATGCATCAGCTTTTTTTTTCTTCTTACCTGTAGATGTATGAATAACCTGTAGTTATTAAAGGTGTCAAGGAATTCTGCCCACTCGTCAGTGTGGGGAAGTATCTCCAGGAACTTCTACTTTTTCTGCTGATGTATGGGCAACTTTTTGGATATAAAGATGCAGTTTGTGAAAAATGAATCTAAAAGAGTGTTTGTGTTGTAGTTATCGAAATATATATCTGCTCTTATTAGGTGGGATTTAACTTCTGGAGACTCTAAGTCATTGCCTGCTGGAAGCAAGCTTTGTGGCAGACACAGAATAGCCAGGAACGTGACTTCCCTGCTCCTCTACAGTGTCACATAGTTCACCTTTCCCTTTTCTTTGTGAGTGTCTCCCACACTATCCCTTTCTTTGATACGGAAAAGTTGAAGGAAATCAGTGTTTCTCCCACTAGTAGACTAGAGATGATAAGTGGCTCCTTACAGACTGTCCTTTCTCTGTTTAAGACCATACCTTTTTGGCCTTTTGGTCAGGAAGGCTTAGCACTGGTTACTGTGGTTGTGCAAAAGTATAGAGATGGCAGGTGGTAACATGGGGAATAGCTCTGCCCATCGCTGCTGAACCATCTTCCATGCATTTTCCGTTTCTTTGTTCTGTGTTGTGCAGCAACAGGGACATTCAGCGGATTGTTTACTGCTGCTATTCTGTCCGTTAAGACAGACTATTGATTTCATTTGCTTATAGTCAGGATTTCTTTGAATACATGCACCAAACAGTTATTCACGCCCAACCTTCCCGAAGCAACTTTATGGTGCTGAGCAATTACAAATTAAAATGGAAAGTGTGCTTTGGTGCTTTGCTTTTCTGTATTTGCAATGATGTCTGGGGAAATACTGCAATAGAGAAATTCTGTGTTGAGGTAATTCTAGAAATCATGTTCACATTAGAAATCCCCAAACTGTACTTTATTTAAAAATGTTTTAATGAGCTGCCATATTCAGTGCATTAATCTGTCAAAGAGAAGTGCATGGGACTACATTTCAAATCCCAGAGTGGAATTGAGGGTCTGTGTTAGAGGTGACATGCCATTTTCATGGTAGAAGGCATGGGTTTGTTTCCTCATACCTTTCCCGATAATAACTCATGGTGGGAAACCATTGCCGACTCTATTGTAATAAGAATGAAAGAAAATCTTAAATTAGGGATTAATTGTGATATTCTTTAGCAATCATAGAAATGTCTTTATTTTATACTTCTTTGGAAGATACTGCTGCAAAAAAGACTTGCGGACAATATCTAATATTTTCCCTTCATGAACTGAAGAACAGAACCGGGAAACTGAGATTTCCTGGTGAGTTGCGCTTGGCTGAAGATTATAGTTTCCTTTTTGAGGAATGTCTGTGAGGACATTTCTGTTGTTACTGTCACTTGGATTGCTTTAGCATCTAGGAGCTGTAGGCCTGGGGTGGCATCCTCATTGGAGCTGTACACAAGGAATGCCACAGAAAAGACATTGTCTGAAAGAGTTTATAGTCTAAACAGACAGACAGACAGTAGCAGGCAAGGAAAAAGTGTGAATATCCTGATTAGCATAATAGATGCTGATCTCAAAATTTATGCCATAACTGTTGTCAGATAACTTACAGTCATTGTGGTGCAACAGAATTTTAAGAAAGGACACTTGCCACATACTTTCAATCATAAGTTGTCAACTACAGGTTCTCTCAGGATATGGACTTTGTGAGGGTGATGGCATCTTCTTGGTTTCTGATCTTATGTTTGTTGGTAGTAACTTGTAACATTGCAGTCTTGTGGTGTGTTCAGTTGCTTTAAAAATGCTACACACTAGACACTACACAGCACAGACGTGAAAAAGTCCTCTGTGAATATTTACAATGAAAAGGAGCAAGAAGAAGTATCAAAGATCTGTTCTGAAGTTACAATTTTAGGCAATAATATTAAGAAGATCTAAATTAAGGAAGAATATCATAAGCAGAACTGTTAGAGAATGAGAGAAATCCAAACGTTGGTCTTTTAAACTTTGATTAATTTTAAGTTCCATACTAAAAGGAGATAGGGAATGGCAGTTTGGGAGAGGCACATGATTTGCCTGATCCTGTAGGTCTGATCCTAGGTTTGTATGATTCTGGGCAGTATGAAGATGAGAAATAAAAGACTGAGGAAAACAGCAAGATCCCCAAAAAGAGAAAACGTATGTGTATGTAAGAAACATGCAGTCAGGAGCAACAGAAATGAAGTTTAGGGTGTTCAGATTCCTTAGTTCAGCTTTTATTAAGTAGGCGTCGCTTCACCAAAATTTTAGGCACCTGTTCTTGTAATTCCACCTATATCCATATATGAGATTTATCCACCTAAATTCCTCATGTGATGAATGGAGAAGAGAATTTCAGAAGATGATCCAGTCTGTTTGATACCTTCCTCTTTTAGTTAACTCTAAAAGAAGGTAGGTATTTCTAGGTTTGTATATTCTTGTATAGTAGAAGAAATGATATCCTATCATATTTAGTTTAAAAAATCTGAGACAAATTTGTGCGTTGTCAGTCGCCAAGTAGAAAGTAACACGTTATCTAAAAAATCAAAAGAAAATTCATGACTTCATATAAATGACATAAAATTGCATTTAATTGATTAATGCAGCATATAAAAACAAAAGGATAGCTAAGTAGGAAACCATGAAGATGATGTCCACAGCTTATTTTGATTTTGAATTTAGATTTGTTACATATTTCTGCTAGTATGGTTATGAACTCTGTGTAATGTGATATATGATTATCTAAAATAATCATGTAGTTTGTGGTAATAGTGGTATGTAGTTGGAAGAAAAAAAAATTAAAACTTTTCAGAGACTGTTACCAATGTTGTTTTGTTAAAACAGGGAAGAAGTTACATGGCTTTTTTTTCTGTGGGCTGTTAATATGCTGCATGTAATACTGGAGATGAGAAAGGCAATTTCTATACCAATGTCTTCCTTTTTTTCCCCTTCTTACATTTCTAAGTTTGGCACCTTGCCCGTTGCATAATTCTGGTCCACTCTGCCTCGGGAGTTACCTTTTAAACTCTGTCTAGCCGATCACGTGCAACTTCTTGCCTCGTCCTAGAGGAGTCTCCTACATACATTTCTATTTGAGTCAGTCCATTTTGCTTTGAAATTAGTAAAATGTTTTCATTGCAAACTAAGTTTTAGGGTATAAAATGTCACTCATCAACTCTCTTGTGTCTACCTTTTGCCCTCCTCCTCCCTCCAGTGCAACAGTCAGTCTTGTAGGTACTTCTTGTTCTTCTTGTACCTACAAGACACAACTTGTATCATGTGTGACTCAGCAGCAAGCTAAAAACCTGCTATTCTTACCATCCTCCCCTTGACTGTGAACAGAGCTGCCATCTCTTCACCTCCAGCTTTTAATACGCCTAGCTTTATTGTTAAGAACAAATATGGTAGCTCTTGGTTGGGCTGTGGATTCCCTAATCCAGTTGTGCTGGAGAGATAGTTAAGAGTGGTGGTAAGCCCATCCATTCTCAAGTGACATTCTTGATCTTGGCTCTAAATCCTATATGAACATGAGGAAACTACTGTAATTTTAAATCCTCAGCATTTGCTACCATAGTGAAAATGCATAGGACAAAAGGTCTTAAGAAACAAAATACTTGGGTTTTGTAGTTCAGGAATTAGTGAGATGCCTGTCTTCCCTCTCCTCTGAATTAGGTATTTGTTAGTTTTCACATCTTAACTTGCTGTTACTTTTCTGGTATCCCAAAAAGAGAATTTGTTCATCTGCAAAGCATTTCTGTTATTGAGGATGTACATGAGTGTAAGATCTCAAATAAGGGAACGGTAAAGCATTTATACCAAGAGGGGACTGGGTAATTGGTTCATACAAGTATAGCCATATCTGATCAGAATGGTTTTACTCATTTATATGATTAAGTGCTTGAAAAGTGTTGAAACTTGTCCTGAAAACCTGTTACTGTACTTCTGTACATACATTGCATGACATTTTCACATACAACATCCTAAAAGACAGTGTAAGCACATGGAATTTATAAAGTCGAAAGCAGCAGAAATCTTTTCATTTCATTAACCGAACGTATTAAACATATTAGCCTGAAGAATTATTTCAACATGGATAAAGGGCACTCCTTTTCTACTGAAAGTTACTATCAAAAGGTTTATTCCTTTCAGTTTGAAGGATGGCATCATATAAGATTGTTATTAAAGCATAGCCAGAAAGATCGTATTTAGATTGAGTGTGGTTTTGTGGCTTATAAACGTGAGTTCAGGTTATTTCAGCAAAATAGTACAAATTTGATAATAGAGACTGTGATTAGGTTGCAGTTGTACAAATATTATTACTGTGGTTCTTCTTTTCTGAAGAGTAGAAAAGATTTTTTGAAAAGTGCTGACACAATTTAAGTGTCTAAACATCCTGCCATGCTCTTCCCTTTCAAAAGAGGAGATCACTTCCTGAAGGCACTTCTATAATATTGTCCATCAGGGCTGGAACTGAAGACTTTTCTTTCCTCTGTTGCTATGCTTGCCCTTCTAGTGTTCCTCAGGGTCCTACCCTTGGCAGCTTTGGTTTTTCCTGGGCAGAATGGGTGCAGGGAGGTTATGATAAACTGTCAGCACCTTGAGGTCTTCACTAGGAGGAGCTGATGCTCATGAGGGGGTCTTCTTCCCCCCATTTGATGACGAGGAAGCAGGCTGCTGATGCTGTCTCACCCTAGGTGTTTTGGGCAGCATGGGTTAATTTTTGTATTTTTTTTTTTTTTTCTTTTTTTGACTCAGTCTTGCTCACTTGTATTTTCATTTGTCCGCAATTACTCTGTTTTCCCATCCTCTTTGTTGTCTTTATAGCTGTTTTCAAGGCCAGGCTGGATGGGGCTTTGAGCAACCTGGTCTAGTGGGAGGTGTCCCTGCCCATGGCAGGGGGGTTGAAACTAGATGATCTTTAAGGTTCCTTGCAAACAAACCATTCTATGTTTCTATGATTCCATGACAAATCATGAGGTTGCACTCCTGCAGTGACTGCTGATTGACAGCTGTCACTCCTGTGTACAGCCTGGGACCTCTGGTATCATCCCATGTCTGCACTGTCCCCCACCACATAGGCAGTTTAATCCATAGCTACTTGTTTACTACTATAAACTAAAGCTGAACACAACAACCTTAAGCAACAGTTATCTTGACCGCTAGACAATTGCTTTCAGAGCTAAAACTAAGTCAGCTCAGGCAGGGCCAAGACAAACCTAAGTCCAAATTAATAAATTAAATATTTAAACATTATCACCTCTGCACAGCATTCTTTTTAGCTACATATGTAGCTTCTTTTTTTAACTGTTTTAAGGACATTGAAGTAACTGGAATCTTGACTGCTTTCATTCCACATGAAAAGGCCTGAATACATGCTTACTGAACTTTCCTTTATATGCAACTGACATGTAGAATCATAGAATCATAGAGTGGTTTAGGTTGGAAGAGAACGTGAAGATCATCTAGTTCCAACCCCCCTGCCATAGGCAGGGACACCTCCCGCTAGACCACATTGCTCAAAGCCCCATCCAGCCTGGCCTTAAACACCTCCAGGGATGGGGCCTCCACAACTTCTCTGGACAACCTGTTCCAGTGCCCTACCACCCTTAAAGTAGAAAATTTCTTCCTAATATTTAATCTAAATCTACCCTCTTCCAGTTTAAAGCCATTTCCCATTTCTCGTCCTGTCACTACTTGTTCAGGTTTTATATGGTGTTGTGGCTTATCTTTAATATAATACAGTATTTTTCCTAGCTTACAAAAGCAAGTTTTAGTAAATTAACCTTTTCATTGTAGTATTTTCTGAAGTGAGGATGGGAGTTCTGCTATTAACATGGAGAGCTGAGCACTTTATCTGTGGCTTTGGGCCATGGAATTTGAATTTCTTGAAAACATCAACGTTTCTTTCATTTTCCACATCCAGTCATTTAAATTAAAGAAGAGAAGATCAACAGTTTTGTTGCCTAGACTCTTATTTTCATTTGAAGAACAGAAGAAAGTTCATATTGGGTAGGACTTCATGTGTTTAAAATAGCTTCCTAAGTTTTGGGTAATAAGGCCAAAGAAGTTGCTTTGTCAGTGGAATCCAGTTAAGGTCATTACTAAAGTGAGCTCTGGAAACCTTTCTCAGTTCCAGTCAGATGATTGTCTACTTCACATATTACAAAAGCTTATCTTTTATCTTACAAAAAAGCAGCCCCTCAGTTTCTTACCCTTTATGTGATGCCATGTTGAGGTGATTAAGCATATGGTGTGATTGAGCCAACTTTTGGAGCATCTCTTTTTCTAGCCCTACAAACTGCTCAGCCACCTGTGCATGCTCTGTTCAAAGGAACCCAGGAAAGCACCAGTCTGAACTGGGTGCAGTAGAGATGGGGACAGAGATCTTTTTGAATCATGTAGGCACCTGAGCTCTTTCTTAGACCCTTCATTAGAATTTTCAGAGTTGTGTCATTCTACTGCAAAAGTATTCAAAATTCAGTCACCTATTTATGTGTTAAATATTGTAGAAAAAGTATCAACAGATACGGTCCTACTCCTGCTCTGCAAGGGAAAATGAGAGTCCACACAATTCAAAAGCTGACTGTTATTCTGTCCTTTTAAAATGATGTGCCATTAAGGAAGAAGTAATACTTTATAGTTGCCTCGAAGCCAAACCTCCGTTACGTGAGCCCACCAATCAAACATACCCCTTGTTCCTTTTTAAGTCAATAGCAAAATTTCCATTGACTTCAATTGAAAGATAACTGGGCCCACAAGGCTAATTATGAGAAGTGGATTAATGTGTTAGAGGCACCCCTTAAAGAAATTTTATTCTAGAGTATCTGGGTCTAATGTAGAAATCTGATTACCAAAGAAATGAATATTTTTTTTACAATTTTTCAGTTATGTTTACAGAATGGACAACTGTTTATTATCTCAAATAAATTAAAAAAAATAAAGAAGAAAATGTAGAGCAAAGGTGGAGATGTTCAGGCCAGCAAAAGCAAGATTTCTACTTTAGTGTGAGGTAATCACACTATAGACTCCATTGACTGTAACTGGGGCCAGGATTCAGTTGTCTGACTGTGGGCATCTATTTGAGATGCTCTGTTGCATCTATTTGAGTGCATCTATTTGAGATGCTCTTTGGGACTTATTTGGGAACATCTGTGTGTATGGGGTTTTACGGTGCAGAGTTAAGCAGGTATTGTTTGTTTATAGAGTCACCAATCTCAAAAAACCTGTTTTAAATGACTGTCTGAAGGATCTAATACCTTACAGGCTTTGCTGCACTGTCAGATCTAGAAACAGAAAAAATCTTACTTATTAATCCTCTTCACTTAATCATCCTAATGAATAAGGAATGAAGTAAACTAAATAGAGCAATATTGCCTTGCTGTAGTGGAAACCTGCTAATGCATTTAGTATTTTCCAAATAGAGAAGAAAATTAAACAATAGGGCAGTATATTTGCAAGATTCTGAAAGTGCTAAAAACGAATACGCGACAAAAGTTGTCTGACACTATAATTGTTTGCTTTATTTCCTAGAGCAGCGTTTGTATTATCATCTCCTATTCCCTTTTTGTTTTCAGCACTTGCAAAGAGTTAAGCTGGAAATTTTATTTTTTGTCTCTCAACTCTTGTCACCCTAAATGTCTCTTGTGTGAATCCATCTTTGCTCTCCTTACAAATAAAATGCAAATTAGATCCTTGCCAGAGCTAAACACTTATCTAAGTGAAATCAGAATAAATACTTGGAAGGTTAAAACTGAGATTCAATTTCTATTTGAGAAAATGTCAGAATGCTACGTTACTTTTTTGCTCTAAAAATGTATATAAAAATGTTAGAATTTCAGCTCAAAGAACTATTCTTTTTCTGCACTAGGCTTTTTAGATGCTTTTTGTAGTGTTCATTTCAGGTCACAGAAGATGACGAGAATAATTGAACAGGAGATACTCAGGATTTTTATTTTTATTTTGTGGTAACACGTTGGAATTTGTAGGAGCTGAATACTTGTGATTTAAGATGAAGGGTCAAATCCAGTAGAGAATGCCAACAGAGGCAGGGTGAGCTCTGTAAGGCATATGTAAATTTTGCTGGTGATGCCAGTCGCGATAGCAGAGTTGACAAGAGGACGGCGGCTGCGATGCTTCACCGCTGCTGAAGAGCGTGCACAAGAAGTGGGAGAGCTATTCATAGCGTTGGCAGCTATGACACCATGAGCAATAAACAAGAGTGTTCCACTTCAGTCAAGAATTCAAAAGTGTTTTCATGAACTTAATTAAGAAACTTTTCTGACAGTGGGGACATACTAATTGTCTGTTGCGTCCTCGAAGAAGGAAATCAAAGGAGTTCTGCTGAAATTCAGGATTTGCAAGCAATCAACTTTCCTACCTGCCGACATCTGAAAGCTAAAAATAGGAAGTAGGCTGAAGAACGGATTTCAGTAATTTCTAAGGAATTTCCCCTGGCTGAAGACTTTGGGATTTATCTAAGGGACATCAGTAGAAGAAAATAAGGATACAACTCTCAGAAGCATTTTGCTGCAATTAATAGATTTTTTTGTTTTTTTTTTTTTTTTGTGAAAGTAAGATAAGGCTTAGTTTTCAAAATTCTACTATGATTCACATTACCTAGAGTTTTTGACGGGAGGGGTGGAGAATAGTCATGTTAGAATAGTGAGAGCCTTCTTTCTTAAGGAGGGACAGCTGACTTCTTTTTTTCATGACAAGAAACTATTTTCTATGAATTTGAAACAATTTCGGTAGTACAAATGATCAAGGGAAAAGCATACACCTGAAAGGCCAAAATATATTTTTTTTTCCTTAAGAAATTGATTGTCATTTTTCATTGTGTTTAATATTAAATACTCATGTAGGACTCTTCACCTGTAAATCCCAGGTGTCATAAAAATGCAAGTTGATTTTTGTACTTTAAAAATTTCAAACATGCTTAGGAACTGCAGGAAAGATTTTAAGTAATTCTTTGTAGACGCTGCGAAGAAGAAAATGGGGCAATATTTTTAGTATTTTTCAGAGATGAAAAGACTGATGTAGAACTTTCATTTGCTTACATTCGACAGTATCCTGTCGAGTTTAACACGGAATATCTTCCAGGGAAGGTGATATTTTAACTGGCTAATCTACCTGAGTTAGATGGGAATGATACAGCTCCAGTTGCCTTTACTCATCTGTCTTTATTCCTTATAAACACAGATAGAAACTGTTTAGAATGATAAGCTATGAAGTACAGAGAGTTGGTAAGGGTTACCAAAGAAAAGAGGAAAAAATCCAGATCTGCAGGCAGTAAGAGGTTGTTCAGGAAATGTATTTTAGACAGAGCATACCCTAAGAAAAATACTGGCCCATTTTCAGATGGACACACTAGCACTGCTAATATGTACAAAAAGTGAAAGCATTAGCTAAATATTTCTGTTTGTACATGGAAAAAAAATGGAGAAGAATATTTGCATCCTATGAGGACAAGAACTCATTTCCCATTTTGCTGGTAACCAAAGAAAACTTGAGACAGCATCTGTTTTGGATAGATATTTAAAAATAAGTAGTCTTTAGTTACTTGTGCAGAAGACTAAAAGACTTGGCTGCAGAAGTCTCTGGTTGACTGATGCTCTTTTTTTCTTTGTTAAATTTGGGAAATTAGGAAAATTCCATAAATGTATGAGGCTCCTGACGGAGAGCCAGTATTCAAAAGGGGCACTCAGATGACCAAAGAGGCCATTAAGCCTGACGCTCATCTTTGGCATTTGTAATATGGCATTTGGAAAACGAGTAAAGGAAGGACACGGTTCTTAGGGCATTATGTTTTTAAAGTTTGTTGAAAGGTCTCAAAAGGTTCGGTTAAGAGCTACAATAATGTTTCAGATGCTGGAGAAACTACTTTGCACTGGAGGATTTAGAGATCTCAATCTGTTTAGTTTACCACACAGGAGATCAAGAGGTGACTTGATTATAAAATATAAACACTCTTATACACGCACAGTATCCACCACTAAAAGCTTTTTAATCTAGTGGCGAAAGGCAGAGTAAGTGCTGAGGAATGGGAGTTGAAGTGACTGTCCTTGGAAGTTGGGCATGCATTTTTAATGGTGAGGGTGATTCACCTAGGAGGTGCTGATTTTCTGTCAGTATTCTCCGAACAAGACTCGCTTCTTATCTTAAAGTTAATACATTATACAGCTTCAAATCCCATCAACACAATGTTACACACTTCCTGAACTTCAGACCTTAGACAATTTGTTTTTTCTTTTCTTTTTCTTTTATCCACATCTGCCCCCCTCCACCGGAGGCACAGAAGGGACCATTTTCAAACCTGTTTACTAGACCTATGACTGAGGTTTTTGATGTCAACATGTCAAAAGGATGTTAATGGGCTCATAGTGTACATCTTCCTAAGTCAGGAGCAGGTTTCCTACAGCAACTAATCGACATGTTTTATAGTGTAGTAAAGACAACTTACCTAGATTCACTGCTTTAGTGTATGTCATTGTATGTGCTGATAATATTTCCAATATAATGGTTGCAACCAGTCCACTGTTTCTCTCTCAGTCGTACATATGACCAATCATAACTCCCTGATAATCAACTAGGTACTGATCCAAAGTGTGTAAAGCCATACTTCCACACTCCTCCAGGCTAAAATAGTAATCTTTCCAGTCTCCAAACAGTGTAATGCTTTGGCTGAAGAATCTGTATGAAACGCCAAATTATCCACCGGGTGACCTGACCTAACAAAATGACATAAAATAGGATACCTAGTGGATTGCGATTCAATCTTCTTATGTAGGGACACTATCATTTGAGTTGCTAGCACTCTGCTTCCTTCCAATCTTCCTCACATATATTTTGGTCTTCTAATGACCTGTGACATAAATTACAATAATAATGGCAGTGAGAACAGGCAGGTAATCTAGTACACAAAAAAAAAATCTCCTACGTCTCAGTGCACATCACAGAAGGAAAAAAAATCCTGTCTGTTCTTCAGTGTACCACATCTAAGTCAAGTCCTCCTAACGTGTTAGAGACAGCATTTCACACTAGTGCAATCCTAGCAGGATGTTTTCTCTCCTGTTTTTTGAATATACACATAATATTTGACATACTGGGATACTCTTTTGGTAATCTTGGCAATTCATTGAGAGGAAGAAAAGGTGAGAGTTGCTGCTACCCAGAGATACTTACTCCTTGTCAGTTTTCAGGTAGGAGAACTACCTTTCATCAAGCAGGCCAGATTTGGTGTGTGCCGTCATTCAACGTGACAAATTTGTCTGGCAAATTGTACCAAACTTCCTACTTTTTGGGAAGCTGGTGGATATGAGGCCACATCGGTGACACGGTGGGATGATGTCAGTGTTCTGGGCCCATCTCACCTCTTTGCTGTTCTGGCGTTAGACCAAGGCGTGGTGCAGTGCACGGATGCCTTGGTCAGTGATTTTCTTTGAAACATAGAAAGTCTCAGTATTTGTACTGTTGGCCAGCTTCAGGAATTTTCTTGAAGCCTCCAGATTTTCATTTCTACTTCAGAAATGCACTGGTGGCTGTTCGGATTATAGCTGACAGAAAGAAATTTTTAGATGTTCCACTTGGTTGGAGAGAGCAGATAGGAAATAGTCATCTTCCGTTTTGAAGGCTCTCTCTCTAGGTACCCATACAGCTTCACTCTTCATCATTCTGTTCAGCTTTTAGAGGATATGGTACAATGTGCTGGATAAAAATGTCACTTAAGCACTCTTGACACACAGCTTTGGATTTTACATCATGTACCCCAAGTAAAGGGAGGGAGTGCCTTTTAAAAAACATAGCACAGAACAAGACTACAAAATAATGGTCCTGTTCTACAACTGTTCCGTGTGGTTGTGAAAAATCTGTGAATTTGGCAAAAGGACAAGTCAGCGATCATCAAAAACACAAGAACTCTGCTTAGATTAGCAGAGACTGCTGGCTCAAGCAATAAGAAATCCGTATGTAAAAGAATGGTATTCTTCCTTTACATCTAGCTCCATCTGAAAATCCATTTTTAGGTTAAGAAAATACTAAGCTATGACAGGAACTAAATCCTTACAGCTTTTGGCTCTCTAAAGGGCTAGCCAAGGGGAAATGAAGTGCCTTTTTCTGCTAGACTATAGGTAGGAGACTAACGCTAGGGTTACATCCAAGTATTCTGGAACAAATACTGACTTGGTCATTTGAAAAATTATCAGTGCTTTTTCTATGGACACAGCTACACTGGAGTGTCAGATTTGTACCTGGAACCTTCTGTGGCACTCGAGCAAATTTTCTGGAGGGCTGGCCTTACTGCACGTGATGGCTCACCAGTGTGCAGACTCCTCTGGTGGTCAAAAATGATCAGGGAGCCTGAAGCTCTGTGAGGGCACGTTGCTTGATGGGCTGTTGTGAGAACTGTTGTAGAATGGTAGAAAAATATTAACTGAGGAAAACCTTTGGAGAAACGTCTCTCTGCCAAATTTATGGGTATTTCAGAATAGCAGGCAGAATCATAAAACAGGTTAGTAGACTTTATGCAGTGTTTCCCAAAGGACACTCAGTCCTGTTATTTAAGATATTATTGGTTTAAAACAAGCCCTGGGGGGTTTCTGTCAGGACTTGAATAGGAAATGGGTTAGCAGAAGCTTTCCTTCTCTTAAAATCATACCTATGACTAGTCTGGCTCCTCAGGAGAGAATCCCAGTGGGTCTGCTAGATGTGATTAATGAGCACGTGGCTACTGTAGCATCCCTCTTGATGTCCTTCTGCTGTGTTGTCCGTATGACAATTTTCCAATATGCGTTATTACAGGACTAAAATCCATACTTTGATATATTAGCAGTACTGATCTGTGTGGACTAAATTTCTTTATGGAAATGTCTTTTCAGAAGACTTTAGTAAGCTTGGGAATTAATCAAACTGTCGATAGAAAACTGGAAGGAAAGGAGAAGAAAACCAGAAACTGGATGTCATGGTTTCTATAGGCTTTGCTGTGGAGGTTAAGATCAAAGAAAAAATAGCTTATACTAATTTTGGGCTCATACTTTCTGTTCTCAGTGAGCATCAGGAAGTAAGGATGCTCACCACAAAAGAGGCTCAATTTTTCTACTGAGAATAATTTCAAGCTCAAGACAATTTTCTTAAAACAGTTATGAACAGTGATATTTTTTGGAAAAATTAGGTAATAAAAATGTAGAGAGCATGCTATGGGTTTTCTTTCACATATAGTATTCTTGAGAACATTTAACTTCAGTAGAGAGTACATTAAAAGAAGGAATTAAAATAAATCACAAATATAAAAGCCTTGAAATTTTTAATTTTACTATGTGCTGTGCTTAAAGCATAAAATAAAACCAGTTAATGTTCTCCTTTTCTAATTTTCTAATTCACTAAAATGCCATATGCTTTTCATTTGTGTTTACTTTGGCATCAAGAAGAATGAAGAGAATTAAATAATGCGGGAGACAAGCTTAATCATTATCTTGTATTCAAGCACTTTGATGGTATATTTAAAATAGATGTGTGAACCTTTTTGGTTCCTTGTAATATGGATATTATAAAGGAAGGTGAACAGGATGATAAATTAGAGATGCTCTCAGCGAGGCTGTTAAATTATTTTTAGGTAGAAGACATACTGTACACACTGAGCCTCAGCTGAATATCATTAATTTGAAACGTTATCACTGTTGGGCTTTCAGTTCTATTGTAATTTTTTTCAGTTCTGCATCTTGCTGGCTCCTATCACACCCCTCACTGTGAGATCTTTTCCTGTTTTGCACGTGTCCTGTTTGTTACCACCATATGGTAGTTAGAATTTCAGTAGCTTTGCTCTGTTTACAGACCACTGTGCTTTGTCATATTTTTGCTGCTCACCCTGTATTGCCATCTGATACCTATCATCTGTTTAACACATTGGATGCCAAAAATACTCAGATTTTTTTTTTCAAATGCATGTGTGAGAAAGACTGTTTCAGAAAGCTGTTTTAATAAACATTGCTCCAAAGTAATTTCCTCTTATGTTGAACCAGTATCCACACCTCTCAACTTTCCAAACTTTTTAACAGGTGCCAGGTGACAGAAGGGATGTACTGCAGCACTGGGGATTTTATTTTTTTTTTCACTTGCGTGCATTGCACTGTTAGTAACAGACTGTAATGTGTTTAAGCAACTTTCCCCACTGCGTTACTGTAACAAAAACAATATTCTCAGAGTATAGCAGAGTCTATTCTTACGCTGCTTGCTAATTGCAACTTTATTAGGGTTGCACTAAGTAACTGTTTTTGAAACTGGTTTGACAGATAAAATACATTATGATTTGCAAGTGTTGGCATTAGTGATGGCTGATGCCATTTTAATCCTGCATTTCAATCTCTCGTGATATTGACACCAAAAAACCCACATCACCAACTGTCACGATGCAATTAAATTTTGCAGGCAGGGGAACAGATAGTATGAAAAATGATTGCATCACTGAATTAGAAGTAGAGGAGCCTGCGGCAGCATTTGGGGTATTAGACATGATGAATTTTTCATTCAGTAGTATTTTAAGATGTAAAAATCTTGACTTGCCAGGTGTTCATAAGCTTAAGTTTTCGAAGAGGTGCTCATAAGCCCCTGTTTCCTATGGCTTCTTGATGGGGACAAAGAACAACAGCGATTCACAGTTGTGTACCTGTAGCAAAGCCATACAATTCCGTGGTCATCTTCTGCCAGCTTCCCTGCGCTTTGCTGTGCGTGGGGTTTTCCAAACTGACTTAAGACCTTAAAAGTTCAGCTGCCTATGAACAGTGACAGATCTCTTAAGACTTCAGGTGGTCCCATCTGATGGGCAGTTTTCTGCTGTCCACTGACTTGGATTGTCTCTTTTGTAGGTAGCTTGGTTGACCAGGACAAATCTGCCAGGGTTATGTGATTCATCCAGCTGAACTTAGTGATGCTGCTAATTAATATTGTTCAGTTGGATAAATGGGCTTCTCTTTTATTTTCTCTCTCTCTCGTGCACTGCTTCATTAATATGTCTTGTGGTTAGCAGTGTAAGAGAACTAAATACTGGCACCTGTGTTTGTGATTTTGTGTAGGTGCAAATTTGTGCCTTACTTTTCAAACGTCTTCCTTAAGATTTTCATTCATCTTTTGTTTCCCCTCTCCAATCCTTAAATTGAGCTTTTCTACTGAAAGCAACCCCCACCCCCTTTTAGGATTTTTTGCACTTTTTTTACGTGACTTTCAGTTATTCAGCATTTTGTGGCTGGTTGGTTACAATGGGATGACCATCCTTAGGAAAAAAAACATGCCCACAGTAGCATATTATGTGATTAAATAAATTAATTCAATAAATTGAAGAGAACACCATTTAATTCTCTTTTGCTTCACTCTGAAAACAGATTAGGTTTTGTTTGTTCACAAAAATATGATTTTGGTGAAGTTTAGCTTAAATAAATGATATTTGTATTCCATAATAAAATGAAGCTGATGTTTTTGAAGAGAAAATAAATCAAGTTATTCTTTACTCATTGATTTAATGTATTTTAAGGAGCATTTGCTGGCAGAGCCACTTCACAAAATGGTATTTTACTGGAGAAATTTCCTATGGCGCTCCGAGACTACTGCTTCAAAGATCATTTTGTGCTTCTTTCAGTGAAGTAGTGGTATTAAAGCAGTGTTATGCCATCACAAGCTGACACAGGTCAGCTCTTTCAGGAGACGCGTTTTGTGTGTCCTTTATACTATGTGTGGAAGAGAGTGTAGTGCCAGGTTAGATTCAGAATATTTAGGTAAATGAGGAAAATTAAGACATCACTTAGGCAATTTATAAGGAAAACCATGATCCAGTAGATGAAATATTCCACTCTTTACAACCTGTTATGAAACTAGAGATGGAAACGCCTTGCTTATTAGTTAGCAAAGCAACAATAAAGAAAAAAAACTAAAACCCACCCAGGATTAAGTAGGACAATTTTTATAACTATTTTTAAACTGGTTATATTCTATTGGTACTTCCAGTTATTCTTTCCCCATGTTTTTACAGTTGTTGATTCAGTGGGACTCAGTATTGGCAGCAAAAAATTCATGGAGTGATTTGGTACTCGTTCTCTGCATTAGAGGTCATTGCCTCCTCAGCTGCTAATCAGTGCTCTTGATTCTCGGGCATGTTGAAGCACACTTACTTTATGAATGATGTAGTTTCATGTTGCTCTGAGAAAGTCCAGAGCAGTTGATTTGGCTGGGGAAGACAGTAATTAGTTTCCCTCTGCATCTTGATGAAACTTTCTTTAAGGAACTTCCCAGCAGTCCTTTTTAGAAGCTTTTATAAAAGAAGCTTGTGTCTAACGTATTTAGGGCTTGTTTTTTTAATATGCATCCATGTATGAAAATCACTGGTATCTGCAAATGCAGTAATGTAAAAGGACATGCCTTGTAATCTTGCAAATGGTACTAGCATGGCTGGGTGTCTTTGGGATCTTTGCTTTCTGCCATGCACCTGTACTAAAACAGTTCATCTGTTGCACTATATAAAGAAAGCAGAGAGAAGGAAAATATTTCACTGAAAGAAAAAGGCAAATTAACCTTTGTTAATTGCCTTTAATATTTTTATAATTCTCTCTTGGTGTTAGAGTAAGTCTTGATTTAATGTATTTAAGTCAGCCTTGCATGAAACTTACTTAAATAATTTCTTTTATATATATATATGAATAGTTGGTTGTCTCTGAAATAACTGGCATGGAAGAGAGGACTCTTATCTCACTTCCCAGTTTAGCAGGGGCTAAATTGTAAGGGTGTTGCGAATTGCAGAGATCCTGGAAGATGGTGTCCTTGTTGTGGTTTGATAATGCGGGTAGGCAGCAGGTAGGAGAAAATTTCTTAGGTCGCTTACAGTTGATCTTATGGAAACTATTGATCTGACAAGTTTTAGAGGACAGAAATTCACTTTTTAAACAAACTCAGTGGCAAATCTTGTTATTTCGATTTACAGTAAAAAAGGCCTTTTTTTCCAAGAGGTATGTATCTCAGTCTCATACAAAAAATATTAAGTTTGCACCTTGGAAAATGCTAGGACTTTATTTCTTGAAATGCTTGGTTTTGACAGTGCAGTTGTAAGAGCAGCTCAAGCTAGCACTTCTGCTGCGGCCAGTGGTTTTACCACCATTTTCCTCAGCTGCTGATTCTGCTACTGTTTTTTTTTTGTTGTTGTTGTTGTTTTTTGGTTTTTTTTTGTTTTAATCCATAAGCACTAATGCAACTGCGTGGGCTCAGGTTTTTTTCCTTTTGTTCGTGTCTAACCCTGTTCGGTTTCCTGGACTGGTTGACTGTGTGGTAGTGTGAGTATTGCTGTCCCTTGATTATTATGGCTGGTTTTCCTGCAAGGGGTATTGTCTGAATGCTGCAAGCGAAGTAATATATTCATTTACTTGTGCAGTTTTGATGCATGAGTAGTGAGAGCAATCTTGAAAAAGATGACTATCTTTATAGGTCCTGTGTTTATTAGGTAGATAATGCTTGGCCCCGGATGCTTGTTTTAACAATTCTTTAAGAGAGAGACTGTGACATAGGGATATTGCTGTAACCTAAGTGGGTGCATTTGGTAAACTTCAGGCTGCTGACAGCATCACATTTATGAACTCATGAAACTTTTTGAACTCTTGTCACTTGGAGCTGGTGACAACTCTTCAGAGCAAACCAGCTGCTCTCCTGCTGCACCGTCTGTGTTAGGAGAGCTGAATGGTGAAGAAATTAAATGGGAAAGTGCAGCAGAGCTGTGAGATGACTGATACCGGTGAGGTTGTCTGCAGAGGTAAGAGGTGTATAAAAATGCCCATACCGGTTAAGACCAAAGGACAAGGCATTGACACATTGTAGGGTGTTCTCACCACTCTTCTACTGGCTCTGCCCAAACTGTCCGTGTACAGCACTGGGAAGAGGAAGCCTGACAGGGAGGATACTGGTGACTTTGGGGGCTCCAACGTCCTACCATGCCTCTGGACAGAATACTATTCGAGTAGTTTGCTGACTTTGTGGAGGTCTTTGCAGTGCTGTGCTTGGTGTCCCCTGCAATTAACTGTTTTTACAGTTGATGCTTTTTCTCTTACCCTCCTCTCTCTGGTGTTTGGGTTGGTTTTTTTTGTGTTTTTTGTTTGTTTTTTTGTTGTTGTTCTTGTTGTTTTTTGTTTGCTGGTGTGTTTTTTTGTAATTCCTTGATCCCATGATCGTTTTCCCAGTTTTGTGATGGTGGTGACAGTGTTTAGCTCTATCCCCCTTCCTTAGGTCATGTTAGGGCTGGAGAACCAAAAAGTGGCTTACTGGGGCTTCCCAGGGAAGCATAAAAGTATGAAGCAAGTGGGTAGAGATATGTCACCTCTCTGCATGATACCACTTCAGGTACCTTTATATATCTTATTACGTGTTGTTCTAGCAAAGTGCTGAGTTGACTCTATTAGGGCACAGGAGTCTGCTCGCCTGGGAACCTGGCAGTAGTGGGATGAGAGAGGAGTCTGACTCGTGGGACTGATGATGAGTAAGTGATGTTCAAACAATAGCTGGAAGGGCAGATACTATAGTTAAAATAGGATGGTAAAAGAAGTAGAAGGGTTGAACATTTAGCAAATACAGTTTGGTTTCTGCAGTGCGGTACTGAGTCAGTTGCTGCCCTAAGGCACAGAGGGAGGGTCTGCAGGTTAGAAGCATGCTGGACTCCCTTCCAGGAGACCAAAGATAACATGTGTTGTACCACAACTTGTCCCTTCCTTCTTTTCGAAAAAGAAAGTTTTGTTGAATTTGATTTTCAGATGTGAGTGAAGAAACCAATGAGGATTGTGGTTATTGCTTGCAGTTTTTAAACAGCTGGTTCCAATGGGCTTAGGGACAAATCCTTATGAATATTATTTGAGTGTGGAGCTATGTGCAAGCTCTCTCTGACCTGGTGAGACTTCATATTATATTAAGCCTCGTGTCACCAGATTTGGGCAGTGTAATTATTTGTGGTCAGTGTAATTATATGTGGCAGTGTATTTAAAATTTTTACTTGGGTAATATTAAAAAAAAGTTAGACTAGTGGACCTATATCCTTCTCCTGTACGTGGAAGAGAGGAGAGTGGGTAGCTCCCTGCCACGATTTTCCACTCACCAGCCTTTAACTCATTAATATTTTCAAATCATTAGTAGCAACTCTTTTGCTTGTACTTACATCACAAGCTTACTTGAGGGGCTTTATGTGAAACCTGATCTCATGGCTGGTCTAAAATGCTGGACTTCTGTTGCTGTGACCTCTTCTGACAAGGCTCTCATTCTCTAAGACAGTCAGCTGGAGCCTCTTCCATCCTGGTGTAATCTCCATCACTTACAGTTCCCTCTCCACCTTGGAGGGATGGGTCATATCTTTAATCTGTTTTTCTTGTATTCTGGATTTGTGTTGCCCTTTCACTGTTTTCCATGCTTGTGCTGTGACGTAGAGGTCTTCCTCCTTGTTTTTGTGCAAGCCAGCTGGGACATCGCGAACAAGGCTCATACCCTGCCTTGGGAGAATGTGTTTCCAGATCCCAGCTCATAACAACAGTTGGGTGGAAGGACTTATACCTCCTTAAAAAGGCCTAGGAAGGGGGCACAGAAGTTTCCAAAACTGCAAGGGCTTTAGGTCCTGAGATGTAGCTGGGATGGAGCAGTACTGGGTGGAAAGGTGTTGTCTCCCTCCTCTCTGTCTTGTTTCAATATTTTTGGCCTGTTAAAACATTAAAATTCCAAATAATTTTTCAATTTTGAAATGTAACAATTTTCCCTCCAAAAAACCCTACAAAATCCTTCCTAATGCTACTGAAACACATTTAATGAAAATTAAGACATTAACTCATGGAACTTAAGCTTTTCCGCACACAGTTACCATAAAGTCTAGGAGCTGTACTCTTACTTAAGGTAGTGGAAACAGTCACGTGAGGAGAATGGAACATCTTTTTAGCAGTGGTATTAGTTTTCATATTTTTATGAACTCAGAATAAAAAAACCCAAAACAAAACAGTTGATTTAAATTATTTGCATTTTTCATAAAAGCATAAAACCACATAATAATGTATGTGTTTAAACAAAGGGGATAATCATTAATTATTTTTTCCGCAGAAGGCATTGATCCCTTCAGTACTAAATATATCTCAACATGTAAGTGCTTTTTAATAAAAGACATACAGAGTTTCTTTCTGAATTCCTCAGCTATGGCTTTTTTAGTACTATTATGCATTGTTTGCTTAGTTATCTGGTTACTCTTTTATACCTCAGAAAGGGTAACGGTCATTTGGGAGGAACTGTGGGAAGCTGGAATGTAAATTCCTCATTGTAGATATTGTACATTTCTGACTCACAGTTCTTCAGTTGTGTAAGGAGGAAGTCTGCTTGTGGGCTGTGGTTATTTTTAAAAAACAAATAGAAGTATGTGAAAACAAAGTTCTCCAGTAACCTACATTAGGAAGCTTCCAGGAAGCTGAAAAATGACATTTTATGCAAGTTTTTTAATGAGCTTGTTTATATGCTTGCAGAAAACCTACCTTTATTAAAATGTTAGATTGAAAATGACTGTTACTGCTGGTGAAAAGGTACCAGATAAGAGCCCCGTGAATAAAGCTGCAGTCCACACTGCTTTGCTGGTGCTTTGCTGGTGTGCCTTTGCTCTGATGTGATGAGGAGAGGGACTTTCTAACTGAGGTGTGGGACTTCTTTGCCTCAGCCTGTACAGTCTTGTTAGGATGCTGCCAGGTAATCTCTTGATAAGAGTTTATATGAGGGAACTGGAATTAAGATAACTTGTGTAGAGGGCAAAAGTATCTGTGAACAACTTTTAATTCCAGTGGTGGTGGCAAGGTCTAAACGCTTTGTGTGAGGTCTATAAGTGAAACCTTTGTCTTGGCCCAGTCTGAACTTCATCACAACTCTCATAATGAAATGCTTCATTCTTATGCTGCTCCTGGTTCCTGGCGTCATGGGCGTACAGGAAAATAACAACATTCATTAAAAACACTATGTCCCTCATGGATGTGGAGAAAAGTATGAGTATATTGCCTGAGGATTGGAAACCAAAACTAAGTGACTAGATTCATGAAATGATTAAAAGAAATAAAAAAGTAACTTCATGAATTTCTGAATCATGTTGGGAGATTTGTATTACCATATTGCCTGGAAGCACTTGTCATGGACTATAACCCTTCTGAGTGAGGGTTTTTATGGACGTAGAAAAAAAAGCAGTCTTTGCCACAGGGGCAGTCTGCATTGTAAGTATTAAGCAAATAATAAAATAATAGGAGAAGACAGGGGAGTCTGTATTTTCTGGCCTGATAAGTAAAAGTTTTTAACATACCAGTAACCTAATTTTTGTCCAGATCTTTGTAGGCATCAAGGCAAAGGAGAGTCTGAAGGAGGATAATGGGATGGCGTTGTTGCTAATACTCCCATGTTAGGGGCAACAAGGGGAAAACCACAAAGGTTCTTGCTTGAAAGTTTACCTTGAACAGAAGTGTCTCAGTACTGAATGAGAAATTATAGGCAAGGTGGAAATAGGCTGTGAAAGTCTTTGAAGGTGAAGATAAGACATTTATGTTTTATGCAGTAGAAAAAGGGGCCCATCGGACGAATACAAAGAGAGAGGTAAAATAAATTAAATTACATCTGTTGCAGGATTGTGATGAGACTATCAGCAGGACAGGCTTGCACTGGCGAGAAAGGGATTTGAGGGGTGAGCTGGTGATAGCTGAATGTTTAAGCTGGACAGATATGAAGTTAGCTAAACTTCGGTGGTGTGTTTTTTTTTTGTTTTGTTTTTTAATTTGCAAAATTAATCTCTGGGTCTTATATAGCATTTTGAGGTGAAGGTCTAAATAAGTGTGAGTCCAGTGCAGCAAAGTAATTATTGGTCCCGAGCGGCAAGCAGAATGGAGGTGGTGGTTGAGGTTTGCTGGAGGTACAAGGAGATCTCTGTTCTAGTTTATGGAGTTTGATGTACAGGTCACACACGAGGGGAGCCAGTAGTCTATGCCAAACACTTCGGTTTGGACAGAAGGAGACAAATGTGAGGTAGAGAAACAGACATGCGAGTTATAAGCATGGTCAAATTTGTGTTTGCGGCAATAAAACAGGGAGGAAGACGAGATCTTGGCTTGTGGAGGAGAAAGGGCTGAGGCCCAGCAGGATCCAGGTGATTGCTGGTGAGGTGAAAAATGTCATGGGTGACAGGTGAAGACCAAGTTCAGAGAATGACAGAGTTGATCCATAGTTGTGTGTTAAATGAACAGAGGAGAATGAAGAAAACTTCAGGCCAGGCAAAATCTGAGATTTTGAGGACTATTTGTTGTTTTAATTATAGGATATAGAACATGTTATAATCTATGTCATATATAATAATTATTGTCATATATTTATTAAAATAATGTCTAGAAGGGAGAGACGAGACCTACAGGAAACGTGAATAGGGAAATGTCAAATGGATGGCAAGTAAAGTCACAGAAAAGTGAGAAAGTTGGACAGTAGGTAACAGTGAAGGGTATAGAAGCAGCCAATTTGTGGAGGAGAAAACCCAACACACTCAAGACATGGAAACTGTTAACTCTTCCATTTGCAGTCCTTTGATTAATGCTTGTATTACTCTTACACAAACATGGCCTTTTTTGATCTAAAGATTAGTTGATTAATCAGGTTCCTGCCTGTTTCATAACTTACACAGATCCATGTCTTGCCTGCCTTCGGTGAGCGTGTCTTTACAGACAAATACTATACTCCGTTCTTAAAATGGCAGTTCACACTCAATTAAAAAGTACAGCAATAGCTGTACGTAACATCCAAATTCACTTGGAAGTACAATATTTTGCAATATGAGTACATTCAGCAGTTATTTGATCTTCATAGAACAACCAAACCAGGTATCGTCTGTGCTAAAAAGCAGCACACCCCAAACATTCAAAAATACCCTGGACTTCAAATATGCTAACACATTAACATTGCTATGTCAAGCACTCAGGAGCTGGAAGAGTTAGATATTTACTATTCAACCTTAATTTGTCCTACTTCTGCAGAGGATATAAATTTTAATAACAGATTTATATGTGATGTGATGATGCATGAAGTAACCAGCAAATATGTCTAGATTTCGTCACTGAACTTTAGCTGTTCTTCTAGTCGACACGTGCTAGATTCCCCCTAAGCTCCTCATGTCCCTCCGTTCAGACAAAACTATCCATAGCATCTTTCTAAGGTTGCCTGTCTTGGCTTTGTTGTTTGAAGCTTGTGTTCCCAAAGCCCATCACAAGTTGACAGCTTTTCCCAGCTAAGGTACTAGTGGGACTGGTGGGCAAAAGCGAGGTGCCACGCTGCTC
This sequence comes from Ibidorhyncha struthersii, assembly GCA_013398815.1. Taxonomy (NCBI): domain Eukaryota; kingdom Metazoa; phylum Chordata; class Aves; order Charadriiformes; family Charadriidae; genus Ibidorhyncha; species Ibidorhyncha struthersii. The sequence continues at coordinate 353,913 of VZSZ01010967.1, read as the reverse complement.
CCTCTGGGAACATCTGCATGAGGTGAGTACCCGGAGCTCTGGCAGAGCAGCGAGGCAGCTGGTGAGACCAAGGTAATTCCAGCTTTATGGATCTGCTGAACAACAGTTTTCAGATCATGGTGTCAACATAGGCCCATAAAATTTGTTTACAGGTTTTTAGATCTAGCTGTTGCCTTCGTGGGCATATTAAATATCCAGAAGCGCTAGAAGTCTGGCTGTTTTCTCCAAATACATTACTCTACCATCATGTTAATGAAGTATTCGTCTTTTGTACATCTACAGCAGAAGAAAATGTGTGGAAACAAATCTGAGTTAGCATTCTTGAATTATTTTTGTTTGTTTTATTTACCATAAAAAACTGCTAAGAACAGAACTTGGTAAAAGTCTCACTTATTTTATGAAAAAGATTGTCTTAAGCTCTCTGTGTGATTATGTTTGTGCGGCATGGGTGAACAGGACACAGTACTGCATTTTACTAAGCTTTATTCATACATGCAATAGCTGCTGGTGGATAGGTACTTAAGGCTATGTCACTTAGAAGGTGGCACTTTCTCTGCTAACGTGAACTCATGACAGGGCATAATATTTTTATAATGTTAAATCAGGTGTTTAAGAGTTCAAGATTGAATCAATGGAGTCGAACTGAGAAAGTGATAATGCAATCTGTAGTGCCATCTGCTGGATTTTTAAGTAAGTAAAAAATATAGTTTCATACTACATTTAAAAATACCGTAACTGTGCATAAAGGTGACCCAAATCTTTGGCATTTTTAGAAAATGTGTGCAGACAGAGCCTAAATATGAAAGTGTACCATTTTGTCACTTTTTAATCTTAAGTGTCTATGTCCAAATATTCTAGATAGGCATATGCTATAGGAATTTAAAAGTAAAACAGCAAAAAAGCAGTAACATAGTCTGGTAATAAAAAAATACATTCTTGGACTATAATTTTAATATCTGCTTAGTGGAGATGATTGCAGAATATAAATATACACCTTGGGCCAGCTCAAAAGAACCCAACAACATAAATGATAACTTCTGTGTGGTTTGATATACCACTTTCTGATCAGTCAATATTATAGATTACCTCAATGATGACCATTGCCTGTCCTCCTAATGATATCAGTGAGCTGCCTGAAAAGTTTAAGATATGTAAAGTGCTTATCACTTGAGCGTCCTCCAAGGCTTACAGTTTTTAATAAGTACATGAAGGCATGAATAAAACTTTGCAGAATTGCCTATCTAATTTTTTTTACTAGTTTATACTGTCAATGTGAAATACTGAATATTCAAATGAAAATGTGGTACATTTATGACACATAGCTAAAGCAGTTTTTTTTGTGAAATGCCTTTGAAGAAAAAGGGGAGAGTAACCCACCATATTTTCTTGGGGAAAAAAAACTAGAAACCTCAACATATCTTGAGGTGTATGTATACTGTTAAAGTGAACGGGTTAAGTCTTTCCACTGTACACGTGAAAACTGTGCATTGGTTTTTGTCTTGCACTGCCAGTGGTGGTACCAGCCTCTCATGTCCGTGTGGTAAAGTCCTGAGGCTGATGTGCCTCTCCAAGCGGCTCAGACTCTTCCAGAATTTTAGCAACAGAAGATTTTTTTTTTTTAGTCATATGAGATCTGATGTGCCCAAAGATCCACCCATTGCATGATCTTTTTTTGGTCACGCACATAGGCACCACGTGTGTGAATGTGAACTAGCAGGCACCCTCACCGGCAGAGCCAGCTTACGCGGATGCGGCTGTTTTGTTGAGTGGTGCTGTTATCCTTCAAGCTTCTCGACTTCTCTGTGCTGTGTTCTCAAAGGTATTGTTGCATTTGTAGATACTTTTCTATTGTTTCTCCATGAAGAGGAGAATGGTTTTAATCCTGTGTGTGGAGAGGTCTTTTCTGGCTGGTAAGTAAGTGTACTACATAATAAAAGGTGGAGCAGTACTGAAATCTTGGGCCATCAGATGCTGCTGCTGGTGATCTGAACAGTTCCAAAGGCAAAGGCACTTCTGTGTTTCTAGCAATGGATGAATTTTCACACATAAATGTTATAAAGAGGTGCTCTTGCATGTACCCAAAGTTTTATTGCGTTGAGACAGTATATTAAAAAAGGTAGATCCATTAAGCAGGAAACGTGGCTAGGGTGATACAGAACAAAAAATAAGGGACTTCTCGTTCAGCAATATTAAAATGTAAATATTAAAAATATTAATGATGCAATATTAAATATGTAAAATATCTAAGTATGTAAACGTAGAGAATTTTAATGTTTTCTTACATCTAGACCTGAAGGGATATTTTTCTAATTAGTTCAAATTTTGTATCTAATAGTTCTTACTTATGTTCTTATGCAACAGCTGCTGATAGTTATGCGGATTAAAGGATCACATCTTAAGGAACAGATAAATAAATACATTTTCTTTCAGGTGGGATCAAACCGTTTCAAGTCAAAGGACATTTAAACTGAGGAACAAGAATGGTCATTAACTTTTATGTACTGTCTTCTAAAGTCACCACCACAAAAATACCCCAAAACAACCAACCAACCAGCCAAACAATCAAAACCCAAAAAGTTTTTACAAAATAGTGTTGTTGAAAGATTTTTTCCCACTTAAGATTTTTTTTTTTTTCTATTGTAAAATATATGGAAGGAAATCTGTTGAAGATATCAATTTCAAACATAAATACTAATTTTTCATAAGAACTTTTGGTAGATTTTTTCTGGTCAACATTTTAAAACTAAATACTGAATTTTACTGTATTTGTTACTGTATTGTTACAGAACACATCTGAAAGGTAATTTTAACAATTATTTATTAATAGGTACTATAAAATCTGAATGAATTAGATTTCATCCTTGTGTCCTGATGTGCATGGAGACTGTAAGAAGAGTATACTTGCAGTGCATTGCTCCCTCTGGCCATCTTCTGCCTCCTGTATTTCTCACTTTTGAAGGAAAATTTCTATGAAACTTCTTCAGTCTGACTTATATATGTTAAGTCCTGGAATAGTTTCCTCTATTTTTTGTTCTAATCTTTCGTTTTATTTTTTTGCCTTCATCATTGGAGGCTGTGTGGGTGAGGAAACCTCCCCTTTTGGGCTATGCCATTGACCTCAGTAGTAGAGCTAGATGAATTTTGGGGTACGTTATGAAAAATGGTGTGGATATATGTACATATTCCTCTTACATAGTAGCCTGGTTGCTTTTTCTTTCAGAGGGGGTTGACTTGATATCTGCCTCAAGGATCCCCTGAGCTGTTACATCATATGCTCTTATTAAGTCTTTAACCTAACCTTTAGGTGTTTTTCTACATTAAGGAAAATTTAATAGACTTAAATTTTCCTTGCATCTGATGAAAATGTGCTCTATAGCCTGGAAGTTAAGGAGCAGACTTGAAAAATATCCATCTGTATTTTAGTTCTTGCTTAATACTTAATATACTTCTGTATGAGGCAAATAATACTTCTGTATAAGGCAAAACTGTTGAGAGGGATTTGTTGCCGCGTTATAGAATAGCCAGAGATGCAAAGATCCTGGCATTCCTCAAAAAGGTGGGAAAGGTGGTTAAAGCCTTGCAAAAGAAGTAATTGAACCAGACCTGCCACAGGCTGGGTAAGGATCTATCTGCTCTGTGAATTCTGCAACCGTTTTCTCCAATTCCATTCCTGCTGTAGGTAAAATGTTAGGATTTCTCCAGTAATGTGGGGTATGACATTTAAGATCAACACTTGGTTTTGAACCCCTCTTGGTAAAAAGGGTCTTACACTGATGCAGAAAGTAAGAAATTGTAAGTGATACGTATGTATAAACACCTAAAATCTCCTCTCACTTAAGTTTTGCTTAGTTGCTGGTATGTTTATCTTCCCCTTGGTGCACACAGAAGGGCAAAACGTTGTATTGATACACTTCCTAAGCTTCATATGAGATTGAAAAAAAAATCAGATATAGACTGTCTAATTGGAAAACAACAGGAAGAGGGGCAGTGCTTGCTGTTATCTTCCCTTTCCACGTCAGTGATGAGCCAGAGCTTTTAGTCTTGCTGTAGTGGAGGAGAACTGAATTTAATTTCCATGGTTTCCATTTTTTAATAGAATATTTGATGTAATAAGAAATTTACCTACAGACCTCTCTGTTATTTAGCTGCATTCTTTAAGCTGGCTATTGTACAAATTCCTGAATGTCTTCAGTTGGTTTTATACATTATAAGTAAGCAGCTGTGTAAGATAAGTTAAATCATATGTGTAATCCAATAATGTGGCCAAAGGTATTAAGTTTCTCCAGTATTTTGCCTAATTCTTTTGACTTACTTTTTTCATCTTACCCAATAATGGAAAGATTTTTTAAGCAGGTGGGTAAAAAAAAAATAATAAAACAAAAATAAAGCCTTTACTACTCCTGCCAGCTTTTTCATTAGTGTAAAGCATTATGTATAATGCATCATGTTTGTAGTGAGGGAGAATAGTTTATTTTGCTTCTTAGCTTTTGCTATTGCTGCATCCACAGTAGAATGTGCCCATATAAAGTCACTGTTTTTAGTATGAGAGTTGGTTGATTTATGTAGTTACGTGCAGTGATATTCCTGTCCAAATGGAATATGTGTATTTTACCACAATTTGTGTTATTTAAGTTAAATTATCATTTTATGGGCTTGAATATGATCTTAAAATAAGAATACCCACTTCACCAAAACAGTATTTCATACAAATAACACTGATTACTTACATCTTAAAAGCCAAAAAAGGTCCACCATGCACACACATATGCACACACAAAATTCCATAGAAACACAGAATCGTCTCAGTAGAAATATGTTGGTTAAATTGTGTGAGTCTCAATGCTAATTCAGGGAGTAGGGAGCTCAAAGCAGGTAGTGGGGATGAAGGATATCATCAAGACCTGTATAGACAACACACCTACTGTTACCATTTATTAAACTCAAGATTCCCTGTTTGTATTAATAATCTATTTAGTCGTTCATGACTCTTTTAATATTACCCATGGAGATGTGGGTTTGAAGCAACATCTGGAAATGTGAGTGAAAAGCCTGTGGGTTCCGTACAGCGTGGTGAAAAGATGGAGTTGTTAAATGTGCCCTGCTGGACTGTCTCCCTTAGGCTGTCTGGGGTCTTTGCTCAAGCTCGTGAAAATAAAGGTCAGAGGTTGCAGTGCTGTCCTGGTGCACCTACAGAAATTTGTACTTCTTGTATGATTTGATGAGTAGTAAGACAGTTAACAGCTGAAACATGATCCTTTCAAATTAAGCTTCAGGATGGGGTAAATTAAGCTTCATGGCAGCTGAGCTTGTTGCTCATTGCTGCAAAAAGGATGATCCTGCCCTTTACTGATCCTTTTCATTTCTTCATGGCTTCAGGAGCTCATGTTCTGCCTTCCTCCCAGGTCTCCAGTGCCCTGCTCAGAGCAGAGTGATTCAGGAAGCAAAATGATGCATTTCTCTTTTATTTTATTTTTTTGTAGGGGAATTAATTTTCTGTTAGTTCACGTTCATGGGTTAGCTCACTGAGAGGGATCTGCTGAATGTCAAAATCAGTGCTTAAGGAGCACGAGAGGAGCTGGATTGCCCCTTTTGGAAGTGCCTGGGCCGTGAGCTGGTTCCCCTCTGGAACTTCATCTTTGCCAAGAAAATCTCATAGACACCGTCAGGAGAACATGTTTATCCTCAAAGATAATGTCATACTGATAAGAAGGGTTTTATCACTGATTATTTAATTATTATTATTGTTGTTGATTTATAGAAGGGGCAGTGAAGGCTGGAGGGATGACTTTCTTCTCTGAGCTCATGATTACAGCTGGGTCTTTTGGGTAGCAGGACGCTTAGCCAGTTGGTGGGCATAGTGTCCGGCTGTTTGTTATTTGGGGCAGCTGGAGAAGACGTGCTACTTCTTTGAACGCCAGTCTTCATCTTAGGAATTTATATGCCTGCTAATACTCCAATATACTCCTACAGCTAACCTGGAAGGAATGGCTGTAACGAGGGACAGCAAACCAAGTAGTCTCTCATACTTAACAAGACAGAATACAACGGATTGTTAATGTAGAGATTTGACACAAAAAATTGTTCTCAGGTTCTTGTAGGGCCAGTGTGATTATAGAGCATCTTTTGAAATCTTTAAGTTATATGTGTTAGTAATTTAAATTTTGAAAACAGAATTGCGACACTGTAACTGAAGATCGCTTCATATACTTTCTATTACGCCTGCTGTATAAATAATGTTGATTAAAAAGCAATGTAAATTTGCTCTGGCAGTTATATTTCTGCTTTTATTCTGTATGTGGTCGATACTTCTGTTTAAGACTATGCAGTTTTTGCCATCTTTTTATATTTGGGTCATTTTCTCGTCAAGTGAAACGATTTGCTCACAGGCTTTGAAGTAAACCTAACAGGAATACGTATGTCTGTTATTCTTTCCTTTAGATTCTCCTATACGGTATTCCATGTGCAGTGTGTATTTGATATGAAGTACATTTATTATTGTGAACATGCCAAGAATAGTAGGTAGAGTTATAAATTGAAAGACAGAAATACACAGTGGTAGTATTTCCTCCTATTCTTGCTATATAAACCTTTTTCTCATCTATGCAGGAGGTTGCATCAACAATTTGAAAGCTATAAAGAGCAAGTAAGAAAGATAGGGGAAGAAGCCCGCCGTTACCAGGGAGAGCACAAGGATGATGCTCCAACATGTGGAATCTGTCATAAAACAAAGTTTGCAGATGGTTGTGGCCATTTATGCTCTTATTGCCGGACCAAGTTTTGTGCTCGATGTGGAGGTCGTGTCTCTCTGCGATCAAACAATGTAAGTCTTCTGATGTGTACTCTTAAGAAAAAGCCTCCTTGAAGTTGTCATGCTAGAGATTGTTCACCTTTAAGTTTGGCATTTCATGCTTCATTTTTCTTAGGTGTTTCATTTATCACTTCGTTATGAGGTATGTATAAAGAAGAATAAGGTATTTAATGATTGTGAAGATACTTAAAAATCACAGAGTTAGTTAAAATAAAAGAATACATAGTGTATAGTTTTACTGAGTGATGGCTTTAGGAAAACATATATGTTTTGCATAGAATGGAAGAAAACTCCCTTTTGCTCAGGTAAAACTCCACATTAAGAAATTTTTATGGAACTAATTCCATTTTAGATTTCTTTTTTATAGTTTTTCATATACATTTATAGATTTTTCTTACATAAAATCAGTCGATTTTTTGATTAGGAAAAAACCTGACCACTTTTCTGGCCACAGTGAGAGTGTGATGTCAACGTATTTTTAATTTATTTTAAAAGTAAAACTATAGATTAATCTGGATTGGGTATGCTCCTGTTGGGCAGGCGAGATAAAACTTTCTTCCTCTGATCCGGATGCAGTGAGCTACAGTAGCTGTCCACAAAACTGAAGGGTATGTGGGAATGCCCTCTGCTCAGTCAGTCCCTTAGAAGGAACTGGCTACTCACTTGTATGTGAGTTGTAGGATTTAAATCTGCAAGACCATTATCCAGTGTTGATTTTTGGCTGATCATCCAGTACTATGGTATGTTATAAAACATTTTACAAATATCCTTTTACTGCATGAATAGTTTTGTTATCTATCATGAGATGAGATAACTTTCTCATATGGCCTTAAGGTGCCAGTCTTTTGTAGGGGAAATGCATCAGTGCTCTTTGTATCAATGTAAATTCAGTTAAAAGTGGTCACAAATTTTATTGCAGATAATCATGTTCCTGTCAGAACTCATGTATGGCCTTTTCACTTTCTTTGAGCTAAACATCAACTGATTAGGGCTTCTGAAACTTCATGTAAACAACAACAACAAAAAAAACCCTGAGAAAAATACTCATTTCATCATCATTTTGGAAGTTTTCCATAGCCCTGATGTGAGTCTATTAAATTAAATTCGCATTCTGAAAAAATTATGTAGTAGTATTGGACACAAATGTTCATATATTCATATTATAATATAAATAGATGCATTACATTGCATCACCTGCAGGTGGTGTCATTAGAGCAAGTCTATGAAAATATAATTTACTGCGATATGTTATGTTATGCTATTGAGTGCATATGATACAGCTTATCTTTTCTTGGAAAAAATGGAATATATTTTAATTATTTTTCACCAACTGTTTCAAGTCACAGAAATGGAAAAGTGTCAATTCATTTGTAACTTGCCTTTTGTTTGTTATATTGTTTATGCTTCTGTGAGTTAGAATGGGAAAACGTTTTCTACATATGCAGTAATGTAATCTTTTAATTTAAGGCTCTTTTTTTTTGAAATTTTATGTTTTTATCTCTTTGCAGAAAGTTATTAGAATTGCATTTCTTTGAAATCTGTCTATTAATACCTGCCTATTTTATTCTTTTTCTCTTCTTTTTTTCTTTTCTCTTTTTATTCTGCTTCCTTGGATGCTTTCCCAAAGGAGGACAAAGTGGTTAGAATCCATGCTTTTTATCATTTATTATTATAATGTTGTTAGTTAACTGGGAAACATATTAATGTAAAAAACTGAAATGAAATTTTAAAGTCATCCAGAAGAGAGGGGGGAAGAACAGGAATCCAAACACCGGGGCCATGCCCATCCCCTAGCTGAATATAGGCTTCAAAGATGTAGCCCAGCAAGGAAACCCGAGACTGTTGTCAAAATTAGGACAATAAAAGAAACCAGTTAAGAACTGAGAATTATTAATAGGTTAAATAGTAGAGCAGGTAATACAATGTAATAAAGCTTTATTTTATAAAAACATCTTTGGTTAACAATTTGAATTTTTGCATGCAAGGTCCTTCCATCAGCTTCGAGAAGTCTAATTTAATATTTTAATTGTAATTTTACATTGATTTCTGTGGTTAGCTAGCTGTGTTTCACTTCTGGCTGCAGCAGACATTCAAGGAATTCTTGTGGAATCAGCATTTTGATTTTACATTAGAAATAATTTGCAAAGGCGAAAGAGAAGTTCTTAAAACTGGACATAAGTATAGAGAGCAAGATGGAGTGAATCCTTTGTCGAGGTGTAGTTACCATTTCAGAAAACTGCAAAACTTAATTTGGGCTCAAGGACCACTATATGCACTGCTAATGCCTGTGCCTCATCTGAAATTGGTAAGGGTAGTGCCCCAGTCATCTCTGTGCCCCGTGCGCAGAGGAAGGGGTGGCAGTACTTGAGCAGAATGATGCGTGTCCACTTACCGCCTCTTCTCAGGCAGGTCTGCAAACGCTGGTATTCCAGATTTTAACTTGGAGACTCAGGTAGTGAGAACTAGCCAGCTTCGCTGGCACTTCGGCTGAAATGAGTGTAAAGTCATTACAATTGAACATAGCTTTTGACGTGTGGATGATGGTGCTATGCTTGTGTTACGAAGTGGTGGTGTGCCCCAGCGTACACCACAGCGTAGCTGTAACCTACATTTCAGTACTGTGCAACACCCAGAGAAAATGATTTCTATCACACCTGCATGTTGCATTAGGTTTTTTTTTCTAAGGCAGTAGTGTTCTGAGAGGGTGGTTGTTTTTCTAATGGCTATGAAATATAACTTGCTACAGCTTCATTCCATTGCTTTCTGTGTGGTACTCTGAACAAAGAGCTGAAATAATCCATGACTTCCAGATCTTTTCCAATCTATTCATCTAAATCACTTAGGACAGAGCGAGAGATGTTTCAGCTTGATAGTGATTTGTTACTAAAGCAGTGCATCTTTGATCCATCCACTGGGGTGTGTTAAAAGGCTAACGCGCTTGCAGCCGAGTCTTCTTTAGGGCCAGGAACAGCAATGCTCTGAAGTGGCGGAAGTGCCACTTAGGTACAATTTAGCCACCTGGGTTTTGGAGAGCAATCCAGGTGAACTTCACCTCCTTATACGCTTGAGGCATCCTTCACACTTCAGTTTGGAACAAAAACTTTGCTAGATGACCAAATCGTTGTTGATCCAGAAGACAGACCTGTCTGCACTAAAGTGCTCTGAAGATGTGTGGGTTAAAGACATACCTGACTCATTTGGATTGCCCTAAGTTCAATTAAATGTATCCCTGTTGTTTGCACTTGCCTCGGTTTAGGTTTTGCTGGGTTAACCTCCAAGCTGCCACATGCCAAGAAAATGCCCAAATAACATACGTGAAAACATCCTTTTTACCTTGTGGTGAAGCTGAGCTACATCTCTTTAACAGCTGAAAAGTTATGGGAGTCAGAGAGAGAGCATCCAATACTTAGTCCTGATTGCAAGAGGAACATGGGGAACTTTTTTATAAAGTATGATTGCTCTCACAGTGCCTGTCTCTGAAAGCTAATGGAATATATAGAATGAATAAATTCCAAAGTATGACTACATAGCTAACAAGTAACACCTTTTATAAGAAGAACAAGTGATATAATTTATATAAAACAACACCAGAAAAATATATTTGTTAATTATCTTCAGTGGCTCAGCATTCCCGACTAATCTATATATAGGGAGAAACACTTCTGTATCTTGCAAATTTAATATTAGTATGTTTACATAAGCCTTGTTCTCTCTGTATGAATTTTTACCACAAGAAATTTTGTTAATATTAAAACCCATGCACCCAGTTCTTACAAGTTAGGGGTGCATCAGTTGGAAAGGATAATGAAGTGTGAGTTACCAAAGTGCCAAGTCCAGGAAAAGTCAAGCATGATCCTAGATTCAAGATATTTCCTGTAGAGTTGGAGAATTAAATGGTCGTTGGTAGTATTAATGAGACCTCAACTGGGATGTTGTGTACTGTGCATTACCCATCTTTGATAAATTCAAACCAGGACAGGCACAAAGTCAGTCACACAGAGGATGACCGAAGAAATGGAGAGTTCTTCATAGAAGACTAGAGAAAATAGAGGGACAAAAGCTGGAGAAATTATAATTGATACCTAGAAAGTTTAAACAATAACCTTTAAACTAGAGGACAGTGAATATAAGACTGATTAGAGTAAGAGGATGGTGAATAAGACTGAATGGGTATAACTTGGCTATAAAAGCTCTTGGCTTGGAAAAAGATTTTTGCAATCAGTAGAGTAAAACTTTGGGAAACTTTTTCATGTGACTTATTGGAAGGAAAATAACCCAATAAAAACTGAAAGGTTAAATTTGGTAAGTTTAGGAAAGGATTTATGTGATGTGGTTGTTTGATGACGTGGTGGCTGTAGGGGAGTGTTCTAGGTCCTTACTAGGACTAGGTAATACTGTGGGCAAAGCCTTTGAAGCTGTTCTTGACCTTTTCAACTAAGTACCAAATGTATTTTAAGGACTGTTCCAAAAATATATAGCAGAACTTAATATGTTCCCTCCTGGTTTAAAATAAAAAAGGACATCCCAAAACATTAACTCCTTGTAGTGGGAGTTAGGAAGCATCCTAGATTTACCATGGGAATTCTCTGGTGTGCTTACAAAATTAATTGGCAGTAACTGATACATCCGTTAAAAGGCACATACTTTTTGATGATTCTTATTCTAATATGTCAAAACACATGCCTAAATATGTATCTAAAGTTCTTCCATGTTCTGTGAGTATTGGTTAGCTCTTCATACTTCTCACCTGAGCCTGCTTTCCTTTCGTATGGTTGCAGGCAGACCACATTTAATGGGAGCAGAGTCACATAAGAGGACTGTTGGCTCGTGTGGTTATTCAAATCAGGCTTAAATGTAGTTGTGGGGTGAGAGTATTCACTGTGTTAATAATGTTAGTAATAATATCAGCAGCAGCTGGGTTTGAAAACTGTTGGCTGTTGTATGGTGTACAGGAAAAGTACAAGTGTTTTCCCTTCATATTACCTTAGTATTCAGAAACAATATTACGTGAACGTGGCAACCTGTTCACTATGAACACTGAGCATTTGTATATACTTGTAAAGAAAGCAGAATATTATCAGTCCAGGATTTTACGTGAGACAACATTTCAGAAGGAAATCATGTAGGTGCTTAGAGAAAAGCTGGCAGGAATGACCACCTGCGTTTAATTTGGCAAAATGTTTTCTAGGTGTTGTCAGTTCCCTGTAGAGTGTCTACACGTTCACTCTGGATCATTCTAGTTATGTTCCGTACACCAGCATTTTAATTGCCAAAATGGTAATGGGTTTAAGTTACTTCTCGCCATTCCATTCCATTCACTCTCCCCCTTCCGATGTGAGCTATCGGGGTTGTTAGGGCAGTGGAGGAGCCAGCACAATGTCCAGCTGCTGCTACGCTGTGGTTTGGCAAGGAGCGGGCAGAGCCCTGGCTCAAGTCCTCCTGCCATCCCGGCTGCCACTGCTTGCTCTCTTCTTCCCTCCAGTGGTACCGCAGCCTTGCAGAGCAAAAAAACACCTGAAAATACGACTTTTTTCCTTACATCATTCCTGTAAAACTTTCTCCTAATATTTGGTTAGGTAATTGAAAAAGATGCATTTCCCGCGTAAACACCTGATATATGAAGTCATATGGCTCTGTTTCTTTCTCCTTATAGAAAAGGACATACATTTTAGGGTACAAAAGTAGTCTTGAATGAGTGAATGCCATTTCTTTGAATCAAAATTAAAGTATTTTGTGAGGTGATGTGGGTGTATTGAACTAAGTGAAATTTGTATGACATAGACAGAATAGGTGGAAGACCCATGTTCTAGATTAAGTCATTTATTTCTCCCTAGCAATTAGTCTACCATTCTACAGATTTCATTAGAATTATGATTTTTGATCAAATTTGAAGTGAGAAGAATTGGGAGCAAATGATGAAAAATAGTTTTGCCACCATTTTCCCATGTTTTCCAGAAATTTTAGTTGTGCAGAACAGAGCAGTTTGCTTACTCATTTTTCTGTTTACATACGTAAAGGGTGACTTGGAAGAAATCAGGATATAAAATACATTATCGATAAATGAGAATTCATTTAACTGAACTTAGTAGTATGTGAAAGTAATGTTGATTATCTGTGCTGAAATACTAGGGATTCACATTTCTGATATGGGTTTCACTGAAATGATTTTCATTTTAGTATAATGTCAGTGATTTATACTTGGAAAGACAGACAACTTGGAAACATTTCCCTAATTGTATGTCAGGTGTTTTTACAGGGTGTTTGTCATTTAGTTCCTTTAAAATATGCTTAAAATTTGCTTACATAATGGCTTGCTAATTTAAGCCTTAACAACTTGAGCACATATGCTGTGCAATTGAGCTGTGCACTAATGGTTTCAACAGAAGTTGTTAATATTGTCAGAACAAAATGTCTGGATTGTCAGGAGTATTTCTACATGCCTTTCACAGAACTCTTATGTCAAATTGTCCATTAAAAGGCTAATTTATGTAAGTTCTGACTGATACAGCTGTAGAACCAAAGAAAAATTCATCAGAAGGAGGTAAAATTACATAGTAAATTGCAAAGTGATAGCAGATAAATTCTCTGTAGCATACAGTGTAATTTGTTTCCTAAAAGATTTGGCATTTGTATGCAGCAGGGAAGAAGCACTGCTTTCCAGTAATTGCTCCCTAGAACTGCTGCTTCCAGCAGATAAAAGAAGAAAAAGATAAAAAAAAGTCCAACAAGAAACCGAGGAATTCTGTCTCAAGTAAGATGTAGAACACTTTCCTCTGCTTCCTGGGGACTTAGTTCACTGTCTAACAAATCCGAGTGTTAAATTTTTTTAATTAAATCCTTAAAATTAGCTTGCTCTTCACCAGGTTTGCTGAAGCAACGTGTTTAACTTTAACACCTGATTTTTAGTGTCCAGCTAGCAAAAATGATTTGTTACTTCTTGTATGCAAAATAACTGCAGGCAGCTGATGCTCACGCTCTGATGTTAGCCAGATCAGAACTTCTTCATGTAATGGTTGGACTGTAGAAGTCACTGGACAGCTGGAGGTTTTTTTCCCCTACAGCTTCAGATCAGCATTAAATCAATAACCACTTGCTTATGCTCCCTGGTTTATCCAGGTTTAGTTTACCTGTTATCCAAACACTTAAACTGTCTACTTGTCATGCAGTTGATGACCAAGAAAATAGATTGCTACTGCAGCCTTCTTTCTTAATCCATGATAAAGGGCTCCTGAATCCTTCATGGCTGCTTTTTGCTGTTAGCAAGCTGGGTAGCAGTGTTCTGTGGAGACACTACATAAATGATACTGGAAAATCCATGTAGTATAATGGAGCTTAAGTTAAAAAAATAAACAAACCCAAACTTTTAATCCCCTGCATCATTGCTACTGGACATACGATCCTATTTTTAGTCTTGTATTTTCAATACCTTTGTTTCAATTTAACTGATAAAGAATATGGGAATTATTTAGATTTTTTTTTTTTAATTAAGTGTAGTAATTCCTTCCATTGCAAAAACTTCTGTTAAAAAAATTAAACATTGATAAAATCTCAAAAGTCAATAAGGCTTTCCAAAAAGAGCTTTATTCCACCTCCTCTTGCCCAATCTCATGTACTGGATATATATATCTATGGTATGTGTATGTATTACCATACATTGTATAGATTTTTTTGTAAGTGAATATACATGCATACTATATACATGCATCCTACTATATGGTCTAATACAAGAAGTACAGGGCAGAATAAAGCTTTTATGAACCATGTTTTTCACCTTTGAAATCTGTAAATCATTCAAGGTATTTAAATCAATGGAGGAATTATTATTATTTATATGCCCATTTATCTTGACAAAAAAAACCCAAAACGGTATGCCATAGCAGTCGCAGAATCCCAGCATCGTTGAGGCTGGAGGGAACCTCTGGAGGTTATCTCATCCAACCGCCCCCCTCAAGCAGGGCCACCAAGAGGAGCTTGCTCCTCACAGCTTGGCATATCCACTTGTCTTTTGACTTGCATGGTGAACAATGAAAGAGTCAAGGATTTTTCATGCCATTTTTGTTACTTGTCTCCTCGTTGTAACTACGCACATTATACAGAAAATCTCCAGTTCTGCTAGGGAATAATTCTGTGACTTACAACTTTGGACATATGAAATCCAGAATTTCACAGAATCCTTCAGAAACAGCACTAACAAGTACTACACTTTTTTTCAGCTGTCTTCAAACAGAGGGAAAGAAAAAAAAAGTTACCAGATCAACTTCAAGCTTTTTGTTTCCTTCAGTGTAGTATTTTTATCATTTTAACACTAACAACCTCACATTCTGTTTGATCCAATTAAGTTTGTGGTATAAAGCTGAAGAGCAGGAATAAGAGAGCCTTAGAGTGATTCTCCCAGCAATGCTGTGTATCCTACTGGCTCTGATATAGTCTGAGGCGTGGGAGGTCAGTGCTGAAGTCCACAGTAACTAAAGCTTGCTTTCCCAGATGGGAATACTTCGGTAAGCACTGAAGAAAAACATCTTCCTACCTGACTTGTGTCAGTCTCACTAAAAAGTTAGAATGGAAAATGTTGAAATGATTTTTTTTTTTTGGTTTTCTTTTTGTCCAAAAGTAGGCATTGAGTTAGTATTTAGATTTGACTTTGCTGGAAATGTAGTTATTGCATTTTTCTAAGAAGTGACTCTGTTTTACTTTCAAAGGTGTGCCTTCACAGTAAAAGATATTAGCAAATTTAGTTCTGACATTTCACACTTTATAAGCTATATCGGCTTAAATGGATGCTTTTAAAAATAATGGGAAAAAACCTAATTTTTTTTCAAGTGAGCGAAGGCTGTGTGATTTTTCTCATGGTTATATAAAACAAAGTCACATATGCTGAATACATAAGAAAAGTTTAATCAAAGGGAAAAAAAAGCATGACACAACCCAGCTGTCGACGTCTTTACTGCATTAAACTGAAATGCTACCGATACCTGATCACAGTGGCTGCTCCACTATGTTGCATGATAGTTGTCTTATGATTATGTTCTATAGGAACTTGTTCTACAATGATAATATTATCTCCTATGTTTCCTGGGAGAAGACTTTCAGTTTCTCTTAGTTTTTCAATGTCTGTCTTATAAGGTTTTTCCAGTTGAACAAGAGAACACCTTTTCCCAGGCTGATGCTATTTTCCCCAGGTGTGTGTTATTTCATAGTAATAAAGGGTTAAGGGGATACTTTTTAAAAAGTATTCTTAAGTATTAAATTAAAAAAGTATCATGCGATAGTATACACTTCTGCTTTTGAATGCTTTCCCTTTAAGAATTTTTTGATTCCTCATTCTGAGAGTAAAATAAGATTTGTAGCTTCTTGATTTTTTTTAAACTTCTAATTACCTGTGTGTCAGCAGGTGTTGCCCTTTTTACACTTCTGTTACGTTATTGAGTAATAAACGGTGTTAACTGGGGTCTTGCATCTGTCGATCCATGAAAATTTGAAAGTTCTAGGAAAAGACGATATGAGGCATTCGAGAAATAAAGCTGGTTTCAGAAAATGCAACAATATAGAAACATATCTTTTCACTTTTCTGTCAAAAATGTATTTGTCAATGCCTTACATCTCTGTAAGTAAAGAAGTGGGATAAGGGTCTTGTGTAAAGGAAAATATTTTTAGTTAATGAATTTCAACTGCAGATACTTATTGAAAAGAAGAGTAAAGGAAATAAGTTCTAACAATTGCAATCTGAGATTTCTTGTATGCGTTGCACTTTAAGAAGAAAGAGGATAATAAAGAAAGAAAATACTAGCGGTGCAACACAATATTAAGAAGTCATGAGAAGGGCCTGTTTTCTGTTTGATGTGATCATATACCTTAATATAATCAACATGATCCTATAAACTGTAACTTTATAGTAGATTCTGATCCCTGTCTATTCAGCGCGCTGCAGTTTTGAAAATGAACAAGTATGACCGTATAGATTGAATATGATAATGTATACATATCTGCTGTTCTGTCATCCACAGCTTCAGTTGAGATGAAAAAAAAAATTATCTGGCAGTGTAAATTGGAGATTGAGTGCACCCAGGTAGGGGCTGTCCGGGAGCATGGGCTGGAGCTGGCAGGATTCCCCAGGGACACCTCACCATAATTAGAAAGTGAGGAGGTACAGCCAAGCCACAGCGGTAGGAGAAGACTCCAGTGGGGGACTCTGCAGAAGTGGTTTCACAGGGATTACTTTAGAAAGACATCCTGGGCAGGCAAACATTTCAAACCATCTAAACTTTCACCCGATTCACCCAGAAGATCGGAACCTTGATACCTCTTCTGGTTTATATTCTAATGAAGGCTTAGCCCTAGAGACTGGAGACAACGCTGAGGAAGAGCTGAATAGCCAATGTGCAGGAGACCTCCAGGGAAATGCCTAGCCTTTCTTCAGGCTCAGGGGGCTTGAAGGAGCATGTTACTCGGTGGGATGCCTGAGGGGATACGGTAGACCAGCAGAACTGACTGCTGATGTCCAAACAAAGAGCTCGGTCAGAGCTATCGGGCCTGTGGCAGCGCTGGATGGAAGTGTTTATGATCTGATCAACGCACCTTCAGTTTTTCCTGCAGTGGCCTGTTTTCTAGATGTACTTGGGTCTTACTGCTGTGAGACGTTCTAGCCTGTCCCTTAGTTCAAGCTGTGCCCAGCTGCAATATCTGTGAACAGTCCTTCTGTAAAAGGATCCAATGAAGTGGAAAATTTCTTCTAATCGTGCACCACCCTTCTCTAAAAGACTTTAGGTTTTGGCAACCAAATTAACTGAGTCCCCTTGTTCAGACTCTGGCTACTTCTGGTCCTCATGGTCTCACCAAAACTGGTATGCCGCCAGCTCCTGGGCAGGTGAGAGTGTTCTCGTTTAAACTCAGTCAGATTCAACACTCCAGAGTGTGCCCCTTACCCCCCAACACATTCTTCACTCCATCAATGTATTTCTTCTGGGAATTTGGGTCTTTCACCTTGAATCATTATGGCCCTCATCATGTAAGATCCTTTCATATGACGGGATTTTTAACATGATATGTAGGTTTTTGGACTAAGTATGACCTCTAATATTAATTTAAAATTTCCATAGTTATGTACACTGCTGAGGCAGAATTCTTTGTGTTTAGTAGTTACAAAATAATGTGGAAATGCTAAATAGAACTAAATTTAGCAAACTGAATTATGGGGCTATTTTGTCACCCCAGAAACCAGACAGATTTTAGCTAAAAAGAGATCTTGCTTCAAAGACAGATTTGATAAGATTTATGACCTATTAAGCATTATGAGAAACCGACAAATAGCAGGAAAAAATTCCAGAGAACAAAGTAATTATGAGGACTCAGTGTAATCTGTGCTCGCTCATGCTCTCTATTTCTCTTTTTATTATAAATAACCTTAATCCTCATCCAGGATTAAAATTCAGTGTATTTTTAGCAATTCAATGTCCTAGATAAAAGATACTTCCATCTATGTTTTTGTATCTTTTGCATTCTAAAGCATTTTGTGATTTTACTTAATGTATGGATACTTCCACCTCTATATCTCCAGTGCTAATGTTAGTGAGGGTTTAGGATGGTTTGTCTTAGATATACATGAGGTTTATATTTTATTAAATATAATATGTGATTTTGAGGATAGAACACTGTATGTCAAGCAAGCAAATCTATAGACAAAGTTTCTGTAGTATTTTGTGTTTTTTTTTGGATTCTGTTAATATAGGGACCCATTTGCAAGTCAGCCTTCCTATGGTGATAAATTAACCTGCTCCTCAAAACTGTGATTATAAAATAGTATAAAATATCTGTTACTGGTTGCTTAATGACTGGTAAGAGATTAAGTGAAAATCTGCACAAAATGTATCTGCATTTCCTTAAGGAGCAGGTAAAACCTAATAATTTTTTAAATCCAGATTGAGATTTCCAAAGAGCTGCAAGTTATTTAGGCTGAAGTTTAATCACTTACTGTGCAATTTCCGTATTCCAGCTAAAACACCCGTCAACTAACTTACATGCAACAGGTTTACAGAAAATTTGGAATTAAATGTTATTTTCTCAGTGATCTATTAGACTTATAATTAACTTGCCCACAAAAAGCAGACTCCCAGAGCAAAGCCTTTGTATTGGTGAGTTTTGTGAAAATGATTGGGGATATTACATTGTGAAAAGTTGAGTATTACTGAGAAATAGAGATTAATCATAGAGATGAGCAGATGTTGCTGCGACTCTATAAATAGATGAGCATGCGCATAATGGTTGTGTTGTCATGACTGGAGGAAATTTTTTTATGTTGCTGGGATGTTATTAGTGGTAGTGTCACTTGCATCTCTGCAACATGGGAAGTGATCAAAACTTGTGTATGCTATTACTTACCTATGCATGCATCAGAAAAGTTAATTGTTCTCTCTGTAACTTTTTTTCTCTGGCCAAATAGCTTCTGCAAATGGAGAGAGGGCAGTTGAAGGTCCATCCAGCAAACTACTCTCAAGACCTTTGTCAGCCTGACAGCTTTACCCTTTAGGATTATTTGGATCAGTCATTTTAGCTGTAGAGAAACCTGCTTTCCTAGCCTATTTCAGGCACTGATCTGACTATATTTGCAGGTGGGTTAAAGAGACCACAGGGACAACTTCTTGCCCATGTAAGCACAACACAGCAGGAAAAGCAACCAGGTAGAGTAGGGAAATAAACGGAGGAAGATTTCATCTACCTGCTTTTCCTATATCATTCTGGTTTTTACCCATAGGCTTTCAGCATAGATATAACGGTACTCTTACATATCTGTGAATATCTTATGTTGCAGGTTAAACCCCTTTGCTGTGTACACCTAAGTATATCTTTTTCTGATCAAACAGCAAGGGAGTGTTTAGTAGAGCCTATAGTTCATGGTGGAGAAGCTGCCCTCTTGGTCACTTCTATAGACTCTTAAAGAGGAGGCTGATGAAGTGTCTAAGAGAGATGGAATCGATACATTTACCTGTCAGACTGAGTAGGAATCAGTTCCAGATGGGAACCCCTACATTATATGTGAGCTGTGTCTATGCTTTCGTTATACTTACTGGAGGAGATCAGTGTTCCTCAGAGTGATTCAGCTTGCTCTGAACTAAACTAAATCTGCTCTGAATCTTTCTCAACTGTAGTACCTGCTTAGGGAGCAGAGCCCCGAGTCATCTAGTGTCTTGTAAGGTATTGTAGAGTTTTACTGTAGCTTCCAGCAGCTACCGCAGATGAGGGTGGCTCTCGGGTAATTCCCATGTCATACCTGACAGCTCTACACTTGCATTTTGGAAATGTTAAGGCATTGCAGGTAGAACTGCATGACAGTGTTGAGGTAGTTGAATCCTGCTGTAGATTTTCACTAGTTACAGTAGGAAATCAGACAGCAATGATGGCCTGTAAATGCATTTAGAAGCCTATATTTAGTCTTATTTCAAATGAAACTCTACACACTCCGTCTGAATCTTCTGTGCAAGCCTACGCCTTCTCTCCCCTACAGGCAACCTGACAATTCATACAGCAGCAGATATTTTTTTAGCCTTTTGTCTCCTACATAAATTGACCTTCTTCAAAGAGGGTATCTGTGGTCTTATGCAGTCTGTGATGTGTGGAAAGTTGTGAATATATTCTGCTATAGAGAGTTCCAATTTTATTTTCACTCGTTAAAGATGAACACTGACAAGAAAAAGTTGTGTGGAACTGAAAATTGTACTAACCCACAGTTCAAATTTCAGTATTTTATTTAGGATATAAATTATTAGTGTTAGAAAATTCTTTTTCCATCTCTTGAGTATAATTCATAGACCTTTGAAGACCAGAATCTTTTCTTAACTCCATGGCCATGCAATTAGACACTCAAAACTCTTGCTGAAAATTTGCTATACACAATCTTCAGGTAATGAGAATGGCATAGTTTAATTGACTATGAGTATTCAGCTTCATAAAGATCTGTAGTCAGCTAAGGGAAGAGTTTACTTAACTAGCTAAATCTAGGCTAGAATGTGTTAGCCTTCTTGAGGCTAAGATGATGATTGGAGAAGACTGAAGGTGGTCTGGTTGATTTAGGAGAAACTGCTTTTTTTTTTCTTTTGTAAAAAGTAGCTGACTGGTAGATTTGGGATGCAAGAGAGAGGTGCTGTAAGCTGTGAAGACTGTTTGACCCAAGTCAAAACTAAGGAGCAAGCTTAATGTTTCAAGCTACAGAAGATTCAGGCAGGCTTAGTTAACGTGTCTCAGAAACTGTGCCTTTTCTGTAATGCCAGAGATACACACTATCAAAAGTTACTGTAGGTAAAGCTTCATGGAGTCTCAGCATCTATTGCAAACTGTTAGGTACAATTATCTCCAGACTCCCTGCCCAAATTCCCAAGTTATCCATTGGGAAGAGAGGTAAAAGCTTGACAGATCTGGGGCTCTGTTAGCAAGACCCAATGATAAATAGAAATGAATACTTCAGCAACTGTAGTTACATGAAAAGTAATTTGTTTCTTAAGTCCCTTGATATAGAAGTTCATGACTGAGTTAAGTTTGATTAAGAAGGCTGTTAAATTCATCCAAGCTGCATCTGAACTTCATCCAGATTTTTTTTTTCTCCCATTGAAGGCTATGGGGAGAGACTGTTAAGACTCCAAAGACCATAGATGGTCTTCCAGTCATTTATAAAAGCGTTATGCAGTTTGTTCAGAAATACAAGATTTACACCGGTCAGCCACATTTCTTCATTTTGAAGGTCTTGTTAGAGAAACTTCTGTGGTGGGTTGACCTTGGCTGTCTGCTAGATGCCTCAACAGGGCAGGGGCAGAAAATAAGATGGAAAAGCTCATGGGTTGACCTAAAAACAGGGAGTTGGTTCACCAATTACCATTACGAGCAGAACAGACTCAATTTGGGAAAGATTAATTTATTGCCAACTAAAATTGAGTTGGATGGTGAGAAACAAAGACAAAAACTAAAACAGCTCCCCGCTCCTCCCCTGGCCCCTTCTTTCCCAGGCTCAACGTCCCTGCTCCATTCCCGACTCCTCTGCCTCGTCCTGCCGAGTGGCGCAGGGGAATGGGGAGCAGGGGTTGAGGGCAGTCCATAACAGCTCCTCTCTGCCGCTCCTTCCTTCCCAGTGCTGTTCCCTTGCTCCAGCCTGGGGTCCTCCATGGGCTGCTGTCCTTCAGGAAGAGAATCTGCTCCCACATGGGTTCTCCAGCGGCTGCAGTTCCTGTCAGGAAAACCTGCTCCAGCTCGGTCTTCTCCACTCAGGTGACCGGAGCACCTCCTCCCCCTCCTTCTTCTCTAGCCTCGCTGCTCACAGTGCAGTTTCTCACACCTTTTTTTCCTCACTCCTCACTGCCTGTGTCATGTTTTTGCCCTTTCTTACACATGTTGTCCCCGAGTCGCCAACACCTTGGCTGCCGGGGCCCAGCCGTGCCCTGCGGTGGGTCGGTCGGAGCTGGCTGGAACCGGCTGTGTCTGGCCCGGGGCAGCCCTGGCCTCTCCTCACAGAGGCCACCGTGCAGATCCCCCCGCTGGGCACTGGCACCCGGCACATCTTCTGCCCTCTTCCTGGCAGCGCTAATGCAGCCTGAGGGAGGCTGGCCTGTACGGGCTGTCCTTTTTAGTCCTGATAATATTTTCTCTTTCTTTCTTAGCCACTTCTTTTTGTTACTCCCGGCTGTCATGGGATCAGCTCACCACGTTCTGCTTAATTACTTTCTTTGACCATAAATACCTGTAGATACTGCTCTCTTCACTGAACTGACTGGATTTAATCTTTTGGTTTGATGCACTAAACAATAGCTTCTTTTCAGTGTAAAGCACATAGATTTTTGAAACTTTACTGTGGAAGGTTTTCCTTTTGTCATTTTCTCTCCCTTTTTAAAGGTAGGAGATTCTTCATACAGTCAGTGGGACACAGGCTGCCAACATCCTTATTAGGTTGCTTTCATTTTTTATTTTGTTCTCAGCTTTTGATTATTTTTCTGATTACCTGCTAATTTTGAAACTATATCACAGCAAGTTTTGAGGCAGCGTTGCTTACAGGCTTTATTTCCATTATAAGCTAATTTATAATTAAATAACAATTGAATGGATGATAACGCTGCACTTGGCATCCCACTATTACATTATACCTTGTTGTAATAAATTAGAATCATACAAAAGCAACTTTGTGTACACAAAGTGGATGAAAATTAGTTAAATGATGATCACAGAGCTAATTCTAAACTGCCATCAACATAAAATGACTGTCTATTTTAGCCCCAGAAGGATCAGGTTTGGCATTTAACTGCTTTAACATTTGCTTTTAAAACCCACTTTTTTGAAAGTGTTAAATTATGGCAAGAAGAGCTTCCTGAGGTACAACACCTTATATTGCTTTTAAGTTGGCTGTTACCTCAAAACTCATCTCACATACTGTGCTGTCTGCCCATTCACTTGGTTAAGGCCTTCAGTTTGTTTCATGGCAATCTGCATTTTAGTGGTTTATTTTAGAGCTGTTCATAGGCTACTAAGAACTCTGGTTTTTGGCCATATCTGTGTTATAAATGTAGCTACTACAATGCTTATGGGATGAGAAATCACGCTTTTTTTTTTTTTCTCCTTGCTTCTGTTCTGGGTTTTATTTTTCTGTCCTTTTAAGTTTATAACCTGCCCAGCATTTATTTTAACCATAATTACTATTTCTTAGCAGTTTATCTTACTGAATAGCTGAAAGGTATGTACTCTCTTCATCTTTTCTCCTTCTTTATGTCTGATAGCTTTCTGGATGGCTAACTTTAGCTGCCTAGTAATTTTCTTTTCCAATTTAAATGTCATACAGTATTGTAGTGTATGAAATAAGTGCAAAGAACTTACGATTGCTGTGCTTCAAACAGCAAGGAAAGAGAGCAGCGTTCAAGATTAATGTAGTACACAGCGACTTGTAGGCTTCTGTCTTGTAAACTATTTGGGATGACTAAATATAGCGAATACCAGAATTGTTTCAAAAAGAAAAGTTCCTTTTTCTTGCACACCAAGTGACATGGCATAGTCTGAGCAACTCTTTCAAACAAAATGCAGAAATCCATGTATATAGTAGTATTTCTTATGGAAGATAAGTAAACATATGTAGATTTAGAAACTGAAGAGTCACTTCTGCATTGATTTAATTTGAAAGACAGCTATTAAAATCATACAAAAAACTTGGTACTATAGTCTGACGTACGCAGAGCATGACATTCAGTGCTGATTTAAACCTTTCAGTTCTGCCATATTCTGCACGCAGCCGATGCTTATAAGGTTAGCAATATTCTTATCACCAGTGCTCAGGGGAAAAAAGTTTCTTCTAGTGGTTGAACGTTAAACTTCAGAATAGTAGAATATTTCTCATAGAACGAATGGAAAGGAGGTTGTAGAGAGGTGGGGGTCAGTCCCTTCTCCCAAGTAACAAGCGATACGACAAGAGGAAATGGCCTCCAGTTATGCCAGGGGAGGTTTAGATTGGATATTAGGAAAAATTTCTTCACCGAAAGGGTTTTCAAACATCAGAACAGGCTGCCCAGGGAAGTGGTGGAGTTGCCATCCCTGGAAGTATTTAAAAGATGTGTAGATGTAGTGATTGGGGAAATGGTTTAGGTGGTGGTATTGGCAGTGTTAGGTTGATGGTTGCACTCGATGATCTTAAAGGTCCTTTTCAACCTAGACAATTCTATAATGCTGTGATTCTGATTCTCGTCTCCCTGAAATAGGCAGGCAAAAAAAAAAAAAAAAAAAGTGAAGGATTTGCAAATAAAAGATTACAATGATTATTACAAAAGCTGCTGGATGTGCTTTGTTTCCATTTAGAGCTTTAGTGTCTCACATTCAATCTGCCACTGTTTTCTGCTGTGTACTAAGAGCCCTACTAAGCTCCTTTGTTAGATAGTTTGTCATAGTGCACATGTGTGTTTGTAGGCTTGTTAATGTCTTACGCTGATTTTGCCTGAAGAGTTGTAAAGCTTGCTAAAAAGCATTTTTCTTAAAAGAGAAAGATAACACTGAATCCCTTCTTTCTTTCCTGAAGAAAAAACCCAAACCCAAAGAAAAAATCCCAAACCCAAAGGAAAAAACCCAATCCGAGGAAAGGAAATAGTTTCCTCTGAAGTTTTATTTGTCTGTGGACCATCTCTGTTCCAAATGCAATAACCTTTGATATGTGACAAGACAACCCAGTTTTGATGTTTTTCTAGCACACTTGTTTCCTCTTAATTCCTGGTATTTGTCCTACTTTCTCCCTATTACCTCTCTGAAATTTTCTCCTCTGCCTCTTTAACCTCTTTGAACCTGCTTTGGTTCTTTCCAATCAAAAAGAAACAATCTTTCTTCTTGGCCACCTCATCCCACAAGTCTTCCCTCTTACCCTCTATTCTTTTGCCTAGAGACAACAAAGAGCTGAAGTAGTTAAGAGAAAGTTATTAAAGACAACAGGGCTGGAAGAGTCTGACCTCCAGTAAACCAGTTGTATTTAAGCTGGGATAAACCGCTTGTTTTAGTAATCATCTAAAACTTACAGAGACAACCAGAGTAGAACAGTGCTAACCTTATTAATATGTAGTCTACTGACCCGATTCAAGTAGTTCAGTATAGAGTTAAAATTAATTATAAACTGGAGGGAAATACAAATGAATGACTAAACTCACATTCCAGAAACAACAGATATCACTGTAATAAAATATTTTAGAAAACCTTTCATAAAGCCCCGTGGCTGTGGATAAGGATGGAATTGTCTGATTTGTCTATTATGTCTGTTTTGGATTTAAATAACCAAAGTTGATTTGTTTGGCTGGGATGATTCTGGTGGCTATATTATGTAATCTGAATTAAAAAAAAAAAACAACAAAAAAGATGTTCAAAGATGGGTTCCTGAGAACATGCAGGGTTGAAATCAAAACTGAGAGGAACAGTACTGTGCACAAAAAGATTATCAGATGGGCTGGTCAAAATGATCTGTTCAGTTCAAAAGATGGTCAAGCTTTTTGGACCCAGCAAAAGTCTGAGGTATCTGAAAGTTTTTTTTTTTTCCAGATGTACCACGTGATCAGAAATACTCCTGCTTCCTGCAAATCCTGTGGTTGTGTTTAGTGTTCAGCTGCTTCAAAGATGGCTGAATACATTAAATGCAACTAACATCTGTATGCAGGAAAGGTGATCCAAGTTTAGACAACAGTAGATGGACCCCACCAGCTCTGGAAGCTGTTGCTACAGAAGGCTACCTTCTACTGAGCAGGAAATAAGGAAGTTCTGTCCTTAGTTGCTGATGTGGTTCTCTTTCCTCTAGATAAGGTGCAGGGACATGGGAGCTAGCATTTAAGAGGAGTCTAGCTGGCCATTAAATTTCTTCTAGCTCCTGATAACACACAGAAACCCGTGACATGCGAATAAATTACCTGGCTAAAAAGATTGCTTGCTTCTGTTGAACAGACTGTGTATGTGAGCACAAAAAGCCCTCACCAATAAGTAAATATGTACTGAGGGCTCGTGGTCCCTATATTTGTACCAATGTGGAGTATGCATCTCTCTGTTTCTGATAATAAAGAGGCAGGATATCCTTAACTGTTGCCTCTTCCCCCCATATCCTTAAGTCATCACTGTGCTATATGCCTTTTATTTGTTTAGGAAATACAAAGCCTCATTAGATATCTGTGAATATACAGGTAAGTGCAGAAGATCAGAATGATTGTCTCATCATTTAGCAAAGTTCTGATCTCAAAAACAGCTATCTGTTTCTGTAACGGTAGCTTCATTGGATAATGAAATATCATTACTGTTTGAATTTCCCAACTGTAATGTTCTGCACTGCTTTACATCTTCTTACCTTATTGAAACTCTCCTCTTTCCCTGTGTGTTTGCCAGTAGTATTGTAAATTCAGGACAGTAAACTTCTGAAATTGATACAGGAGATGGTCTGGGAATTGGCTGTCAAAAGTGCTCTGTTTAGATCAGTTAAAAATATATAGACTATTCTTAAGCTGGCACGAAACTCCTGCATTTTCCTGCCCCATTTTCCTTTTCCTTATCTTTTAAATCTTCCATATTCAAACGTACAGTTGTTAATCCCTTTCTCAGTCACCCTGTAGTCTTTACTCTCCTAAAAATCTACACTTTTCCTTGCAAAAATACATTGTTTTCCCCATTTGTTTTTTTTTGTTTGTTTGTTTTAAATCTTAGATATCCACTCAAATTTGTTGTAGAACACTGATATTCTCTCTTCCCCTTCCTCAAATCTTCCATCCCAGATTTACTGAGATTCCTTTGTGCTCGAGCTTGATAGCACAGATAGCACAGACTTAACCAACTTAGCCTCAGACTCTGCACCTGGAGCGAGAGGTGGGAGAATTAAGAGAAAGGACCGTGGACATCTTGGAAGGTAGGATCAACAAAGATGAAATGTAAAAAAAACCCAAAAGCCAAAGAACTTTGTCATCCTTTTGGTAAGGGAGTAACTGCAAATAGGATGGTGAGCCAACTCATATGGTGTGCTGTGGTGTCTCAGAATAGTCTGGTAGCTTTTTCAGAAGAGGAAGTCAGGTTGCTGATCTGTGTAAGGCAGAAAATTGCACAAAGAAAGCGTATGTTTGCTTTAAAAATAGCTGTTTTAAACATTTAAGAAGTTGTAGCGATTATATCAAAGTGGGAAGAACATGTCTTCTGTAATTATAAGCATTCTATGCATTTACATGCATAACAAAAAAAGCAAGCTTAAGTATTTTTAATTGTGTGAAGAAAGCTACAAACTTAAGGGTGAGTCTGGGGGAGATTATGAATCATGAATGAGTATAACATGTACAGGGCATGATCCTACTTGGTGCTTTGTCAAAACCCTTACTGGACAGTACTAACTGTTGCAAAATACTGATTTGTAAGTAGGTACCGTATGATACTTAACATCCCCCAAACATAAAAAAGTTCTGTCTAGCTATATTTCCACCATGGTGATTTTTTAATTCTGAAAACTAAATATTAATAATATGAAAATAATGTGCAGTCATATAATCTGAATTGTACTCTTTCACTGAGAATGTTTGGTCTTGCTTGCTTAAGAAAAGTTAAAACACGAGGGATCAAACTGGTAGAGGTTTCTCATGATTTCATTTATTTAAGCTTACATTTCCAGGTTTATCGGGATTGTGTTTAGTGTTGTATCTCTATGTGATGATAGAAAAAAGTATCTGTAAGCGATCAGTCAGAGACCATTTCACACCTTTGCTCTTCACCTCAGAAGGACAGTGGCAAGGACACTGGCCGTCCCTGGCAGTGGTGGTGAGCGCAGGCTCTGTGCGGGACTGCCTAGGGGCGGGAGGAAGCATACCTTTGGTGCCACACTTTTCCTCACTGAATCACGTGCAAATTAGATGTTTAATTTCACAGTCTGGTTGAAAAGCTCTAGCAGCCTTATTCTAGCATTTGTGTGGACTTGGGGGTGTGGGAGCTCTAAGAAAAACTCAGCAGCCAAAACTTCCTGGCATAGGAGTTGGTGGGGAACAGAGGGAAATTCTGGGTAGGCAGAGCTGATAGTCATTCAGTGCGATTCCCTGCCAGTGGAGAGATGATCAGTCAAAGTGGTCAGAGAAGGCCTCTGTCAAGCTGCACAGCAGAGATCACTGCAATGAGATTATCCTGCAATATGTCAAAAATATGCGTTCTCTCCTCTCAACCAGAGTGTTTTGGGGCATTTGTTTGAACTGACAGATCTGAATGTGCTGCAAATGCTCCCTTGCGTTCCCTGGGCAGGTGGTTATGTCATCCATAAAAATCTTTGTCCTGACATGATTGTCACTCTGGTGTATATTCAGCTCATTCTCACTGGGAATAATCCTGAACTGCCAGCCATCCTCTGTTGCCTTTTATCCCTGTTTACACAGCCAGTAATGATCCTCTTCTTCCTCACAGTGCCTGGATTTCCGCATCATGTCTGCATAGCACTCTGTCAGTCTTAGCTCCGCTGTCTCTTCCTATGGATCCAAGCAGTCCCTGTAAGCTTTGCTCATCTCCCCTGTCTGTTGTTCCTTGCCCTGAATTGTCTCTGCAGACAGAGCTGCCCAGAACAGATCTCCTGGTGTCTCCATCCTCCTAGTGGCTGTCAAGGACAGTATGTTCCTCTGGGTAATTCAACAGTGACATGCATTTCACAGAATGGGAACCCCAAATACAGGTTTTAGACAGACAGTCTCTTTTGAATCTAGAGGGAATATCATGAGCTGTTAACACCTTACTTCAGCATGGGATAGAGAGACTTAATCTCTGAAATCTCTGGAGATGCGCATATATACATATATGATAAATATAAGACAAGTTGGTTCTCACTAACTCATATTGGAAGCTTTCAAGCGCAGAGTCACTCCACCAGCATCTGGTGGAGGTAATCTTAAGCTCTCAGATAGCTGAGGGAAGTAGCTGTGTTTATAGACTGTTGTATGCTCCTGGAAGAAAATAGGTCAATATGCTGTGAGCTTTCCATAGTCCCTTGTGTGAGTTCAGTGCCTCTCCAACTCAGAACTTTTATGTACTGTTTGCTTTAGGGCAGAAACCTATGTAGGTAGTGAGACAAAAAAGAGGCAGACCTCTAGCAGTGAAGTATTGCAAGCATAATAATGCTTAATGTAGTTGAAGAACCATAAGGCTGAGGTATTTAAATTTCTCAGTGCTTTATTCCGTACAGAATCACAGAGTGGTTGAGGTTTGAAGGGGCCTTTGGAGATCCTGTAGTCCAAATCCCTGCTCAGAGCAGGCCCAAGTATATCAGGTTACCAGGGCCATGTCCTGTTGGGTTTTGAATGTCTCCAAGGATGGAGAGTCCATAACACTATTTTTTTGTGTGTGTGTTTGAGAATACAAAATCAGAATTTAGTTCATGCCCATTAAGTCCCCTATGACCTCCCCTATGACCCACTCACTTTTTCCTTCCATGAGCCTTTTTTTTACTTCAAGAATTCTACTCTGCTGTTCAACTGTTTCCATTTTGACTTTACAACTTCTCTACAGCTACACATTTCCAATTTCTTTTGTCATAAATTATTTTCCATTCTATAAAAAAACCTCTTGCCTCCCTACTACATAGGTTTTGATGCAGTTTGTATAGGTTTTGATGCGGTTTGTATAAAAGAATATTTATATAAAAGAGTAGTATAGAAACCTAAATAATGGTGTTGTAGTGCAAGCTCCTGCAGAGATGAGGTACACACTCATACACTATTAGAGACAGTCTTATTCTCAGCATTTGTGTATTTTTACTACAATTTGTAAGTATATAAGTGGATAAATGGAGTGGAAAGCTTCTGGTGAGTTCTCTCTGTTTTTTGAATGACAACTAAAATTTTATATCTATCCTGACTGTAAGCTGCTTCATGCCATTTACCTTATTTTGATAGACTTCTGCCATTTTTAAAAATTATTTCTAACTTCCATGTATATCTGTAACTATGGAAATCATGAGCTGATTAAGAGGAGTACAGTTGCTGCTTCTGTGGCTCATCAAGACAGCCAAATGTTCAAATAGCTAGAAAAAACTTTTTGTTGTTTTTAAGAAGGTTAGAATATATAAAAATGATCTATGAGATAATGATTTCTAGGGTAGCTTAATGGTCTGTTAAAAATGGAGATTGATGTTACAGAAAATGTGACTAGCAATTCATGGCTACTATGTTATAAGAAATATATCAAAAAATTGAAGGAAATTCCAGAAAAAGATCTGTGAGGAAAGAGTGAGACCAAAGCAGAGCTTTCTGAAGCTGTGATTGTTCCTGGGGCTTAGAATTCTCCCACTGCCAAGGAAATCAAATACTGAGGGTGAAACTGGGTAGTGTGGACAAGATGAGTGAGGAAGGAGTGTAACAATATAGAAAATGAATTTTAAATGGGGAAATCTTAAATACAGGGATGTTTGGGAATGCTGAGTTTCAAAAAAATGGTCTAAGCCTCATCATGATGACCTGTGGATAAATAAACCCTGCACTGTCTGATGCTTCATAAACTTTTCTTGAGGGTTTACTTTTTTTCCCAAGAAAGAAATTCTGAAGCCCAGACAAATCAGGCCAAACATTAATAATTCCTGAGTCTCTTTGATTTTTAACCATCCAGGATAAACTCTCTTTGATTTTTAACCCCTCGTTTTTCTTGGTATGATAGTCTCTTCTGTCTCCTTCCAAATTGTAAGTTTGTACATTTTGATCATTTTAATTAAAAGTAGACCTAAAACCACAGCTGCAAGGAAGTTCAGGTGCAAAGTTTCACAATTTATCCAAGCTATAGTCCTGCTTTGGGAAGCCACAACTGTAACTGAGACAATATAATTTTTGTAGTGTTTTTAGTGGTGTGTATTAATTTATTTGTGTAGTAGATTTAGAAAAAAAAAACTTGCAGGGGAAGAATATTTCAAATTACTGTATGTAAATGTGCCGACATGAATTTTTAGACAAAACCCATGACTTCTCCACTAGTGATTTTGGTTTCTTTCTTGAACTCCAAAGGCATTCTCAGAGAAGTACATTGCGATAGTGACTGGAACCTGGCTGGGTGCTGTTTTAGAGATAGTGTTCCATGTGATAACTTTATAGTTGCCTGAATGTACCACTTCCAACACTCGGTTTGCTGCAGAATTATTCTAGAGAATGTTTCATTTCTGTGGAAGTTGTTGGGAGCTTTCTGAAAGATTGGCAGCTGTAGTTGAGAGATTTTGGCAGCAGGGCATGTGAAGAAATTCAGTTGGTTTTTATCTTAAAATGACGAGTAACGCTGTTGCTGGCAGCAGTGTGAACAAAACTGGCATAAAATACCCTTTTGATGTTAACTCCTTGAATCATTGCTCCACTGCAGCTTTTCTGCATCTTTCTATTGGCAGTTTTTAATGGTGTGTTTAGAAACTTAGGCCAGGAATAAGATTAGGATCAATGTGTGAACTGTGCGTTCGGTTGCCTAAAAGTAGTCATCTGATGCCATTTTTGATGCCCTACGGTACATAAGACGTACATACAGCTGGCAGATGTGATGTAACTCCTGTGGCAGGCCTTCTTAAGTGGCACGTGGCAGCCAGGTGGGGTATGCTGACTTATTTCTAATGGCACTAACCTATCATTAGGCACAGGATTTAATTTTATTTCATTGTGTCCACTTGAGAGTGAGAGGATTCTCTTTGGATGGAAACTTTAACAACTGCCATGCCTACAGGCATTTCTGTGTAGACAGAAATAATTTAAGCATCTTACTCTCATCCTTATTCATACACATAGGATCTGATTTGGAAAGTTCACATCTCCGTTAAGTATGAAAGGCAAGCAGGGAAAGAGTGTGAATTGTGCTCTCTAGTGCAAGTGGAAGATTCTGGTAAGGTGGACTTTTAAACATCCCTTCTGGACACTCTCAGTTAGACACGTAAACGGCACCACAGACTTTAAGGTGACAGGTAGTTCTGTGAGCAGTGGGGCCTCATTCCCTATGAACATGTGGTTGAATTGCTATGTAGATTCTTTGATGCCAATAAAAGATTGTGCTAATGAAGTATTTATAGGGCTTTTATAAAGCTGCATATTTCATGAAACTTTTAAGAGTATAATACCTTGAAAACTACCATGCCTGTGCAAAATTTTATTGCATTTGTCCAGTGGGTTAAAAAAATTATTGGAGGGTGTGGGGAGAAAAGGGGGAAAATACCAATCAGCTGTCAGCATAAACCTCATTTTTTTGCCAAACTGGGGTAAAAATATCAAGCTGAAAACCTAAGTTATAAAGAAAATCTGATCTGCACAGGAATGGAAGAACAGTGATAAAATGGCTTTAATATCACAGTCCTGAAATGGCTGAGGCCCATATGTCTGATGAGCATCAGCATGGAAAAGCCCCTGCTTGGAGGGGAGAATGGTACTGTCCTTTTGAACCCTTCAATCCAGAGGACAGGCTTCAGCAAAAGCAGAAGGCTACTTCTTTACTAATAAATGAAACTTAATCTGGAACTATTCCTAGATGTTGGAGTATTTGTGCTAGTAAACTGACAGAAGGCTGCTTGGCACGCGCTTGGTTTTCTGCCCGCTAGCACTTTCCTCATCAATTTTTCTTGGTGGTTTGGGAGTTGAGGTGCTCCAAGGCTCACCGGGAGGCAGTTTGTATGGAGCCACCTTGATTTTACGGAGAGCAGAGATCCTAGCATAGGTGCAGGCTATTTCATGTCATTTGGCTTCAGTGCTCAAAAATGTTTCTGTGCAAGTTTAATGTACTAGTATCAGTGTAATTTCAAAATGTAGTTTAATAGGAGACAGCGAGCTGCTGCTGTAGAGAATACATCCTCTTCCCCTCATTTGCCTCTTGTTTCTGTCCACATGATTTCACTACTCATCATAGCCCTCCATAAGAAAAAGTAGAAGCGGCAAAAAAAAAAAAAAAAAGATTAAAAAATACAGATAAGTTTCTATTATGTTTTTAAATGCAAGTGGCTCCTGGGAGGACCTGACAGTCAAGGAAGAGGATACAGGGGAGTATGTGGTATGGGGAAGCTTGAATCAAGGAAGGGAGAGGACAAACCCTGACAGGGAGAACAAAGAGCAAGAGAGGAGGGAGGTGGGGAGAAGACTTTCCCTTTTGGTGACCAGGAGCCATTGGATGAACTCAGCTGTCTGTACAATTGTAAAAAATATATTTAATGAAAGCTTGGATTCACAAGCACATTTTCATTAGACAGATGGAGTTAATTATTTGTGTAGATTTTGGACTAATGTAAGGATTCAAGTAGATTTTCACCTTCATTTATTTATATTTTAATGGACTGGAGCCATCATGACACTTAAGTTAGTTTTATTACAGAATTCATTTTGATATAGCAAAAGAGATAAATGCAATGCCCTATACTAATTTCATGCTTTGCTGCATGTTTTATGTTATACCAGAGACATTAAGTGATACATAGTCTAACTTAATTCTGTGAATGACTAGTTTCGTAAGAGCAAATTGATAACATTTCTTCCCTCTAACTTTCAAGAGGTGATTTGTAGGATGGTGACAGAGCTCTGCTGAAGTTAATGGTGCCTCAGGCAGAGAAGAGGGTCTGCCTAATTAGATCTGTCTGAAATAACTTGTGTCTTCTAGAAGAAGATGGCTGAAAGAACATTAACAAAAGCAATAAACTGAAAAGAAGTTGTGCATACACCCTTCAGAAAGGAAATATTTAAGATAGCATGAAGGATCAGTACGGAATAGCTTGTGGCCTGCTATATTAGGACACTTGTTACCTAATTTGCTGCACAGATACAAAGCAGGATGCATGGCAGTCAGTGTAACTGTAGGTTTGCTATTTCTAAACTCACGAAGTGTGAAGGAGTGTGCTCCTTAGGGAGTCTCCTCGGAGTCTGGGGTTGGGTGAAGGATTTGGGAAACTTGCTCTGACCTTAGTCTGAGTTTTGCCTGGCATGTATCACACAAATTTGGTATAAAGTTTGTGTCCCCCCTAATGTGACAGTGCATGTTTGGAAGTCTTGAAATGTGAATTTGAAAAAAACTTTTTTTCTGCATTCTAAATTGCAGTTTTGAAATATGTAATCATGAAGAAGCGTTCTTAATTTTGTTACTGAAAATGCTCTTTTTCTCTGTGTGTATAGTTTTATATATTGTTTACTATGAGCTCTTTCAAGTTGGAATTTCATGTTGTGTTAGTACAGGAATACTGTTCCTACTCATTGTGGATCACATTCAACAGTACCTGTAAGAGTAAGTTTGAGGAATACTTTTTCTGTGAATGAAATACCCCGTATTCCACATGAAGGCAAGCATGGGATCCTTCTAGCATGTTTTCACGCAGCCTGTAAAGTTTCCACGTGAATCTGTGTGGGAACTGTTGACACACCTCTGCTGAGTCCTGTATGTGCCACTTTGTTTTTGTCATGTAGCAGTTAAGCCCAGAACCCTTTGCTATGCTGTGAAAATGCACATTTTTCCAGAGCCCTGTGTATGAATCCTTTGAATGAGGAGCACCCCTTTCCTGGTTCTCTTTAATAGCTTCATGTGCAGATATGTATTGACCTATGCAAGGATGCAATAAACCAGAAACAAACCCAACAACAAAACCCAGAATCTGGGTGTCTTGAATGACTTACTGTAGCACTGCATCAGAGCTCACCATCCAGAAAAGAGTAAACAGAAACTATTTTTGAAGTGACAGGCCAGAGTAAAATTGTCTAACACTCTTCATTTTACTGATGCATCGCGTGGAGCTCCAGAAGCCACATTAGAGAACTGTAATCCTTCATCAGAGCATTTGTTTGGTTGCCTAACATCTGTGGATTGTTAAGATAAGTTATTACACAGACCTGCTTTAGTTTAGATTAGTTTGGACCGCATCCCAGTATATTCAATCAGGATATAATTCCTGCATGCTGCTAAATTGCTTGCTCCACATACTTCTCTAAAAATGTTTTTCAATATACAGTTTTGTAACTGAAGCTGTTCTGTCACCTCAAGTTTTGGTTGTTATTTTTTCCTCCTAAAGAAAAGCTTTTATTATTGTTGCTTTTGGACCAAATATATCTCGAGGCAAACATAGCATTTATTAAGTCCTGAAGAGATTCCTAAACAGGGATGGTAGTATAGCTTCTATGTGAGTATAATGCGGACTTCCTATATGTGTAATTTGTGGTAATTGCTATGTATTGTGTCTAAACTGCGGTGTTTAAAGACAGCCTTAAGAAAATGGTTTTGTATTTACATGTCTACTATTTCTTCTTTCTGTATTCTGTATTTTTCTGTGTCTATTTGTGCATTAGCTATTCCTCTTTGGATCTCATAATATTTTGCATAAAATGAATTAAGATATCAAAAGTGATTATTTAAATTAATGGTAATTTCTTGAAGTTTATTATATACTTTATACATATTTTAAATGATCAAATACATTAAATCGTAAATGAAGTCTCTTACCATCTTTACATTTAAATGTGCTTGCATGCACACACACGTATGTAATTTAATTAGAATATTTAAATCTTACTTTAGTATTCCTTATTCTTCCTGTAAACAAACTGTAGTTGATTTATTTTTTTAACACCATTTTTCAACTTTCCCTGTAAATTGATAAAATACAGGCAAAGATATTTTTCATTAATGACTGATTTATAGCATTGACATAGATTTTATACGCGGAAACACGTGAATGCACACTCTTGCTGTCTAATGAGCTCACAATTGTGTCACAGTCTGTAAAGATGTGGGGTTTTTTTTCTTTTAGTTTTGCTGTTTGTTTAAATACCTGTAATAATAATAGCAGGTAGACTACAATTCTGTTCTGTTAGAACAGATAGTCTGATAAACTGAATCTCTGTTTTGTGAGGTATACTAGGTGAAGAAAACGACATTTTGGAATCAAGGGATTTTTTTGTTAAAGGACTAACATTTATTTTGTTGAAGTTGCTGTTCCTATTATCCTACTGAGGATTATCTGTTTTTATCATAATACATGTTTGTGCCACTGATGGAATAATTGTAGCTTTTGATTAAGTTTTTTTTAATTAATTAAAATTTTAATAGGTATTTTATTATCTTTCTTAAATGGATGAAATATAACAGTCATCTTTTGATAAAGGCACAATCCAGATACAGGGAAAAGAGTTGGATGTCTTCTCAGTGTGGTTTGGTCAAACAGTGCAGAAATTATATTGGAAGTTCTGATGTATTCTTCAGACCTAAACAGATAGTCTATTCTAGGGTGATTTAAATAAATCTTAATTATGTTAAACATATAAAATGCCTAAAATTTTCATCATGCCATGTAAGCCATGCACTTCCTCCCCAGGCCAGAGAATAAGAGCGCTCAGTACCAAAGCTTAGTCCTGTTGCAACTTCTTCCCCGAAGTGATTGTTTTTTCTGTTCCTTTTAATTTTAAGTGTTGTATAATTTTGCAACCGTTGCATCATTCCTGTGTTTACACAAAATAATTCAAGCATGTTTTTCATTCCAACTTTCATCCTTCTTACCCTCTTTACATTACTTCTTTCCACATTAAACTAAAAGATTTTCTTTACCATTTTCCTTATTAGCTGTCAGCTTTGTTTCCTCTCATCTGTATTTTTTTTCTGACAAAATTCCCACCTTTTGTATATTCTTCACACTTTTTGCCTTTTTTTGTTCTTCTGTCTCATAACTCCTTTTGTCTTTGTCTCACTTTTTTCTTAAATATTCACACACTTTAGAGTCCTGATTAATCTTTTATTTTTCTCTGGTGATATACTCCTGTACATAAGACTGTCTTATGATGTATCTAGACTTGAAACATATGAGTCTTTCTTTACTGTGTGTGCTCCTGTTTATCTGTGTATCTGGAATTAAAAAAAAAAAAAAAATTAAAAAAAAATCCTAAGAAGGACCATTTATGTACACAACTTAATTGTGATTGCCAGGGACACATATATAATTAATTTACTTATTATTTACAGCTATAACTCAAAGAGATGTTAAATGATCATTTCCAAGTAGTACCAAATATGGTATTTATGCATTCTTTTCATCAGTGCATTTAGTTCTCTATTAGTAGTTTTCTTTAGGTCTTACCTTACATCTCTGGTAAGTCGTTGTTGTGGATGTAGCTAAAACCACGCACAATAAATGCTGAATTTATTTGCAGGATAATGTTGAGTTGTGTTACATGAGGAAAAATTAATTAAAGGGAAATACTGTGTCAGTTTTCTTTGGCAGTGGAGGTTGGGATTTAGCTGGGCAGGATTCTGCCACCCAAGGTACAAGTCCTGTTTACAGTCTGGTAGGCTTGTCCTGACAGCGATCCACACCAACAAAAACAACCCAACCCACCCCCGCAACTGCATCAACACCAGCAACAAGCGTTGGTTGTGTTGTTGGTGTTTATTCAGAGGAGAGCTAGGGCTGGGCTGAGGGGGGATCGCTACAGGTAGGACGGAGGTATATTGACAGCACATTTTGGAGAAGCTCGCATAGCATGCGCCTGTAGGATGCTTGGCTCTAGCCAGTGCAGTCAGTGCTTGGTGAAGCATGTTCTGGGTCCTGTCATGAGCCACCAGTCTCACCAGTTTAGAGAAGAGCGAGAGATTGTACCTGCTCTGTGATAGCGAGCATGCATTTCAGGGTCTGAGGGGCAGCTGCACTGACTCTTCTTGTTGTCTTCAACTAGGTTATGTGGGTATGCAATTTATGTCGAAAGCAACAAGAAATCCTAACGAAATCCGGAGCGTGGTTTTTTGGAAGTGGACCACAGCCCTCACCCAGCCAGGACGGAACACTGAGTGATACAGCGACTGGTGGAAGCTCGGATGCACCGAGAGAAAAGAAAGCAAGACTTCAAGAGCGATCAAGATCACAGACTCCCTTAAGTACAGCAGCTGCCTCATCACAGGAAATTTCTTCCAGTGTGCAGTCTGACCGAAGGAAAGGAGCAGAAGTATCGCAGCCGGCTATGGGCCTGGACCAAAAGCAAGTTTCATCAAGGTCTAGAAGTGAACCTCCAAGAGAGAGGTAATGCTTTCTGTCTTGATAGAGCCTCACAATTATAAATGCTATTTCTAGTTGAGTAATATTACACAAGGCTGTCAGCTGGGCCTAGTGTGTGTCTAAAACCATGTAAAAACAAAGAATAAGTTGATTTACTGACAGGGGAAGTATAAATGTTCATCAGCAAATATATTGTCTGATTTGATCTGTGCAACAGAAATGAGGAAAAAAAAGATATTTTTATGGATATTTCCATGTACTTCAATGCATTTTGGTGTACACTTTTAATTTAGATTGGTAGGTTACTTTTAAATTTTAAATTTGGCAGGAATTTTAAAGTTATTAAGCAAAGAGCAAGCCTTTAACTTGCTGAAATAACGTGCTAGAATTTAACCACCCCCCCACACACAAACCCCACAAACAAAAAAAACCCCACCCTGTGGAGTTCTGTCAGATATCCTGATGTGTTATCTTTTTATCAATGATTGTGTTATTTTTAATAATAAACCAGGAACTATTAAAAGAGCTCTCATTTACACCTGAAAAGTAAACATTCATGAAGAACAGCAATAGTACCATCTTGAGTTCAGAGCAAGTTGTATGCAAGAATAAAGCAAACCGGAAGCAAAATATTATAAGTGAGTAAATGAGTAAATTCCTGAGCTGCGTTCACTGTGGTGAACGGGTTGAGGAGTGGCAAATCAAGAGAGGCTAATGTGATGAAGCAGTTGCTGTTCTTTTGGCTGCCTCCTGGCAGATGGCAGAGCAGTTGAGGAGGGAGCCTGTGGCAACAAAACAAGAGTCTGCCATGGAAGATTCTTCCTTGGCCAGAACAGTTGATTAATATTATTTTTTTTTCATAGCTATTGAGGTTGAAAATGGATGATAAACAGCGGCTAGTAACTTACTGTGTGAGTGAGGTCTGTCTGGGTTTAAGTGTATCAAAACTCAGGTTAGTGTTACCTCTAAGTATGATGTAAACAAACATATGGTGCCCTCCCCTAATTCTATTGACTTTTTTCCCCCAGTGATGGGAAGGCCCACAGAGAAGTCATCACGCAGCTGAGGGACACTTTTAGGGCAGCAAAATGCTTTCTATTTCTGTTTTGCTGTCCAAAAGGGAGATGGTTATATTAATTATACAATAGTTATGTTCTCTAGTTGCCATTGAGACTTTCAAAAAAAGTCCAAGGGTTCTGAATGGAGAGCTTCTATGGTACCTCAGGTTCCATTTATTGCCAAAACCTCAGGAGGAACAGGAGGTGGAGAAAAAGGAGCCAGGAGCTTAACTTGGATCATATCCAACTTTGCCTGTCCTGTCAGGCACACCTGTGAAAAGACGTATCAGTTGTGGAAGGGAAGATTCAGTGCCACAAAACAAAGTCCTAGTGACTTTGTCCTGGTGCAGGTTCATCTCAAATACAGTGCATAGCTGTATTCAGCTTTCTTCAAAATCTATGGTAAACAAAAGGGCAACTGGAATGATGAGAGAAATAAAAATATCTGGTATAAGGGGACTTTATGATTCTTTGGCTTGCGTATTCTCCCCAAAGCAGAAGATGAAAGAGGAGAGAGCATAATTTTCATGCAGCTTCATTATTCATTGTTTTGTACTTTGGCTGTATAGAGAAATAAATTACGTTTTTCATCCTCTTTTATTAGCAGAGAAAGGAATGCCATTAATTTATCTCAAGGAGTCAATTTGCTTTTCTTTATATGCTTATGAAATGGGCACTTCTTTTTAGAGTTTTTATAAGATAAAGCAAACTAGGTCAAATATTATTGTTTCTGGATATATTCCCGTTGGCTTTTTCGTTTTATATCCATATTACTTCTTTCTGTAATGGCATTGTGGGAGATAGTCCATTTGGTGGTGTTTATATCTATACTGTCAGGGTACTTGAAGTGAATTGTGTGGTTAGTCTGTAACCCTCATGACTGCTGCCAGAAAAATGGAGAGCATACTTTGTCATAGTGCTGCAGTAATTACAAAGACGATTTTGAGTCTTCTTACTTACATGAGTACATTCTTTTTATCTGCATTTACCCATGCTAATATTCTTTGTGATTTTACTCATTAATTGGACTGTCTGTAATTTATGTTTTTGTGGACTCTGGAAGTTGTTTGCTATTGTAAAACAAAAGTACCACTGGAACGAATAATAGATTTAATTCATGATAATGGATCCAGTACCTTCCTATATGTTTTGCCATAGCTTATCCTGCTTTGTAATATAGTTACCATAACAGTGTACACAAGTATTTTTATTTTGCATTCAATTCTTCAAATTATTGTACTCCTTTTCATTGTAGGAAGAAGACAATATTGGTTTCAGACCAGAATGGCAAAGGTTTAAAGAGTGAGCGTAAGCGTGTGCCAAAATCCTCACTTCAGAAAGAAGGACCAGCAGATGACAGGGAGCGTAAGGAACGGCATGAAGGTAGAAGGCTGGAGAAAGGCAAGTCACAGGACTACTCAGACTTGCCAGAGAAACTTGAGGAAGGCAAAGTGCCTGATGATGAAAAACAAAGGAAGGAAGATGAATATCATACCCGTTACAGGAGTGACCCCAATCTGGCAAGATATCCTGTAAAACCACATCCCGAGGAACAGCAGATGCGCATGCATGCGAAAGTTTCTAAAGCACGGCACGAGAGAAGACACAGTGATGTAGCTTTGCCACATACAGAAATGGAGGAAGCGGAGGTACCTGAGAATAAATTAGGAAAACGCTCACAATTACAGGGAACTCAGGACAGAAAATCTCTTGTGGAAACTCAGAGGTCGTACTCTATAGACAGAACAGGTGATGTAAGAATTTCTGTTTCTAAACAATTAACTAATCATAGCCCACCAACTCCCAGGCATAGTCCAGTTCCTATAGAACACGTAGAATACAAGAACCACGATTCCTTTAAAAAACAGAGCCGCCTTGATCCTAGCTCTGCTATTCTCATGCGAAAAGCAAAGCGGGAGAAAATGGAGACCATGCTAAGGAATGATTCCCTTAGCTCTGACCAGTCGGAATCAGTGCGGCCATCCCCTCCAAAGCCTCATAGAGCAAAAAGAGGCGGAAAGAAAAGGCAGATGTCAGTTAGTAGCTCAGAGGAAGAAGGGGCATCAACACCAGAATATACTAGCTGTGAAGATGTGGAGATAGAAAGTGAAAGTGTCAGTGAAAAAGGTAAGGACCTTTATGTATATTATGCACATGGCCATGGTTTGGGAAAAAACACAACTGTATTTTTCTCTCTCTCTTCCCTCTTTTTTAAACATACACCTTTGTTTTTCCCCTTACTTTTCTTTCTTTTTCCCAACTGAGAAGTGTCTTATACCTGTTTACATTTGGTTTGCAATGTTTCCTTTTGCATTCTTAGATGAGGTGGTTACAGGTAGCATCAGCTGATGAGTTTCTTTCTCATTCTCTTCCCTCTTTCACCTAGAACTGACAGAATTTAAGAGTTCTAGTTTATTGTCTTGATGATATCTGTACTCCTTTGGTCATTGCTTCATCCTTTTGTATGCAGAATAATTTTCTGTGAATGAGTTGAAATGGAAAGTGAGTTCTGTAACAATACGAGAAGACCATTATAAAGCATCATAATCTTACTCATAACTCAGTCTTAAGATATGCAAAATGTTACTGTGTTTAATAAAATATCAAGGATCTGTCAGAGTTCATTGTTAACAAGGGCAGGATATGTGGCAAGGGGTGTGTTATAAAGGAAAGCAATGAGAATTTCCTAACTTGTCTAGATGATTTTGCTCCCAAGTTTACAAGCATGTTTAAAATCTGTTATTTCAGTTTGTCTTCATCTGTTGATGGTAACACTCTGCAGTAAGGAATAAGTGTAATACACTGTGTGCTTTTAAACAAAGCCTTTTTTCTGGCTGAAGAAGTTAATCAAATTCATGAATGGTGAACAGATAAAATAAGCATCATCATAAAAGACAGTGGTAGAACCTACTAACTGTCTTATAGCGTAATTTGTATTTAAGTGACACTACACTGAGCTGAAGGCTTTTAGTGTCTTTGGAAGTAGCTTTTAGCTCTTTAGTTTAATCATCTGTATTTTTAACTTGGAAGTTTTCTGCTGGTGTTCATACTCAAAATACCAATGGCTTTTCTGCATTGCCTTTTAGTGCCTGGCACTGTTTCCTGAGATGTCTTTGATTCATATAGGCTAACCTGTCTGTCTGTCTTTATCTGATGTTGTGGTATCCTGACATCCCCTAAAGCTCCAGATGTACATGTAAAAAGAGATGACATTTCGCTCCTCTCCTATCTGAATAGCTGCTTGTTTTAACTTTCTAAGCATGAACTTTCCTATTCAAAATATGGAAGCTTGCTTTTCTGATCATTTTCAAGGAGGGATGATGATCATGCCCCTGAGAACTTAATCCAGATTCCATTTAGATATAAAAAACCTTCACTTTTTTGGATGGGGGGGTTGTCAAACACTGGAACATATCACACAGAGGCGTTGTACAGTCTCCATCCTTGGAGATGCTCAAAACCCAAATGGAGAAGCCCTGACCAATCTGCTCTAGCTGACCCTGCTTTTGAGCAAGGGGGTTTGAACTAGGGACACACAGAGGTCCCTTCCAGTCTCAGCTATTCTGTGTTTCTAAGAGAACACATCTCTTTCCCTTATTTTGTGGCAATGTTTTATGCTGGCATTTGGATTTGTGTAATTTTCCTTGACTTCCTCTGTTGGTAGTAGTGGTCTGTAATATAGCATTTCCTTTTCATCTTTGTTATTTGCTTTCATGTATGTGCATCAATTTGAGGTTGCTTATGAAGTAGAAAGGATTTCCCATATTCACTGAGGGGTACCATTATAAACTGGAAGGTCATTGCTGTGAAAGTTAAGTCCAGGCTGAAAATCATTCACTAGTGTTATGAATCCCAGAGGATTTCAAATGTTGCTAAATTTTTATATTTTCAATAACTGAATCAAGTTCTTGGTTACCTCTAAGACAGATATTTAGGCTCCTCCTTTAGACAGTGGTGGCCATGGTCTGTATCGTATCACAGTGCTATGTCACTGTATTTGAATAAAAATTATAAATAGGAATATGTAAGGGACCTGTCTGATCACTGCCAACTCAATACTTGGTTAACATTGTTGAGCATTCCTTGGGACTTTATCTCTTCTTGTCAGTAAGCTAGCACCATGTTATTAATCAGAACATATATATACACACATATGTGTGTGCATATATATGTGGGGGGTGTGCAATACATTAATTACAGAAATATATTTATTAACTTAATAGCTGTGAGATGTAGCTGTTAGTGCTTTTTTGCCTGATCTTGACATGACATGATATTTTTCATGGGAAAAAAAGTGGAAAACCTTTGAAGCTGGGGGTATAGTACAGAAAAAGAGCTAGGAAATGTGAATACAGATGAGAAGGAAGAAGCATTTTTGGT
The DNA here is from genome assembly GCA_013398815.1 of Ibidorhyncha struthersii. NCBI lineage: Eukaryota > Metazoa > Chordata > Aves > Charadriiformes > Charadriidae > Ibidorhyncha > Ibidorhyncha struthersii. The sequence continues at coordinate 310,229 of VZSZ01010967.1, read as the reverse complement.
AGTAAAGTAGCCAATTATTTTTAGAATAAAATTTTCATCAGTACTTGAAAAAATCAGCAGTATTTCAGAAGAATAGATGGAAAGGCAGGAAATTTTATTACCGAAGAAAATCTTTTAGAAGTCCTTCAATATCTTAAAAGAAAAAATGCCACAGTAAAAGGGTGTCATATTAAAATATTGATACGGATAATTAAAAAAAATGCCCCTATTGTAACCAAGGTCAAAATCCCATTTTTTGCAATTTAGGAGCATCGTTACAAACAGAATTTCATCCACCATTCCTTCAGTGCTTTGCTTGGAATTTGGGAGAGATACTGCATAGGTCCCTAGTTGTAGCAGTTTTGTTTATAAGCTCAGGAGGGTCTGGAATCCATCCTCTTATCTAAATATCAGCTCAGTCAGAAATTTGGTGCCACAGTAATATAAAAGGAGCTAGAAAGATAGAACTACTGCAAATAAAATTTTTAACTTTGAACAGCCTTTCCAAGAAACACCAAGATATTAAAATTAATGTTCACATTTGGTGAATGCCAATATAAAGCAATCAGCAACTGAGTAACAAAGATGTACTGTTTTCAATTCAATATTGAACTAATACAGAAGTTTTCTATGGAAAACAGCTTACAGAGATGTTTAAAAGAAAATGATGCCCTATAGAAGTGTAAGGGGTAGGTAGAGTGGGTAAGACTGTATTGAAAATCAGCCAAAACCGGCATATAGAATCATAGAACCATAGAATTGTCTAGGTTAGAAGCGATCTTTAAGATCATTGACTCCAACTGTTAACCACCACTAAACAATGTCCCTAAGCACCACATTGACCCGTCTTTTAAATACCTCCAGTGATGGTGACTCAACTACTTCACTGTGCAGCCTGTTCCAATGCTTGAACAACCCTTTCAGTGAAGAAATTTTTCCTAATATCCATCCTAAACCTCCCCTGACACAAGTTGAGGCCATTTCCTATTGTCCTATCACTTGTTACTAGCAAGAAGAGACCGACCCCCACCCCTCTACAACCTCCTTTCAGGTAGCTCTAGAGAGCAATAAGGTCTCCCCTCAGCCTCCTTTTCTCCAGCCTAAGCAACCTCAGTTCCCTCAGCTGCTCCTCATAACAATTATTCTCCAGACCCCTCACCAGCTTTGTTGCCCTTCTCTGGACACGCTCCAGCACCTCAGTGTCTTTCTTGTAGTGAGGGGCCCAGAACTGAACACAGTACTCGAGGTGGGGTCTCACCAGTGCCGAGTACAGGGGGATGATCACTTCCCTAGTCCTGCTGGCCACACTGTTCCTGATACAGGCCAGGATGCTGTTGGCCTTCTTGGCCACCTGGGCACACTGCTGGCTCATATTCAGCCAGCTGTTGACCAACACCCCCAGGTCCTTTTCTGCCAGGCAGCTTTCCAGCCACTTTCCCCCAAGCCTGTAGCGCTGTGTGGGATTGGTGCAAAAGTTACTTTTTAACATTTGCATCTCCTAGAAACATGCTTTAGGATTGCATTACCCTGTCTTCTAAGCACAAAAAACTTCTAAGAGTGATATTCTTAAATACAAAGCAAACTAATTCAGCTAGTACATCCCCTGCTATTTACTGTAACTGTTTACTATGTATTTCTTCAAAATCATTAACAAAATAATTCACAAACACTGGAGATGCTTTCTTTCCAAAAAATAAATTTATCTTTCAATCCACTGGGGTTTTGCCTCTTTGGCAGAGGACCCAAAGCTTTATGTTGAGTTGTTTCCATGTTGGAGTAAATCTAGAGAAAGAACTGTTTAGCGGTATCCAAAAAGGTCATCTCAAATTTCTTTAAAAAAAAAAATCTTCACCCTTTACAGGACACTATTACTGATTGCTCACAATCGTTTTCATCCTATTATTAACACAGGCTATAGGACTCCTTATTCTGAAGTCTGTAATAGTTGAACATTAGTTGGACTGAGTTTCCAGTGGCAACACTGTCCTGGCAAGGCAAAAGTTGTCCTTTTAGAAGGCATAAATTGCATTCATACTCGCTTTGAAGACTTGTTAGAGTAACATAAAGCAGACTATTACAAATGAAATCCAGACTTCATTTTAAAACTGAGAACAGCTTCTGCCTACTGCCATCCAATGAAGAGCGCACATTAGATTTGGAGTAAGTTTGAGAAAAAGTATTTTCTTTAGAGTTCAAAAACCAAGCATTTGTGCAGAGCTAGTGTCCAGATTTGTGTCCAGACAAGGCTGTACATAACTACTTTTATTCTGTGATAGATAAAAGAGATAACCTAAACTTCTGTCATGCTGTGTTTGAAACTGGAAGATAAAACAGTGTTGGAAATTGGAACAATGTGAGGTGGTACTGAAAGCTGCTCATGTATTTTTATGCAAATAGATGTGCTAATGGTTTTACATTTTGCGTACTCGTTGCTCGTATTTGCCTAAATGTGTATTTTGTTCACACTGTCTAGGCTTGAAAATATGCCTACTACTTGCATATTGTCAGAAAAAATGGTAAAAAACTAAGTAAAACTCACTTTGTATACTTGCTAATGTGTTTAATTAGGAGCGAGAAGAACATGACAGAGTTGGCATCTTGTTTGAAAAAACCTCCTGAGATGACATTCTGGTTACTTTCAGCAAAGATGTGATTGTTTCATTCATAATGCCTTTCTTACGGTACCAGGAGGAACAGAGCGACCTGGTTTCATTTCATTCTTCTGATTAGAAGGGGCAGGGATCTTGCCGGGATCTTGGTGTATGTGCAGGTGTGAAGCAGGGGGGTTGTGACAGTGGACCTGGAGGTCAGAAAGAGAAAGGGATGCTCTGGTTTGCAGCTGAATACGTCTGTGCTGGCTCAGCTCCAGGAGGAGAGTATCTGATCCCTTCCTCCATCCTCCTCTGGTGTTTTGAGTGCCACTTTGGGCGCTCATGCTTGGCGGTGCTTCCGTGGGAAGGAGAGCATAAATTAAATCCCTGCCCCAGTGATTTCTTCCAAGTGCTGTAGCATTGTTGGCAAGGAAAGTAGCCTGTGGGCTAAGAGGGAAACCACACGTGTGTGTCAGGGTGTATAAATGGACCAGAAGAAAACATCAGGAAAAGGCTATAGAGAAGAGGAGGCTGGTTGTAAATGTTTGTAGCTAAGCGTTTTCACTGAGGTATTTTAAATTTGGAGTGTAGGCAAGTCAAGTTGTACTGTAACATCTGCTAGCATATTTTAACATCTGTTCACATGGGGAGTTGGGCATGGAGTTTTAAAAAGGTGGAATTTGTTTAAAAATACGATTGAGCTTTAACTTTTTGTAAAACGAAATACCTTTGCTAGGAAGTTCGTTAGTTCTTAGCAGTTAGTTCCAATTTATCTTCTAGTCCTTGTGCAATAATTAGATCTACATCTGATTCAGATTTTAATGAAAATATAATTTATAATGGCTCTAGTTTCAGAATTTTAGTCAGTGCTAACATTATTCAATGCAATCAATATTCAGTGCTTTTGGGTAGCTGAAATTATTTACAGTGCTTATGGAATTCTAAGTAAATGCTTCTTAAGTTAGTGTTGGGCAGTAAGAAATATGTTTTGTGTATATGGAATTACCTAAAGTACATACATGCACTTTAAATAAAATAAGGTGAGCATGAGTGGGAAAAAGGACATACTGTTGCCAAGAAATCCAACACTTCACTGAGATATGTAACCATATAAATGGAAGTGTCATGGGAGATATGTGGCTGTATTCTCCTTTAAAATCCTAAGAAACCACTTTCTGTAGTTAAGTAAGTTGTGAATGTGCTGGAGGGAGTTCGCAGGAAAGCAGCAAAATTGACCAAGGTCTATAAAATATGATATATAAGGAGATGCTGGATGGGTTGGGGTAGAAAAGAAAGAAAAACAAAAATGAAAAGGAAAAAAGTGGGAAAAAAAAAAGGCAGGGAGGGAGGATTGGGCTTTAAATAGGAAAGAAGAAGCTGGAGGGAGGAAGAGATTGAGTGAGTCCTTCTCTCTTCCCCTGAAGGGTTAAGTTACTGCTAGGGAGGTTGAAGCTCAGTGCCAGAAACCATGTCAAATCTGAGGATGGATAAGCAAAGTTAAGGATAGTTGTAATCGTAATTTCTTACTCAATTGAAATAGAGGGTTCCTGGGAATAAAAATCCATTTCTTTATAGCCTTCATAGCATTGAAATTGCTCTATGCTAGAAATACTGTTTTTTCTGTGGGAGGCTCTGGGCCAAGGTAGGGAAATCTGAGGCTAAATTCACAGTACTCCTGACTGTAGCTTATCCTTTTTGTCACACTTTAAGTAATGATATTTGATAGCCATTTCCAGTACAAATTTATGGAACAACTATTTGGTTTTTGAAAAGGAAAAAAGATATGCACATTTTGACTTACCAAGAGACACGGAAGAGAAAGATGCCACAAACTAAAATGTTCAGCTCTTTCTTACATCTCTGGCAGCTGGGAAGGCGTTATGTTTTGTTCCTATTAACATGCTCTGTCTTCTGTGTTACTTGATTTTTCACGTTCATTATTTTATTGCTTGTTCTTTGTCACTTGTATTTCTCCTGTACATCTAGTTTATAAAATAGCAATGAATTTGTCTTAATAGTAATTTGTCCAAGAGTAAGATGAGTATTGTCACTACGAAAAGAGGTATACTAAAGCACGGGGGTAATACAATCACATGTTCAAAGAGACTTAACACCTGACAAGCAGGGTAGCTTTAATTTGAGAAGCTGTGAGCATTTGGACCTGTAGAGAAACCCAGCAGTTCTCTAGGTTTCTGCATGAAAGATCAATTCTTAAGAACATTTAGCGGTCATTTTTTTTTCCATACAGAAGCCATCAGAGGTAGCAGGTGCAAGAAGAGCAGTGGGAGCCGCGGATCAAGGAACACTTTTTAAGGGGACTGAGAGCTTTTGAAAAACTTGCCCTAATTTTAGCTGCTGAGCACTTTTCAAAATGCGGCTACGCAGTGAATTGGAGTTAAAATTCAGCTAGCCTGAAACATGGCATAGCATTTGCCGTAATTCAACCCCAGCCAGTAACTGGGACCACACAGCTGCTCGCTCACCCCCTGTGAGGGGGTGGGGGAGAGAATTAGAAGAGTAAAAGTGAGGAAAATTCGTGGGTTGAAATAAAGACAGTTTAATAAGTAAAGCAAAAGCCACTCACGCAAAGCAAAACAAGGAATTAATTCACTACTTCCCATTGTCAGGCAGGTGTTCAGCTGTCTCCAGGACAGCAGGGCTCCATCACGTGTAACAGTTACTTGGGAAGACAAACGCCATTAACTCTGAATGTTCCCCCCTTCCTTCTTCTTCCCCCAGCTTTATATGCTGAGCATGATGTCACATGGTATGGGATGTCCCTTTAGTCAGTTGGGGTCAACTGTCCCAGCTGTCTCTCCTTCCAACTTTTTGTGCACTCCCAGCCTACTCGCTGGTGGGGTGCTGTGAGGAGCAGAAAAGGCCTTGACTGCTTAGCAACAACCAAAAACATCAGTGTGCTATCAACAGTGTTCCCACCTGAAACCCAAAGCATAGCACTATACCAGCTGTTAGCAAGAAATTCAACTCCATCCAAGCTGAAACCATGACAGTGTTATAGCCAGAGGATGATCCTTTCCCCTACTCTGTCCTTCTATTGAGTATTTTGTATATGCATGTATTTTTTGTATACCATAAAAGTTACGTGAACTGCTACTGAGGATTTACTGTTATTCTTTTGATCTGAGAGCTTAGAGGAAAAGGTGAACCGTGAAAGATTTGAAACCAAACTGTGTTTGGTAAAGCTGCATAACCGTGGATGGTCTGTTCACTGTATTGAAGGACGAGTTTAGGTCTTGGGAATGAAGTCCAAACCTTTGCTTTTTTCCACCTGTATGGGGAAGCTGGCCCCCTTTGGGTGAAAAATGAAAGCCTGTGAAAGAGAAAGGTAAATTAATTATTGGCTTATTATAGAATAATATGTAGACTTTTATTGATTTTAGAGTTAATTTTAGCTAATTATAGAGTTAGCTAGGAACAAGCAAGCATCTGATTCTCTTATCTGCTGAAAAAGTTCATTCTGTTTCCTTTCCTTAGTTACAGGGATTCAGTGTGTTCATTCTGATCATCCTAAATCATACTGAGTCCAAATATAGGGGTTATACCATATGCTACTGAGTATTATTGGTTAGTATTTTGTGTTAATATTTTTCTGATACCTTTCATACCTTTTTTGGCTTATAATAATGCACTTAATTACTGTAATACACAGGAACCTTTCAAGTTTCTTTATTTCAGCACAACTTTGAGTAGACAGAGTGGCCTATTTGAGGTTTCTAAAATCAGTGTGCTGATAAATGGCCTCTAGGAAAAACTTGATTTTGTCAGAAAGAAGGTTAATAATTACGAAATATCTGTCGTTCCTTTGACTAAATGTGCATGGTTTCATCCTGTTCCTGACAATTCTGAACATCCCCCTGGAAACTGGTTTCCCATCTTTGCTCATGTGTCTTTGCATTGCTCTAATTCTTTCTTCTTTCTCCTCCTGTACAATAGATGATCTTCAGTCAGGGACTCCCCACCTACACTTTGGAGTCACTGAAGTTGTTTCTTGTCTCCGTTTCACCTGTGATATCAAGCACAAGAGTTATGTTTTCAAATGTGCACATCTCTTAAGGTCTCATTGGCTGTAGTTACAGTACCAGTAAATTAAACAGCCATTCTTTGACACCTTCGGACAAGCAACAAAACACAGCACATTTCCATATGATGAAGCTCTTGAATTCATCACGAGAAAGGCTACATGGAAGCTGTCTATTAGAATTTATTCTTGGCCTGTCTCCTGCCTAGAAATAAACAGGAGAGTACTAACTGACCCAGGGCACAACTATTCCAGGGGCTACTCTAATGGTAGAGCAAGAAAGACAATTCGCTTGACACTGTCTAATACACTGGTATAAGTGTAGGCACTGTTTCTTATTTGTTTGTCTACCTGTTTTCTTGCCTTGCATTTGAATTGCAAGTTCAGTGCAGTCTGGGGGTTCTTTTTGTGTTTGTACAATGCCCAACTTGCTGAGATTTCAGTCCACAACTGAGACTCTGACTTGCCTTGATGATAATAAAATAGTATGCTTGTTTAATGCAAAGACATATTATTAGTAGGTACCCTTTTCTTCTATTTATCAGCATCCAGCAGAATTCCGGATTATTGTTATGCGTACTCCGGCATGCTTGCATTCTCTTGTGACTAACTGCAGGTTGCCTACCACAATGGATTCAATTGAGCCTAGATTCCTGTTCTCACTTCATATTAATTTACTGTTCATCAGCTAAATTACCCTTTTGTTTGCCTGCTTTTCTGTCTGGTAACAAAGTGATTCACATATGCATACTGTTGCCACTTATAAAGACATTGTGGAGCTAATTCTTTCATATAAAAAGACCAGATTTCCAGACCTTACAGCCTTTTTCAGCCTCTATGTTGAGGTTTTTCNGGGGGGATTTTTGTTTGGGTTTTTTGTTTTGACTGATGGAGCCATCACTGAAGGATATGACAGCTTGATGGTCGTGTGCACACGACCTTGCCACTCTGTTCATTTTTCATTAGTTACTGCCACCACTCCGCCCCCACCCCTCCTAGTTTTTAAGACCTTAGTATAATGGTTCTGATAACTGATGACGTTGCTTTTCTTGTCCAAGTAGAGGACTCTTTTAAGGTTTTAGTTCAAAGGGAGACAGGGGTTTTGTTTTGGCTTGCCCCTCAGCTTGAAGACAGGTAAGAACAGGGCAGTGTTTTACAGTTTTATTTTCATTTTGTGCATGAGTCCCTCAGTTCTCATTCCCGTGACTGACTGAAAAAATAGGATATGAAGAGCTTTCTAATTGTTAAACACTTTCAGCCTTAGAGGTATTTTGTAAGAGAGCGTAAGTTTCAGAAATATTGTGATGCTATGCAGTAAATGCATACTTACAGAAATATTTTTAAGACCCTCAGTATTAAATATTTTATTGCACTTTCTTTCCAACCACAAAGCAACTTCTATTAATACATTTTATTTAGAATATTTTCTTTTCACATTTGCTTCCTGTCTGTAAACACGACCTTTTCTATTTCAGAAAAGCAAATATCAGCATTCTTTACTTTGTGACCTGTGGCTTTGCTGTACCTTATATATAAATTGGACCGAAGTCTAACTTGGTCCATTGAGCAAGCTCAGAAATGTGCAGAGGAGGCATGGCTCATCTAAACTTCCCAAATCCAAATATGGCCTTTGAGGGGAAGGTGGACTGGTATTGGAACATTAGACTGAAAAGGGTGTTCAATTTAATATGTGTTGTACACTTCACTTGGGCCACAGCTAGTGTGGGATTATTTTGCAATTCTAAATGCAGATCTGTAAAGAATTTAAGCATATGTTTAACTTTCATTAGGTAGAGGTTTTGATTGCACGTAAGGTCCTAACTTAACATATCTTTGGTGTTAGTTGTGGGAGCTATGTGTGGTGGAGGAATAAGTAAAACGGTTATATTCCTTGGCCACCTCTTAGTCATATGTGTAATTTAAGACAAAATGTTCTCAGACATGTAGCAAGGAGAAATGAAGCACATCACACATTTATCTGATTTCAATGCACATGTATTTTATGATTTAATTGTATCCATTAATTTCTAGAATTTGAAGTTCCAGTTTTTGAAACCTAGTCCTCAATTTGATAATTTTTTCCTCTTCAATATGAGCTTCAATTCTAGTTAGTTATTCTCAAAATGATTGTTGGAAAAACTTTCTATTTAAAGCAACTTGGTCATGTTATTTTACCAGTTTTCTAAAGAATCTAAGTTCTTGGTCTTTTTTAGAATGATCATGGAATAGCCTTGGGCAGACTTGAGGGCACATGCTTCTTTTTCCCTGTAAAAATCAGTGATGCTCTAGATTTGTTTAGGAGCTGTCCTTCACAGAGTAGAAATGGCTTTCCGAATCAGATGTGAGCTTTGAAATTTACTTCTGATAGGTAAGAGTCAGTGTATATGTTTTAATGGTTGGCTTTTATAAATTTGGTTCTTTCACTAAAAATGTAATTATCTTTTCACTGGAAATGTAAACTCAAATATGAATGTAACTTCAACTGTAAATTCAGATTAACTATTTCTAAAACTTTGCCATTCATATCAAAGTTTATCAACAAAATAGAGTGAACAAGAATAATTAAAAATGTTTACCTTCTTTTATGGACCTAACTATATTAAACTATATTAAACTTTCATTAAATTCTATTTCATTTTTGGAGATTGTATTTTTGTTATGCTATTAAAAGAGCTCAGTGCTATGAATTTATTTTTCTATGTTGCTCAGAGTAGAAGCAAGCATCACATGTGGCTCTTTTTAACCCTTTAGGCCACATCTTCTTCACCATTAAAGTTGTGCTTAATGAGCCACTAGATGGAGCAGTCAAGTCTCATTTTTATCTATCACACTCTGTTTATGCAAGACAATCTCTCTCTTAGCAAAGAGAGGGTCTGGAAATGTAGGCACACCTTTCTACCTGAACTGGTAATTTAGAAACCTTTTTCAGATCTTACCTCCATGTGCATTTTTCCATAGGTAGATTTATGTTGCCCTGTAGGTTCGGTGTTGGAGACTGTGTACAGAATGTATTCTGGATATGGAAATTACACTGACAAGTATAGCTCTACAGAGCAGTTGAGTCCTATCCTCAGAGAATCATGAGCTAGATTTTAAAAAATTTTGAGAAGCTTAGAGATACATTTACAGATGACTCTGTATGTTTGTGCTTAAGAAATATTGCTGATACTTCTGGTGAAGTCACATATTTTCTTCCTACTTACCCAAAGCACATTTCCTTCCAACCTATTTTTTTCTGTGACCTAATGCTTAAGAAACACCTGTTTAATGAGAGCACACTGTGTTCTCTGCGTCAGGAATGCTGCAATAAAGTAGGTTCAGGAGCAGAAAGAAAAGATACAATAGTGTATGTGAATGCTTTCATAGTCTTTGTTTTATTGTAGTTTCATAACAGTAGTAAGATGAGATTTTTTGGAGGGGCATACGTGCTTGTATGTACATAGATGTTTATATGAATCAGAATTCTTGTGAACTATTAGAAAGCATGAGTGCATTCCAATACCTCTGTTGCATTTAAATACTTTAGGCGTCACGATGTGTACTTGTAGGAGTGTTTAACACTGGGTCTAACATCCCAGAGTGGTGTTAGAGGTAGTGAACAGAGCTATGTGTGAATATAAAAATCTTCAGATTTTTTTTTGTTCTCTGCCTTTGTAAAGTATTTGAAAGTCAGACTCTTCTGCATTAAAGATTATCAACAGGTGTCACAAGAGAAGAAAGGTCATTCTGAAGAAGCTGGATATAGTCCTTGGGGTGCCTCAGACCTGCTCCCACATCTCCGGAGGGAATTGCAAATCCTGGCAGTGGGCTCCTGTGAGTTTTGGGTAGGAGTGACAGATAACTTTGCAGAGTAGGGAGGTCATGGTGTGCACAGCAGTGCTCCGCAGCTGACTTGCTTTAACCTGTGTGCAGTTTATTCATACAGTTCTCATCAGAATTGTGAGATGAGCAAAACCTCTGGTCAGGCAGTGGAAACTAATCAGTGCCATGAGGTGAGGACTAGTGAACAGCCAGTTTTTTCCAATTCCCCAAAGTCCTGGGTCACTCAGAGGTATAATGCCACTTATTGTCTGTCATGCTCTGGAGCTCTACCACAGCAAATTGGTGTAGGTTTACATCAAAACATATGGGATGCCAGGTAATTTGGTGTTCTGTACAGACTCCGATTTTACTTAAAATATAGTATAAAAGTGACTTGCAAGTACAGATAAAACTGAACCTCCCAAAGCAACTCACAAATACAAATTTAAACAGATATAGATTCTCAAAACTTTCTTCTGTTTCTGCCAATTTTTGTCTAATTCACCGAACTTGTCAGCGTGCCCAGGTAGGCTCGGTGATCTCCCATGGGGCAGGTGTTATGGATTTGCCGGTAGTGAAGTCATCATCGTTTTTAAGCAAAGACTGTCTGTGGGAGGGCAAAAGAGCCCCCTGAGAATAGGAATTGAACGGAATGCTTAGGAATAAATCCAGTTGTGCTGCTGCAGGCTCTTTTCCACAGACAAGTTGCTTTGAAATCAGTTATACAAAAAGTTGATTAATCTGTTCCTGTTGCCCAGTTTTAAATCTCACTGCCAAGTAAGTCTTAGGGAATGGCTATTCCTACAAGCCACTGAAAGGAGACACTGAGGAAGACATAAATTTTTACCTATGAGCAGATTTTATTTTATTTTTTAAACAAACAAATGTATCATTTAGTTTTTTACTACTTTTCTAATTTTTCCTTTAAAATTTAAATCTATCAGTATCCTTTTCATTTAGAAAAAACAGTACCACCAACAAATAATGATATTAACTTAAGGCATGCTGTCAGACATCACTTATCTGTGCTATGGTGGACCTAATCTTACTTTGACCTAGAAAATTGTTATAAGGATTAGGAACGAATTTGCTGGCAATGCTTTAACAAACAACAGGGTCACCATTAAACCCTGCATTTAGATATGTGTTTTGTTGTTTTTTTTTTTTATTTGGATAGTATACAACATTTTTAAAGTAAAAGAGGTTGACCTTTTGAAATGGTCAGTACGTATGGTACTGCTGTTCTGATTTTTAGGTTTAAAACTGAAGTTTTTAGAATTAAAGGATCTGGGAGGAATCTGACTTGTAGGAGGAATTGGAAATTAAACTTACATCTACATGGACTTAGGCAGTAAGGAAAAGAAGAGGAGGAAATGTGAGTTAGGTTGTCAAAGGTGTCCTAGATACAATAGATGAAGTAGTGACACGTAGATGTCTATCACTCTTGGCTGTATAACCTTTCAACCACAGACTGTACATTAATCAGTTCAGGACATGCATTGTCTTTTGTTATGTAATGGGGAGAAAAAAAGGGGTTTCAAAGGAGAAAAAAATAATTGTTTCAAGGATTTTTTGTAAGGTGATGTGGCTGACTTAAATAAGAGGCTGTAACGCCACTGCCATTGTAGGTTGAATCTCCTATTTTTGCTATAGCCCAGGTTTGCAGACAATACTTTTTGCCTGGCTTCTCTTTTGGCAGGAAAACTCAGGTGCAGGTTAGATGCCAGTGGTCTCTTCCTACAGGCAGTAACATTGAATGGATTTGAGCAATTTAGTTCTGTGAGTTCAAGCCTGTACCTGACATGTCTATCAAAGGTAGTGCTGTCATATCACCACTTCATCTCAGCTTACCCTGCATCAAGCAGGGAAGACTTTGAATGTGGGTCTTCCACATCCACCATGCTGTAGGGCATGAGAGTTGGGAGAAATCTGTCTCTACGGAGACATTAACACAACAACTAGAAATAATGGTTAAAGTTGGGAACAAAAAGAATATTGTATCAGTTACCATTTCAGTGAAAGCATCTGGTTTTGGCTAGCAATTGAATGGCTGAGCAAACTGTTTGAATTAGGGCTTGGTTAAGACCACCTTTGGCGGTAAAAAACGCTCTCCAGCAGATCTTTTAGAGATATTGTAAGTTAATTTGTTAAGTACTGCCCTTGTCACAAAGAAAAATACTCCACAAAATCTCTTTTCATACAGAGATTAATTTGTCAGCCTATGATGTCAGAGGAAGTCCAGAAGTCATCTGTAAATCTAACAGTGCAGCATTGATGTTCTCTGTCTTGATGTCAGTAGATCCTCAGTCAAGGCCAGTTATCAAAATGATCAGCCTGAGGAGATGCTGGGTGTTTAATAGATGAAGTAACTAAGATAAATGCATTGCAAAATTACTGGATCATGAAGGTTGGGTAGCAAAGATCTCAGCCATGACATCTATGGGATTGAAGACCCAAAATAGGCTTTCTAGTGTGAGCATTCTTCTTGTCTCTTTAAAATTTCACTGTCATTATCGTCTTCCTCAGATGAGTCAAGAACAACCAAGTCATCAGGGGTTGGGGGTGAGGAAACAATATTGGTGGCAGCACAGTACAGAACAATTGGCAATGGAACTTGGAAACGATGGATAGAGTATCAATAGACAGCGGGGTGTTTCTTTACTGGCCCTTGCATACCTGTGTGCTTGAAGGAGTTCCTATCATTTGGTTGTGCAGCAATGCCCTTCTGTCTTCCAGCAGTCTTCCAGTCTGCTGCAAAATGGCGGGTGATATTCTGTAAAACTCCCCTTAAGGACCTTTAGAAATAAGGTGGTAAAGCCACTTGTGTGGGATGCCAGCGGGAGGCACACTGTAGCCAGCTGCAATGTGTACATTTATGTGGTGTTTTTCAGACAGATGCCAAGTTACTTCACTTCCACTTTGAACTGATTTGCTCAGACCAAGGTTTGAACTAGATGCTGTGGAGTAATGACAGCATGACATTGATTTAGCCCAAGCTAAATAAAAGGCAAAAGTTAATAGCTCCAGTTTGTCCCTCTGTTGATATGACTACATCATTTCTGCTTTGGTGCTTTTGTTTCTTGCCAGCTGGTCAAAAATGTAAACGGACTATGCTCGTGCCTGAATGGAAAGGAACGTGGATGAGCTCTAACAAGTTTGATGGGTGTTTGAGGGCAAACATTCCTTTTAGGAGCTATGTGTCTTTTTCACCACAGTCATCTCGATTCTTAACCTCTGATTTTTCTCAGTAGTTATGAGAAATGACAGGCTGAGCTATGTCAATCTGTTGTATGTGTGGCTGTATCTATTTGTATATTTATATGTAAAAGTCTTTCTCTTGTACATAGTCAACAATTGTCTTTGCAAAGTTATAAGTATTTTGCCAAAGAATCTGAAAAATACTCAGTCCTCTTCACGGGGCAATAATTTACTGAAGAGAAGGCACACTTATGTTGCACAAGTGCACAGAGAACAGAAGTGTTCTAATTAGCCCACTGTCAGCCAAGCTCTGCACTTAAGCCTATCAGAAGCAAGTATGTTTTCTCTACTGAGTGTAATTCTGGATGCATAGCCAAAGGTGACACTCAAGTTTTCTATGATCCCAGGAGAGCATTTTGTGGTCTGGAGTGCTGCTAGCTAAGCAAAGGAAAGCCTTGATTCCTCCCCATAAATCTTTGTTCTGATACTTTTTTACATAGCTAACATTTCACCACCAGTTGAACTTCAGTCGTTTGACCATCACTTGAGTCAAGTGGTTATGTCAGTTTTCTACCCACCTCGTCGTTCCCCAGTGAATCCATATATCTCCAGTTCCGCTACAAAGATATTGTGGGAGACTTGGTTGAAAGCCTTGCTGCAGTTACATTAAACATCGTCTGCTGCTCTCCCCTTGTTGGCAGATCCAGAAATCGTATTGGTCAGGCATGATTTGCCTTTGGTAAAGTTATGCTGGGTTCCCAGTCACCTTCTTGGCCTTCATGTGCTCAGGACTGCCTTCCAGAAGGATTAGGTCCATAACCTTCCCATGAACTCAAGTTAGCCTTCCCAGTCTCTAGTTTCCCAGGTCATTTTTCTTCTCCTCCTTAAGAGAAGTGTGACGTTTGCCTTGTCCAGTAGCTGTGAATCTTCCACAATAGCCAAGACCTTTCAAAGTGGATCAGACAGAGCTACAGTATGAAATGTCACATACAATACCTAATATAGTATCTAAGATTCCTACAATTGTGTTAGAATCTCTTCTCCACTGTAACTTGTCTTTGAAGTCTGGAGACCATAACATGGATATTTTCCATTGTTTCTCTCATTTCCTAAATTAAACTCCAACTTAAAGCATAGATTTCTTTTTTTGCATTGAATTGCTCTTTCTGTGCTACTGAATTAATACTTGGGACCATTAGCTGGCTTTCTTCTTTAAGAAAAAGTATTGTAAAACTTTTGGTTTGGAAGAAAGCTGCATTTTCAACCAGGCATAAAACTGAATAGTACATTTAATGCTTGGAATTTTACCTCTTAAAACCTGACAACTGGTAGGGTTGGATATCTGTGTAACATTGTTCAATGTCACTCTTTTCTAATGATCTTAGAAAGTTTTATAAAAGCAGGAGTGTCATGCATGGATAAAGATGTAGAACAGTTATTAGCAGGAAGTTTATGAAGGAGCTGAAATATGATGGTCAGAATCTAAGTATCAGATGCACAGTGTAGTGTGCATCAGAGGATACTGGCAGTGAAATAATTTGCAAGGGTGAAAACCTCCTAAGATTACACAGGCAATGTTATCCAAAGCACGGGCTGAAAGTGTGCTATAACTTTATCATGTATTTTTACTAGGACAACAGAATTGTAACCAGATTTCCCGTCAGTTTCCAGTAGCCTTGCTACTATTAATGGATGTAAAAGTAAATAAACCAACTATCAGCATTTGATTCTCAAATTGTCAGAAGGGCTTTTGGGACAGCCAGAAAGGCTCTATTTGACTGGGGCTGAGAGGAATGAGAACCACACACTTAGGGATGTGCAGTGCACACTGGGTTTGTTGGCACTGGGCTTTTCTGCAAAATGCCCTTTCTGACCTCAGAACGCTCTTCTGTTGCTCCTCTCTTCTCTTACTTTTCAGCAAATACTTGCAGAAACCTCTACCATCTAAAGCTGAAGCTGTTAGACAGGCTACTTAGGCAGGGCTTGAGCAGATCTCATGACCAGGGAGACCCGTGTGTGAAATTGATGTGGGGATGGAGGAGCAGAAAGTGGTTGCGTGTATCTGGCACGCAGGGGAATGGGAGACAGTGAGAGCTTCAACACCACCATGGGCTACAACCAACCTTCCTCAATGCATTTGGGAGGACAGTTTATTGTTTTTTTCACAAACACATGCATGCTATGGAAATGACAAGAATATTTTTTAAAAGTCAGAAAACAAGCCCCATACAACACAGTCTCTTTTAAATGTTCTGAGGTTGTAGGGAGTAAATATTTTTCATCTGTTGAGTTGGGTTGTGGCAAAATCCCCTGCCTTGTTTAGTATGTGCTGCAAGGGGAGGACAGCATTCAGGATCCAGGTGAGGTATGTTCTGAAAATGAAGAAAAGCTCTCGACGCCACCCCTGGTAGAATAGGAGGAGGTCTTTCAAGAAGAAGTGCAGAAGGATCAGTGGGACAGTGGATGTGCTGTGGAAGCGCTGGGCACTTGGCATAGTCTGTCTTTTGTCCATTTTGCGAGAAATGTTCTCCCGCTTTAGGAGAAAGCTGGGTGTATGTTCCCTGGTCAGTAGATGTCCAGATGATCACTGTCTCTTGATCTATACGTGTCCTGGTTTGAGGTAAAACCACGTGCCCAAATCATGACAATATGAAGCCTGGAGATTTTCCTTCTCCAAAGAATAATCTCCGAACAAGGACATGTCAGTGAAGAAGCAGACGTAGACAGTTGTGTTGTCTTTCTGTGCTACTGGGGACACTGAAAGTCAGCAGTGGCCAGGGATGTCAGCCATGGCTTTTGCTGTTGACTGACAGGTGAGACAGTGTGTGAAAGGCAGCATTCAGTACCTTGGTTTTGATCACGTGATCTAGAATTACAGGGAAACAACTTGATTAAAAGTGTATTTTCATTATTACTAGTAGGTCTATGTATTAATAAAGATGAAAGACCTGTAAGCTCTCATTAGCTTAATTATTTATATTTTTATCCCTTACAAGCTTCTCTTTGAATGGAAATTTAAATAGGTTAGTTCATCGTGCTTTGTTTTCTCACATTTTAGTTTCTGAACAGGCAGGTTTTTTGTATTTCTGAAGTCCTGCAGTATCTAGATATGCTGCAGAGAAACATATATTTTTACAGAGGAAGACTGTCTCTGCCAAATAAATTGTTTTATTGTTTTACAGTGCAGGTATGATTAAATTATATTAAATTCTTTAGCAAATTTTATTAGCTGTAATTCTTTAATCATGTGGCTTTCCCAAATATGCTGCTGTACAGATTCTGCTTTTCTCTTTTATCTTGAAATTGTAATTTAGAACACAAAATGTTATTTCCAATTTTTATTTAGAATATATTTTTCTAATATAAAATTACATTTCCATGTACACATCTATTATGTAAGAAAAATATTAAATCATCCAATTAATATGTAAGAAATGGTAAGTTTTTTTGAAGGGCCATTGTGTTTTCAGTGTGCTAGAAGTGAATCTGCAGCTTGGGAAGTTTTACATAACTTAAACCAGCCACATTTGCTTTACACAATTGTTTTGTTTATGCAGTTCATTAAAACGTGTTCAGTGCACCACTGCTGAATATAAATAATAATTGCAGCAGTAGTATTGATTGGTACCTGCACTTGTGTCTACTGTCAGCTTTAAAGCACTAAGAAACATGTTTCCTGTTCTATCCATAGAGGAAGGATTTTTTTTTTTTTTCCTATTTTGTTTCCTGAGGATTGTTAATTCTGGGTTCCTAAAATCATTAACTCCTTCTAGAGACTGAAACTCCTTGTCATTGCAGTGAGCGTGTATGAACTAATGCAGTAATCGATGCTTCCACTACACTGCAGAGATTTGTTTTGATGACAAGAGCTCTCGTAGCCCTGTTTGGTGTCACCAGTGTTGAATATTTGACGCTGCAGAATAATTTGGCTTAGAATCAGGACGCAAGGACATTAGGGACTTCTTTTATATCATCTCCTTCACACCGAAGTGGATTTTTGCTTGCATTACGGTTTTGCCAGAGTTGCAGGCTGGAATTCAGCAACCTACTGGATGCCAGTTGTGCTTTTTTAACCATTCTCTTGCTGATGCTGCTATGTTTGCTGGGTTTCTTCAGTTTCTGCTCCATACGTTGCATTCAGGGCCAGGTAAACAAGTGGCTGTACAGTGCTGAGGTTTTAGATATATTTTTATATTTTATATATTTAAAAAAAAATGTATCTTTTTATAAGCAGATTTCTTTAACTGTACAGTTTGAGTGGAGACGTGTCTTCTGAATATAAAGTATTAATTGTAGCAAATATTCAGCTTAAGCAGGGAATAAGGAACCATTTTGCTTGTAAGTCTGTGTTTCAGTTATGTTTATACTTTGAAAGCTCATGTGTCAAGTATAATTTGACATTAGTGATGCTATGTGGCATGAGTTTTTAAACAGAAATCTATATTTTGAAAGCACACATCAAATGTAAATGTGTTTCTGAAAAGTAATAATATTCTGATTGCATTATGACTATTTTGCATTTTGGAGAAGTAATGGGTAAAGAACTTAGAAATTTACTTCAGGAAAAAATCATCAAATGTGTATTATTTCTCTTTGGCAGAAGACAATTGATGTGTCCTTGATCCCCTGAATTGTGCTATTGTTAGTAGCTTTAACAAGTTCAGAATGGAATATGATTCTGTTACTTTTATTTTTGCATATTATTTTGGGGAAAAAGATCATCAACCCTTGTAAATAGAACAAGAATAAGTTTGTTTAGCATAGTATACAGTTATGGCTTTAATAATAATATGTGGTTTATAATAAATGTACAGTTGTGGTTATTTTGTATGTTATCTCTGCAGCATCATACTGATGCACTGCACTTTCTGAATCAGGGAAGGACATCAGCCCTTTCCTTTGGCGGGGCGGGGGGGGGGGAATAATCTGTGTTTGGAATAAGGTCCTCCGCTACATCACTAAAGTATCACAGGAGAAATTGAGAGGAAGGACTGATGATTGCAAATTCCTTGGGGATTATGCATTGTGTTGAGAATAACAAAGATTTTTAAAATCTTATATCTAAATAGTTAGCACTGTTTGTAAAAGTAATTTTTGAAAAGTCTTTTTTCACTAGAAGAATTAATCCTAAAGATTGTATGATAGAGTAAATCACGAAGGAGGTTTTATCCTCTCAAATGTTACAGCTGTGTTAGTTAACATATTTTAAGAAATCCATGTGTGAAATTCATTTCTTTTAGCAGAGTTTAGAGGAGAAAAAGAGTATACTGAGGGCAGAATCTGGAGAGATGTGTTGGAGAAAATGGGTCTGAGCAGCAATCAGAACAGAGATGGAACTGAAACAGCAACAGGAATATCAGGGTAGCAATACGTTGCTAAGACAAGATACAATGGTCAGCCTTAGCTCTGCATGGAGTTTAAAGGATAAGACTGGAGAAAACCTTTGGTTAAGATCAAAGCCTTGTACCCTCTCTAACACTTAAGAAGTTTTTTATAGCTACATAAAGAAAGTAAACCCGTCTTTCTTCTTCGGGGTACTCACTGTGGTAGATAGCTGTAAGCTGCCTTCCAGAGACCTCTTGAACATCTTAGCATGAATAAATGAAGAAGGGGAAGTAGGGTTGGGATGGAGAAGTAGAGAGCTGTGACACTCTGCGTTGCGGATATTCAAAGCTGTGCTGTGGGCAATGGCATACAGCAGCACCTCTCTAGCCTTTAAAATAGCTTGGAATTAGGAGAATGAAAAGATATTTTAAAATCAAACTAGCCCCACATTCCCTGGTCCAGTTTTGGTCTCTCCTGGGAGCATTTGACTTTTTTGTGTAATAGACAGTAGAGTTATAAAGGATTATTAAACCAGACCATCTATATCTCTCTGGCCGTTAAATTTAACTCATCTCTCCCCCATAACCACACTTTGGTTAAGCTAAATATTCTTCTTTGAAAATTTAACTGTGTGCTGCAAGGAGAGAATCTGAGAGACTGAGGTGTCATCAAGGTCACAGTCATGTCAGGGTGTTGGTTAGGTGCGAAGGTGCCCAGAAGACAAACCATGATGCAGAGTAAAGCAAAACAAAACAAAACAAAAAAACCCAAACCCCAAGAACCTTAAATTCTTCACCAGTTTGACCTGTGGAGGTGTTTGGTATTTGGTGGCAAGCAGTAGACAAGGCACCTGAGCCTGGCCTCTGGCCAGCCCTGCTAAATCCTCAAGTGCAAGGGTAATGGTTTTCAGAGAGCCTCCAGGCATGTATTCTGTCCTCTCCTGTTATGACTGTGATAGAGTATATCCACCTCGTCATCTTCTGCACAGCTGGTGCTTAACTGGTTGACTTCCTTTCCCTGTTTCTACACTTGTTTATCCTGGTCTGAGTGTGGAGCCATTTCCTTATCCACTCTGAACTGCCTCCTCTTTTTTCCAGTTAATTTTTCCAGTTTGTCAGGATGGCTTTGAATTCCAGTCCTGGTCTCCTATAACTAGCCATTCCTTTCTCCTTGGGGTCAAGTCACCTACAAATATAATGTGTTTCTGTTTATTATCTAGAACTGTAATGTAAGTGTTGACTATTACTATATCCCAGACCAACATGACAGACCCTACTTAATGAATACTTTGGGGTTTTTTTGTTACCAATTTTAACTGTTTAGAATATGCTTTTCTAAATAGCTTTTTACCTTACACTAGTTCTATTAAGACACTTTTTCTGGTGTTGACTCTAACACGGCATGCTCATAAACAAAACTGCTCAACTGAAGATATTTGACATCTGCTGTTTGCTACCTATCTTACCGCAGTGGTAGGAAATTAAATTGGGTTAATTTATTATTGACAGTTTGATTTTTGTTTTATTTTTTTTTAGGTCTTGTCTCTTCTCTTCTTACTATCTTAAAGGTGATTTGTGTTGTTTTAGCATTTTTTCAAGAATTGATACTAATCTGACTAGTCTATAATTTCTAGCCCCTCTTCCCCTCCCCTCTCCTTTAAAAATATGTGCTGTGTTTGCTCTTCCCCAGTTTTGTGCAACTTCATCCATACTCCACTAATTCTCAAGAAATAATTGTTCCTTGCAATGAGATAGCTTCAGACAGGTCTAGAAGTACTCCAAGATGAAGTGAATTAGCCTAGTGTAAAATATAGCTAGACAGTCTGACCTCTTCCTGCTTTGGCATAACATCTAATTTTTATGCTACAGACATTGTTAACTTGTTGCTATGGGTTTTACTTGAGTTTATTTTTAGGAGAACTTATTTTAAAAAAAAAAAAACTTAGCTGCCTTGGTATCATTTGCTGATAGAGTCAAAGGGTAGCAGATTCTTTCCATAGCATTCTAGAACGGCAAATACTTGGTACTAGATACTAAGTACTAGGGACTAAATATTTGCAGAATTATCTCAATTGGTTTTACATAGTTTGCTGTTTGCATTACATTTTGTGTGTTTCTAATTTTGTCTTCTATCCTTCCTGGTACTGTATCACTGTAAGTTACTCACTCATAGGACACTTTCATTGATATTCACCTTCTTCTAGAAAATGAAATATTTATGACTTAGCTGGTCAGTCGCTGACTGCATTTCTCCTTCCTCTGTATTGGGCTGGTTGTGCTTCTGATGTTGGTACTATTTCTTCAAATGCTTCCATGATTGCTGGACTCCTTTTGCTGTCATGGCTGCTTTCTTATTTTCTCTAAGGTTGGGATGTTTTGGTTTTGGTTTGGTTTGGTTTTTGGTGATTGGGATTTTCTTTGTTTTGGGCTTTTTGGGGGTTGTTTTTTGTTTTTTTTTTTTTTTTTTGTGTAAAGGTTTTGGGATTTTCTTCTGCTCAGCTTCCTTCCCATATTAAAGATCACAAAGTTTATTTACTTTCACATTCTTAAATATTTCCTCTCTACTGGTGGGAAGCTCCAAAGATCCTTTGCTGGTTGCTTTCCTAGTGTCAGTGATCTCTCACTGTGCACTCCAAGGGTTCTTCCTGCCATATTCCCCTCTGAACTGGAGAAACAAAAGCCTTTAAAACCTCTTATTATCTTCAAATGCAGCATAATGGAGGATTCTGATGAATGCTTACAAAAAAAAATGCAAAAAAAAAACCTTACCAGGCTCATCTTCCTGATTTGGTCGTCTGGAGTAGGTCCCCATCATGGTACTGCTGAAGTGCTTTACTCTTTAATCATGATGCAGAGAATTTCATCTGCTGTATTGACCAGCAGGTCGAGGGAGGTGATTGTGCACCTCTACTCCACTCTTGTGAGACCACATCTGGAGTACTGTGTCCAGCGCTGAGGCCCCCAACATAAGACGGACATGGACCTCTGGAAGCAGGAAAGACAGGGAGGGACTCTTGATTAGGGAGTGTAGTGATAGGACAAAGGCTCACAGTTTTAAACTGAAAGAGGGTAGATTTAGATATTAGGAAGAAATTCTTTACAGTGAGGGTGGTGAGACACTGGAGCAGGCTGGCCAAAGAAGTTGTGGATGCCCCAACCCTGAAAGTGTTCAAGGCCAGGTTGGATGGGGCTTTGAGCAACCTGGTCTAGTTGGTGGTGTCCCTGCCCATGGTATGGGGGTTGGAACTAGATGATATTTAAGGTCCCTTCCAACCCAAACCATTCTATGATTCTATGATTTTCTTCTACAGCCCTGAAGCTCAGGACAAACAAGAGTTGTTGGGTATTTTTCCTCCTCAGACTTTCCTTTTCACTAATATTTGAGATTAATTATCTCCCCCAGTTTTCATGAAAACAAAATCATAACTGTATGAAATATAATCTTGTTATTTCTCAAGTGACTTGTGCAGGTCTGCATGATTTACTGTGTATGTATGTTGGACAATCAAGAGAAAGACTCAGTCTTTCTCCCTTCCCATTTCTGTGGTCCTGTGGATAAGGAGAAGCCTTGCTGTCAGTTGCTGTTGTTTCTGTCAGTGTGTTTATAAACTCTGTGTATTACCTTCTATATCTGAGCAGAAAGGCCTTTCTTCTTTCCCCGCAGTAGGAGAAAACTTATGTTCAAATAAGCCACTCTAGGCATAGCTCATTTTGGTCACCTTATTTGCAGCAGGTGCTACCAGGGTAGTGATGCCTCACTGGGCATTGTATCCATGACACTTCTAAGGTGCGGGCTGGTGTTTCACAATCTTACTTTGTTTTTTTTCCTGGTATGCTTATCCTTGTTAAAATTTCTATCTATTGGCAGTGTAGAAGCACCCTGGGGTTTGAGGAGAACTCATTTTCAGCTTTGATTTTGAATTATAATTTGTTTGTAAATCACTCTTTAATAAATATTAAGATAAAGAATATTCAACTGCATTTTTTAAAAAAATTGTTAGGGGAAAAATAGCAAAAGAGACCAAAATGAAAATATTACATTCTCTTCCAATTAACACCCACTCCACTGGTTTTAAATACCCACAGGAAAAAAAAATCACAACAAAAAACCCCCCAAAACAAACACACACAACACCTGAAAGCTGTTTTGGCTATGCAGGCTTTTTAAAATACCTTCTCCCACCTCTCCATAAAAGGCGATCAAACCAAACAAAAAAAAACAAAAACAAAAACAACACAGGAAAGAAAAATTACGTTAGGCTGGAGAACAGCATGGCATGCTTGAAGTGCTGGGAATTCCTTCAGAACAGCAGAAAAGTTACTAAGAGCTGGTCAGGCTTTTAGCGTACAGGATAGCTATGTATCCAGGTCTCCAAAATTACGAGCCCATGTGACTTTTTGAGATAACTTGTTATATATTTTGCAAATTTCATCATATGCTGACAAAAGTATTATGCAGAGGTCATGCCAAAGCTAAAGCAGTGTTAATTATATGAAACAGGAACTCAAAATAAAACTGTTAAAACAAGTTAGTGTCAATATTGAATTGGAATTAAATAGCAATAATAAATTTATTCAAAGAAGCCCTAAATTTCAGAAAGATGCTCTCCATCCATCCATCTGCAGAATTAGCTTCCACTCAAGAGAGTAATCAAAGTCAGCAAACAGCACTCGGAGCTAGCCCTGAGGCAACAAAATATTCCTCAAATCTTTAGATACCACAGTGTCAAAAATCAATTAAAATATTTGCCTGCTGATTTGAAGTTCTTGGTAGTGCTAACCACTTTTTTCTGGTATCCTCAACAAAATATTTTCAATAAAACTTTTAAATGAGCTTTTCAAATTAATGGAAGTTCATTCATCTTAGTATTTTACATCTCTAAGTGTCTTCAGGTTCTTTAGCACATGAAACACGTTCTGACGACCTTACAGAACATGCCTCTGAGGGTCATCCCTTTGTGAGCTTTGTTCACCACATACATTCTTGGACTCATGTGCTTACAATAAGACATTTAGAGATAAAAATAAGCATCTAGCTGGAAAGGGTTGATGAACACTAACACTCTCAGTGTTTGAGTGAAGGAACTAAATAATGCTGGCTCAGGGAGTCTCACGAGCAGACTCCCTAGAGATTCAGGAAACTTACAACAGCTTCCTTGCCACGTTCCTTGTGCCCATATTAAAAGTTTTAGAAACATTCACAAATCCTCAGTTTCTTACTTGGCTGCATCGTTTGTGATTTTTGGCTTCAAGCTTCCATTGACAAGATTAGTAATCTTTACTTTCAGTAATTTATAAAGTCTTCTAGCAACGCTGAGATAATTCAGGTAGGAAGACCACCTTGTGAACACAGAAATGGGCCCAGTGGGTTTTGTGTTGGAAGGTCTTTTGCAAGTATACCTTTTGAGAAACCTTGAGCCATCAATGAACACAAGTGCAATATATTTTTATAAAAGAGTGTATGTGTAAACTGTACCCCTGCTTAAAAAAAGGACAATACGTAAAATAAAATGAAGAAGTCTTTGCTAAATAAATATCTAAATAAGAAACTCGTGTTATATTTTAAACAGTCCACAGAAAATTCACCTTACACCCAGATAAAAAGAATACATTGAAAGAATTTGTAGTAATCAGTCACTGACAAACCATTCCTTTGCAAAATCAAAAATAATTGTGAATTTGCGAGCTCTTCTAAAGAAACAACTTTGCAATAGTAACTAAGGGAGAAGTCAAATGGATTTTCCTTTTCACTAGATTTAGTTTAATATTAGTGTCCTTAACAATCAAAGTAGTATTTCGTGAATTCACTATTTCCTTGCCTAATTATTTCTGGTTTGCAAATGTCAGTTAGCATTGCAACCTGCACTGTGCTCACAATGTAAATACCACTTTACAAAAGATTTTTAAACTAAGGGGTTTGTTTCAAAATAAAATGCCCAACTGTTCCTTTTATGTGAGAGTATGAAATGTCCTTATCTTGCAAACACAAAAGTAAGGGTAAACATTTATTTTCAGTGTGTGCTTGATAAGCCCAGATTGTCAGTTATCTACATCTAAAGCTCCATAGACCTTTTTTCAATGATTTTCTGTTATTCAGAAAATGAATTAAGTTCTAGAAAAACAATTTTCTATCTCATCATTACATTAAAATGCCTAAATAATTTTTGAATTGAGGGAATTATCTGAGAGGGTGGCTCTGTCTTTGGGAGCTATAAGGGTCGCAGGCATGTGTGCCAGGTCTGTACTGCAAATATGAGTATTATATATGTGTAAATTGTCACTTGTATGGAGTACTAGTCTTTATTTGAACTTTGGAGTCTTACAATACGTTAGTGTTCAGTGTTTACGACATGTGCCAGCAGAGAACTCAATGCAATTATATATTTTTTGTACAAAACGAA
This sequence comes from Ibidorhyncha struthersii, assembly GCA_013398815.1. Classification (NCBI taxonomy): domain Eukaryota; kingdom Metazoa; phylum Chordata; class Aves; order Charadriiformes; family Charadriidae; genus Ibidorhyncha; species Ibidorhyncha struthersii. The sequence continues at coordinate 284,896 of VZSZ01010967.1, read as the reverse complement.
ACCTAAACTTCACAGTCATGTGGTGCATTCTTCCCACATACCACATGAGCCAGCCTGTCCTTGAACTGCATAAATGCTAAAACACAGGCCTCCTTCTGCAAGGATTTAAGTTCTTAACTGTAGGCATCTGAAGTGGGTTGATTTGAGAGCAAGGAGATAATGAGAATTTTTGTAAAGCTTTCTGTATAAATAGGCAATAGCTAGCTTTTGAATTCTCTGCTTGCCACTTTGATGCAAGGGCTGTCTGTCATGCCAGGATACTCGTGTTTTCTCTTCATGTGATTAGTTAGCAGCTTGAATAATGATTTAAAGATACATTGTTTATCTGACATGACAAAATGATTAGCATCTTGTTTTTTTCTTGGGCACAGAAGTGCTTTCTTGCTTAACAATATGACCTATCCCATCTGTAACAGCGGCCAGATGTTTTTGATGGCAATAACAGTGTGCTGAAGACATTTACCAGTAGCATGTAGAGTGGTCTTCTAACTCGTGAAAACTCAGGCTATGAAGAAGGAAGGCAATCAAGTTGATACGTGGAGTTTCTTTGCATCTGTAGGAACTTTCTGTATGTGGATACGTGGCTTCTATTGATTTTTACCTTGGGAAACAATTGATCTTTTCCATTAGATACTTATCCAGTTCCATGGGAACTGTGGAAGACATAACAGAGGATGTTTCAGGTCTTTGACAAGCTTTGTTGTCTGTTTAATGCAGGCTATATTTGACCCTAAAAATTAACAAAGGTAAATACATAAATGGCTGTTGGGTGTGTTAATTAGAGAGGTCTAGTCTGACTACACAGGAAGTAAGTTTGTGCCTTATTTTTAGATGCAGCCTCTGAAAATAATTGTGTAAGATTCCTAGTTGCGTGATAGAACTGCTTTATTAATTAGCAGCTACACGTTAGGCTCAATTAAATGCCTAACATGGGCTGACTGACTCTTATCATTAGACTGCTTCTTGTCTTAAGTAACTGCTGCTAATATAGTGCATCTGGATTTGAGCAAAACACCAGAAGCACGTTCTTTGCTGAATATCAGTAGTCTCCAAATACAGTCTGGATGGATTTGGGGAAACATCTTGACGTATTTTATCTCCAGTATTCAAGATTCTTTGGAAATGAGCACGACTGGTCATACACGATAACAGATTTATTAATATTTTGTGTTCATTTTGTCTTTGCAAGAGAGACAAGGCTGTCATTTCCAGCACTTCTCACCTTTGCAGGAGTTCACTCGAAATTGCAGTATCACAGCATTAGCTTTTGGTGTGGGCAGTGCTGCTGAAGACTAAGTATTACAGAGAAAATGTTTTTTCGGTGGTGTGATTTTTGCTTTCCCTTTATTTTGAAGGCACACGTGTTATGGATATAAAAACAAAGGCAATTATTAGAGTTTTATATACCATCTTGAAATTTGATCGAAGACAGCAAAAGACTTTTCGAGGAAAAAATCTCAACACATTTGTATCTTGTAGATTTATGACTGTATCCATCTATGTCCAAGACTAGAGTAATGGAGCAGCAGCATGTTAATAGGAAAAATATTTCATTGCTGGCAGGATGCAACTTTTGAATTATTCCTTCAGAAAAAAGGTTTTATAAATATATACTTGTTTCCCTCCATTAGTCTTAAATAAATCATGCATTATAACTGAAAATACATTATTAATAATATACTTTAAATTGAAATACATCTTTGTGTGTTTTAATATATATCAGTCATGTACAAAAATAATGGTATGGTATATATGTATATTTTCACAGGGGCTTATTATTTTTAAGTTTTTCATCTTTTTGTATGTAAAGCTTCGTTTTAAAAGTGTTTAAAAGCAGTTTAAGCCTTTAAATCAAGTATTTACTCCTTAGAAAAGTTGTGTTTTGGTCTCCATAATGTCTTAAATTTTTCTTATTTTAGTACTTATTTCTAGTGACTTTTACCAGTGGAGAGAGTACTCTGTGTCTAGGGTTTGTTTTGAGTGTTGGTGTGGGTTCTTTTGAGAAAACCTGAAATTCTGAAACTGTGCTTTTAGACTGTAAGTTTTTGCATGTTATTTACCTATTCCTGGATCTCTGTAATGCTAGTTCAGTGAAAGTATTTTGTGTAATTAAACAGATAGTCAGTTCTGGGGTATGGCAGTGCAAGCATGGCATAAATAGGTAAGTAAAGTAAAGAAGCAGCAATAACATAGGATGATCAAGGAGAAATTATTTTTAAAAGTATAGCTGTAACAGAATACTTAACTGCAGGTGTCAAGACCCTAGTGTCAGTGTTGCTGGCATAAAATATTTTTTAAGCTTATTTGGGGATTTTGTTCCTTTATGGTTTAATTTGTATGTTCGATTTTATGAGTGTTTATGGGTGTAGTTTAACTGCTGCTTTCTGTTGTAAACCCTTTTTTAGAGTTGTAGATTCAGCCAAAAGTTTGCATGCCAGTGGTCTATTTCATACTGAATTTGGGAATTTAAAAAATCCAGTCATTTTTCAGGAACGTGGACTTTTTTCTTCCCAATTCATGCATTTTTGCAGCTTTTAAAATATTCACCAAATTGTAGACGCGTCCCTTTCAGTCAAGAATTTTGATTTGAAAGCTACCTTTATGCATTCCCTAGCTCAGTACAGCCACGTTTGAAGTGCAGTTCCTGTTCTCAGCTTCTGAGAGCAGAGGGTGAAAGGACTGTGGCCATGGCCAGCCATGGTGGATGTAGCTCGTGGCTTGGAATTTACTGAAGTGCAGAACTGTCAGGGGGGGTGAAAGGGACAGAAAGTTAAAGGTATATGTGTGGGGAGAAGGGGGTTGTGAGGATGTGGCTTATTATCCAAGGGGTGTGAGAACGGGGAGGGATTAAAATACACAACCTAAAGAGAGGACACCAAAGCCAGAAGAAGGAGACAGAAGATGGACAATGGCAACAAAACAGACAGGGAAGAAAGGCAGCAAGAGGTATGTAGATGGTGACAAGGGAAGATTAGCAGGTAGGAGCCAAGGCAGAAGATGTATGAGAGGATGTTGCTGCAGCAGGAACTTGGTGGGGAAGGATGCTAGATGCAGGAATCAAGTGGTCATGGATACGCAATAACCAGGAGGAAAAGCAGCAAGGAAACTTGGACCTAGACGCTGAAGCTGGGGAAGGAAGAAAGGAGAAGAGAGCAGGGAGCAATGGGGATAAGAGCAGAAATGTCTGAGTACTTGGGCACACACCTCTGCATACTGGAGCTGACATTTATTCCTGCCTGAATATTTCTCTATTGCTGAGCAAATAGCTGTGAAACATGGAGGCAAAGTCTTTTTGTTGTCTCTTGCCTGTGGCAGGCCAGCACACACAGGAGAGAGTTGGGTTTTGGTGTTGCTGCTGAGTCCATTATTGAAAATTGGAGAGGTCTGTGCCACAGGTCCCAGCTTACTACCAGCACTTGGGGCGTCAGTCTGGTTTGTGAATTTATCTTTGTTCTTGTTGCAGTTCTGAATTCCAGAAAGGTGCAAGGCGTGATGCTAAAAATAAAATTGAAAGATCTTTAATGTGAAGTTAAGCTCTCCAAAACTGCAGAACTGCAGTAGCTAATGCAACCGCAAACTGCCTCGTGTGGTTAGGCATATGATAATAATAAGCTGTTTAAAAATAAGCTTGTGCATATGATCATGTAGATGGTAAGCTATTACAGATTTTATGGATTATAGAGTGGTGCAACTTGTATTTCATAATCAGCATCTAAAAATTGTAGAAAAATTTAAAAATGATAAATTCTTCATGTAAATGTATATTTTCTTCCTTGCTAGAAGCCTGCTTTGTGTGGGCTTCTATTGGATACCTGTGTGTTAGTAAAAATATTGATCTAACTAGTATTAGAGATATGTGTTTTCTGAAGTAAGATAGCGGAGATGTATTGCCTCAAGTGTACCTAATAAATAAAATACGAAGACATAGGGCGTATCAAGAGTGCAGATGGTATCAGCAATAAGTATCTGACTTTAGTGATAAAGTAGGTATTTTACCCAGTGGCTTTTGAAGGATTGGTAAAGAGTTTGTAGGAATGTTGTTAGGAAAGCATGTGAAGAGTTGTTCCATGATGAAAACTAACTCTGGGACATAATAATTCAAAAACTTGGAAGAAAAAATTACTTGTGAATTCAAAAAGCAGTATTATTAAACTGTTCCACAAGTATATTTCAAATGACCAAGATTCTGTGCCAAAGTGAGGGTGCAAAATGCCTGGAGTGTAGGTATGGATATAAACCTCTGAGAGGTGACTGTATTTCCTTCAGGGTCCAGAACTAACCTCTGAAGTGAGAGTTTAGATTTTGGGTTGGTGGGGGTTTTCTTTGTTCACACGTTTAAAGGCATTCTAAGCTGAATGGCAGAATCATCTTTTTCTCAGATAAAATTAAAAAATATCTCTTGGTTATTTCAGATCAAGCTTTTATATACTGCTGTTATTGCAAGAGACACATAGAAAGAGTTGTCATTCACCTTTCTAATGACACTATTGCATTTTTGTTTATACACTGTGGCAATGCCCAAAGGGATGAAAAAAATGCCAAGGTTCAGAGCTCACAGGTATATTCTGTTTAAAAATAGTGCTGGCACAAAAATACGTCAGACTTGTTCCTGCTGTATCAGTCTCACATTTACCCTTCTATTCTAGCCTGCATCATTCTCCTGTGTCCTTCCCAATATCACCTGCACCCTTCCTCTTTGTAAAGAAAGTTACGCTCTGACTTGCACTGCCCCATATTGTTCCTCCTGCAATTTCTGCCTTGTCCTTGTCCTTCTTGGAGTACACAGTTACATCAGTCCTGTATCTCAGACATCTGCCAGTGAAGTTTGTATTTTTTTTTTGCTACAACTCAGCCTTCTACAGCTGTAATATATTAAATCAAACTGTGGTTTCCTTAGCTTTTCATAAATTAATATGTACTCCCTGTGGTGTTACACTCTGCTGCCTTTTCTCCCAGACCCTACCCACAGTTCCCCTCCTTGGCCCCATGAGCTCATGACTTCCGGATCTGTAATTCACAGGTTTATTCTTGATGTACATAGTATATAAGTTTGTTCCAAGCAAAATGAAATATTTCAACCTCCCCTCTGCTGTCGGCACTATTTGCTCTACTTGTGTGGCTGTTTTGCCTGGTGCCCTGTTACCCTTTACCAGCTCCTGTGCCTCTCCCAGTATGGTACCTGTTGTCACAGTATTGATCAACTGCTTTGCAGTTTCTTGAGTGTGGTGGACTGTTCTGTCCTTAACTATAGCTAAGTGCCTATTTTGTGGAGTATTTCCTCTCGTGTCATCATTAGCTGTAGTCCTGTGTGTTTGGTATGGAGATGAGGGGAGGACGAGGGCTGTGAATGTGATGTGTTGGGGTCCATTCTTGGAAGATGACTGGGGAAAGTCAAAACCAGCAGGAGTGCACAACTGATTTTGAGGTGCAATTCATGAAAAAACAGAGGTCCAAATAAATGTGTAATTATGTGGGTTTGGGTTTATATTATTAGGCTATATTGTTTTCAATTTGCTGTAAGTTAATTTGAATCATAATACAGGTTTTATATTTGCTTCATCAAACTATTGCACATTAAAAATCATGCATGCAGAAGTAATCATTCATACATCTTTCTCTGTTTGAGAGATTACACATTTCTTTCTATTCGTATTCTTCCAGGTGACTTGGATTATTACTGGCTGGATCCTGCCACGTGGCACAGCAGGGAGACATCCCCTATTAGTTCGGTAAGAAATAGGGAAAAAGAGGTTCATAAGTATGGATTAAAATGCTTGCTGATTATTTCAGTTCAGCATAGCTATTTTGTTGTAAAAAATATTCAATACAGAGTCTGTGAAAATTTGGTTTAGTGGGTCATGGAAATGAAATCAGAAAGAAATTTTCATAAAAATATATACTAGTAAAATCACCTGAATTTTAACTTAGATTTAATTCTTTTATAGACATGATACTAGGTTTCACTACACACTACAAAAGCAGCTGTGAGTGTGATGCTGATCTGGGAGAGATTAGTGACTTTTCCTATTGCCTTGGAGTGGGAAATGATTATTTGGATTTTTATTATATAGTGAACCCATGTGGTAGAGCTGTATAACGTGTATATTATTCTAAAGAACAGAATTTAAGAATGGAGTTTTCAGGGTCATGGAGTTTAAAAGTAAATGTTTGATTTCTTTACCTAAGGTACGTTTGAAATGTTCAACTGTATTGAACTTTGGATCGTGTTGTAATTCTACCTGCAGAATTAGTGCTGAGATTTTTTTACAGTGTGCATAAATATTTAATGAAGCCAGAGTCCAACAGGTATAATAATAGAAAGCTCAGGTGCAATATGTAACAGATCTGAAGGATGTTTGTGTCTACTGTGATATAATGATCCAGAAATGTTATTGGCTTATAAATGTGTGTCTAAATACAGGAAGATAGTTGCACTTCTTTAATTCCACTTTTCGTTTTTTTAACAGCATCCAGTAACGTGGCAGCCTTCTAAAGAGGGAGATCGCTTAATTGGGCGTGTTATTCTTAACAAGAGAACAACCATGCCAAAAGAATCAGGTGCATTATTGGGGCTAAAAGTAAGTATTATATGGGTTATGTGGTAAATGAAAGAAACTTCCACTGACCTTAGACCTAAAGGTCTAACACATTAAATCAGAGGACTCTTCAATTACGTGGTCATTTGAAAAAAATATATTCCTTATTTTTAGTAAGTTTTGAAAGTTATACAGATAAATTATGAATGTAAATGTATTTAATCCTTCTATGCAGTCTTCCACTTATCCATGGTAAAGGAGCTGAACCGTTTTGATTAAAAAGTGTATGTTTATTCAGCTTCCTGTCTGCAAGACATATACTGCGCATTGCAGTGCACTAATGGAGTCCTGCCTTTTCTAGCTCTACTGTTTGCATTTCAGTCAAGTAATTCATCTCATAATCCACATACATAAATGTCATCTGGATGCAAATGTTTACAAGGTCGGTGTTTAAAATCCACACAGCACTTCAAAAACAGAAATTTTGTAGAATGAAACTAAACATTCACCCAAAAATTTGCAAAAAAAACTTTTAAAGCATAGTGGAGACTATATTAAATATAATTGCAGTTAATTCAGTATCCCAAAATTAAGACATTGGCAGCACCGTCCATTTGAGTTAAATCCCTAAAGGAGTCATTTTTAGCGGACTCTTAGGCTAGTGTCCCTAAATTGCCAGAACACTTAAAAGAGAGAGCGTGCTACTTAGGAAGCTGGTGGGGGGAGTACAGCGTGCCAGGTCAAGAATTTCTCTCTCCATGTATATTTCTAACTACATGGAGCTCTAGAGATGACTGAGAGAATTTAATTGGAGTGTCTTCCTCTCCCCACAGAGAACAACAGAAACAATGCAAAATAAGAAACAATCCCATCCACTTAGGACTGAGTCTACTTCAAAGGGCCCTGACACTGAACCGTTCCTTGCATATAGTTGTCTGATAGTTCAGTCCCTTGTATGTGACAGAGATGTGAGTTGCTGGTTCTGCTCATCATGGTGGGAGTTAAGTCAGGAAGGAGCCTGGTGATGGCAAGTCCTGAATAAGAGCCACTCTCCCTTTGAAGTGAGATAGTGTGGCGTGGGAATACAGAAGATGAGAACAGCTTCACTCTATGAAATGTCTAGTAGTCTGTAGGACAAGGCTGATTTTTGCTGACAGCGAGCAATTTTTTTTAATAGGTGAGAAAAATGGTTTGTCCTTGTAGGAAATGTAGATTGGAGAGATTATCTTTGATTTTTTCAAGTTTCATTTTTATATGATGGAAACTAAGGCCCCACCGATAAATTTAACACATTATCATGTGACAACCTTGTTTGCAGGTAGGCTTCTGGATCTTCTTGGATATGTATCTGTATTAAAGCTCCTACTAACTATTGTGATTGCCACATGGGGAAATAATATCTAATGGACCAGCGTTCCACTGTTTGATTTTATTATAAAACTACTCCCAGTATATTCCTGACACAAAAAAAAATGGAGAGAGTAAGATAGCTAAATAGAATAGCAAGTCAGCAAGACTATATTTTCTTGGTTTATATTTTATTAAAAATTTCTCTCTTGAGGGCACTTTTTTTCCTGATTTTCCTGATCTCTGTATCATGCAGTCATCTTCAAAAATAGCTCTCTTTAGTTCTGTTTAACAAAAGCCAGAAGTGCTGTTTCATTCTGTTCTGTGCTTGGATGAGAGGGCCTGGATTTTAGCAGTAGCAATGTTCTTGTGAACTGTTTGCTCATGTTTCCGAGTAGTGTATTTGCTAAGTTTTTAATTGTTTTACCAATTTCATTTTGGGATTTTCATACATTTGGTTTGATGTGCACTTGCAATTTCAACTTCAGAACATGACAGACTTCTATTTGCAAAAAGTACATTTTCTTGGTTGTTTATTAAGAAATGTTCTTTCTGCAACAAATTTAGATAAACTGCATGATTCATTAGTCAAGCACATTAAAAGGAATATCAATTTTATTCATTCTGTGGCAGCTTTACTTCTTTTCAAGTAGATCTGGCCATTTTGTATCTTTAAGTTTGTCTTTAAGCCTCTGTAAAGCCCAAATTGATAATAGATTTGCTTATGCATATTTTAGGTTTAATTTTTAAAATAATGTGAAAACTGATCTGTCTGTACATTTATGCTTGATATGATGTCTGGTTTGTGGCTTGAAAACTCACAAATTTATGATTAACCAGGTTGTTGGAGGAAAAATGACAGAATTAGGTCGACTCGGTGCCTTCATTACCAAAGTGAAGAAAGGTAGCTTGGCTGATGTGGTGGGGCATCTCAGAGCAGGTAAATCAATCGGTTGCATACCAGATGTATTGTCTTTTAATTATGGCTTTTTGTCATGCAGCTGTTAATTTATATTAACATTGGTCATGTGATTTTTTAAATACAGGACAATACTGTAATGTTATTATGGAATGCCACAGTTGCCTACATTTCTAATTTATTATTAACTCCAATTGCTTGGATGTATGAGCAAAATACAAGACTCTCCTGATCAGTGCTGGTGTCAGGACTGAGTGTCACTGGTAAATTTTTGCTTGCTAGCTCGGGATCTGCTTGTTAAACTCTATAGAAGCAATACGAACATTTTTTAAAACTCTCATTGTGGCAAACAAAATTCACTACGGTTACTTTACTTGCACTATAGTGTCACCTGAAGGATGATGCACTGTGTACACAATGAACTTCTTTCAATGTGAATTGTTGCAAATAAAAATGGAAAACAACCCAAGAAAATGATCTGAAAATATTTCACTTACATAAGATGTATATACTACACTTAGAAATAAGTGGCTGTGCTTTTCAAGCTTCTAAATGAAGCGAGAATTATGCACAGCAGTTGGATTTCAAGATTCCTTCTTAGTGGTTTATATTTTTACCATGGCTCTAATCAACTCCTTTCCAAGTATTGTCTTAGCAAACCAAAGACTATGCAATACCTTCTTAGGAATCCAGAAGCTCTGATGACAACTTATAAGAATTTAGGATAATTACATGAAGCATATAGTAACAAAGAAGTAGAAAAGATGATGAGTCTCTAAAAATATCCTACTTTGGTTTGGCATTTGTTAATTTTTTATTTTACCAAGTCAATATACTCAGGTTGATAGCACCAATAATTACAGTTGTTTATAGATTTTACCTGCAGATTATAGTTAAAGAAAATAAGTTTCTGTCCACTAATCTTGAACTATTTGGGCAGAAATATTACATTTCTAATGTCTGGTCTTAGGTTTTTTTTAAGTCAAAGCTATTTTTACTTTCTAAAATTATTTTTAGAGCCAAAAAAATTTCACAGAAAAAATACATTGTTTTGCATGTTTTCAATGAATGAAAATCTGTTCATCCTATTATATGGGACTAAAACACAAAAAGGCGTAGATGAGTCCTTGCTGTTAGGAAAACACACTTTTTCCTCTTTATGAAAAATGTCCAAAATTTGGCTAAATTTATAAATCATTGAGTAATTGTATCAATCTAATAAATTTTAGCAAAAGCAAATATGAACTCTTGCCTCAGGAACAGAATAACCCAGTGCAACAGTAAGCACTAGGAGCCAACCAGCTAGAAAGCAGCTTGGCAGAAAAGCATCTGGAGATGTTGGAGGACAGTATGTTGAACATGAGTCAGCAAAGCACCTTTGCAGCGAACACCAATCATGTAAAGGGCTGTATTAGCAGGATTGTCACCAGCCAGTTAAAAGGGGTGGTTATTATTCTCTGTTCAGTGCTTATGAGGCTGTATCTGGAGTACTGTGTCCAGTTTGGGTTCCTGTAGTACAAGAGAGATACTCACAAACTGGACCAGGTTGGACAGAAAATTGGTTAGAGGTCTGGAGCATATGGTGTACAAGAAGCTGAGAGAACTGGACTTTTTCAGACTGGCAAAGAGCAGAGCACGGGAGGGTCTAATTCTTGTTTTTACCTGGCTAATGGGAGGCTGTAGAGAACTCAGAGCTGGACTGTTCTGAGGTGCACGCTGATCACACAAGAAGAAAAGTGCACAAGCTGGAATGAGGGAGATCCTGTTTGTGAAATTTCTTTTCCCTGTATCTAGAGAGGATAGTTAAGGCTTGGAACAGGCTGCCCAGAGGAGGTATTGCATATCCTTCCTTTGAGATACCCAAATCTCGCCTGATCAAATCCCTGAACAACTTGATCTGTCCTTTGATGTTGGCCCTACTTTCAGCAGAGGTTGGGACTAGCTGACCCCCAGAGGTATCTCCCAATCCAAATTTCTATTTTAAAAATCAATATAATAAAATTCAGAGATTTGCAGCATAGGTCTGAAAACTTTCTACCTCTGCTGAACAGGCATCAGTAAGTGGGGGCAGAATGCAAGATGCATTAATATCCCTTTCTAGAGGCATCTTAGGTATCCTGGAATATATGCCTCACCAGCAGAAGTGGCTCCATAAGGGTGCAGGTTCTGCCAGCCAGCTTTGTGCAAGTATCTTGGTTATCCTAAACACCTACAGCGTAAAGTCTCTAATAGCTCCTTGACTGACTGACTTGCAACTCTGGGCTACTACAGTGGGACTTAAGACCAGAAAGTTCATCTCATCTGAATTTGCAGCAATGTGTCACAGGATCATAGAATGGTTGATGTGGGTAGGAGCCTCTTGAGATCTCTAGTCCAACCCCACTGCTTAAGCAGGGTCAGCTAGAGCAGGTGGCACAGGACCGTGTCCAGTTGGGTTTTGCTTATGTCCAAGTTTTGAGGATCTGGACGGTGTTTTCCTGTTTCTATGCATGTTACTGAGAGCAGAAATCAGAATTTAAGCCTTATAGACAGCATCTTAGATGAAAGAGACAATGTAAAAGGGTTTGGCTGGTCAAAAAGATCAAGAACTGGACAAGGTGAGCAAAAGATGGATGGTGGTGATCTGGTAAGAACTAGCAAAAGTGCCATTTCACTGAAATCTCCGTTTGGATCGAGTTTTCAGTAGGAATAATTGGAGCCGCTTCTCTTAATTTAGCATTCTGACTATGATGATCTTATGTTTAATCGTCTTGGCAATTATTTTTTTTAATCATTTGATCTCCTGGTGACTCAAAAAGCTGCTTAAGTTGTCTAAAACAGCAATACAGACACCTTACATGTTCTTCTTCAGGATTCTCAACCATGTTGCACCTGTTTTGTCTTCTTCAAAGTGTGATAGATTCATTGCTGTGTAAATTAGGTTTAAATCATGATTTTTACTGTTACAAATTTAGCATATGTCCCTGTCGGTTTTTGCTATTAAGTTATAGCTGTTGTGAAGGCAGCTGCGTCCTGTTCCTTTTAATGCCTGGGATGCTTTTGTAAATTAAGCCAATTATCTGTAAAGAAATCAGATTTTATTTTAGGTAAAAACTTGTTAGTTTGTAACAGTTGTTAACTTTAAAATATAGTCATAACTACAGAAGAAACAGAGTGTGTTTTCACTGAGTTGTATAAATTTTAAATGAAGTTCCTAGGCAATATCTAATTCCTGTTCCCCATCAGACATAAGATTATGTAATAAATATACGAAATATTTTAAACTGTTTCAGCTGAAGAACATGTCAGTACGCATTTATTAAGTCTTCCATTAGCAAGCCCTTATGTTTTAAAGAATGTCAAAATGCTGTGAAAACCAGTGGAATACTCTGTGCAGTCCTTTCTTAAAATACCAAAATATAGACTGTTTGGGAAAAAGGACTGACAATTGCTGAGCATGAAAAGAAATTGAAGCCGTGTCTTTTGGTAGGTAGGACTGCAGTTAGGATAGTTTTCCCTGGCTTATTAACAAGCACAGGTTCGATCATTTGGCTTAGATTCTCAGAAAAGAGAAAAGCCAGCAGCTGAAGGGTTGTTCCTGACTGAATCTGATAAACATATATTCATTGTCAATAAAGAAAGTTATTTTGTGGCATCAGATAGCGATTGTGAAGTTTTGTCTGCTGCATATGATGGGGTATGAGAGTGTAACCTTACCCTATGTTCCTGCAGTTTAATTGTATATACTGATCTTTCTTTAGAAACTATACTTCAAGATTTTCACCTTTTTATAATAAGGCAAATACAGTGTAATGTCCATACCATTTAAATTCCAGAAATGGCAAGCTGAAAAAAGAAAGTTGTCTAAATAACTTTCACATCATGTTTTCCTTTCTGTTCCCCCTAACATCCTCAGGAGATAGTGACTCACTCCTTGCTTTTATTTTTGGTTCATTTGACACAGATAATGAAGACTATCCCGTTCGTAGAGAAATCAAAATGTGCAGTATATAAACTAATAAAATATTGTGATTTTTAAAGGCTTAACAGTAGGTATTTATATTTTTCATTTTTGAAGACTAACCTATTTTCAAAGTTTATTACTGCTAATTAATAAAGGTTCTTTTAAAAAGACTCATTTAATAGCACAATAACAGGTGCTGTATTATTCTGGACATACTTAATATGTTTGCACAAGTGGTTTCTTTAATATGTTCTGTGTGTACAAATTGCAGCTGTGTTATGAGAAAGGAGCCTTGATAGTGTATCAAAAACCTTTGGTTTGCGTTTCAGCGCAGCTTTTTAATTGCTTTTTGGCAATGTTACTTGTTTATATAGGTTTCATAAATGTTTTGTACTTCTTTGTAAAAGAATATGGAAATGAGATAAACTTCTCTTTAAATTCAAGGGGATGAAGTTCTAGAATGGAATGGTAAACCCTTGCCTGGAGCTACAAATGAAGAAGTTTACAACATTATTTTAGAATCAAAATCAGAACCTCAAGTTGAAATTATTGTTTCAAGGCCTATTGGGTAAGGCTAAAGACTTGCTTCTTAAGCACAGTTATTACTTCTACTAATGGGACTTTTAAAGGGACTATTTGTGAGTTCATTATTTTTTGTCTCTTAGTAATGGAATATGATTCACTTTCTATTATTGGCATTCTGTATATTCCATTTTCTTCACTGTCATTTACAATCTTGGATCTTTGCAGTGATATATACAAGTATAAATGTTGTTTTCTGTATGGTCAAAGTACTAACAAGGTTTTTGCTGAACAGCAAAGTAAAATTGGTGGATTAAGTGGACCCATGCATGAGAAAAATCTGGTTTTCAGGCTTTTAGCTTCATTAAATCAGAATAACTTATACGAGTAGAAATAAGGATCAGCAAACAGTGAGCATTGCAGGATTTTAATAAGTCAATGCTAGTAGGATTTTAAACAGGTCTTTTTCGAAGACCTAAAAAAAAGGAAAACCAAAACTCTTAATTGAAAAGACTGTATTTGGGTTTAAATGATACTGTCATCAAAATCAAAAGCGGAAAGAAAAAATACCTTCGTATTTGTGAAGGCAATTTGTTTCGTTTTCGGTTTTGTGTTAACAATTCCTATATTCTTCATTTCCCAAATAAACCTTAAAAAGATCATAAAATCTATTCAAATTTATAAGATTAGTGGGGTTGGCCTCGCATTTGTCACAATTGTTTCAGTGATATTCTACACTTCTCCAAACATAACTCTATCGAGAACGTTATGAGCTAAGTCTTACAGGATTAAATATGAATCATATATTGTAAATTCACATTTCTACTGCAGAACAGTCACATGATTAGCAATTAAAAGTGACTTTTGGCTAATTTAGAAAAAACAATTGAAAGGATTTAAATTTCGCTGTAGTTTTTTACATTCCCAGAATTCATGTGCAGTCACTATAAGATTTCATTCAAATTATAGTATTATAATATCTCTCTCATGTATGGTAAGTTTTCAGTTTTAGAAGCAAAAACCACTGTTAATTTTCTTTCTGACTAAAACATTCTTATTTTACATTTGTTTCACGTCAGTTTTTGATGTTTAGTTTTGTCTATACAGTGCAAGTGTAGCTATATTTGCAAATGAGTTCTACCTTCTTAATGGCAATCACTATTAAAAGTACTTAAATAAAATTAACATTTGTTGCTAATTCCCGTTATGAGTTTCACCTTCTAATGGAAAACGAAAACTTGATGCAATAATAGTGGTTGTTGAAGGCTAAAATTACCATCCAGATGGAGACTGTGGGGGAGCAGAAACCTTACTTTACATTCTTTAGTCGGATAAATTAGGAGACATTCCTGAGTGAAAATTGCAAATTCAGTCCTATGTCTTTATAATCAAAAATAAAATGCTATAAGGAGATTTTTGGAAGTCTAGTTTTTATATCTGAATCAGCAGAAAATAAATATATTGATACTGGATCTGACTTGAACTCCATGTCTCAATTGAAGAAAACCTGAAAATTGATCTGTACAACTGATGTAAAAGGAAAGTGCTAGATTAGTATTTTAAATAATGAGCTTTAGATACATTTATTGCTATCAGTATATTTGCAAATGTCTTGTAGCCTTAAACTTTTAAGATAACTTCATTATTATACCAGTTATTTAGTTTATTAAATTGATAAATCTAATAGCTTCAAAAAATGAAGTACAAAGAGACCATATTCCAGTGACATATTCTTGAAGAAAAATTGAGATTAAATACCACAACGCTTGAACTGAGGCACAGAACATGAAGTGCATTCAAAATCAAAGAATGGTTCTGCATCTGAGCAGTGAATTTTGCACTAAAAAATTACACCCAGAAATAGTACCAATAAAATGCAAAGTTTTGCTTTGGATGACCCATGGATATTTTTTCCAGACATAGGCAAAAGTAGAGCACATCAGATTGTGCTTTTGTTTTGAGGTAAATGGAGTCTTGGCATGGAGGTATTTGCATACTATAATATTATTCTCATAGAGTTGTCTCTTGATTGTTTTTTTTTGTTGTTGTTTGAGGGGGTTTGGGGTTTTTTTTGAGAAGAGCAAATGAATATCCCAAAGCAACTATAGCATGTAACTTTGAAACTGAAAGATATGTCCTTACTTCAGCAGTAATGAGTCAAAATCCTTTTGTTTTGTATCAGGTTGGGATTTACCTGTCTGTTATCTTAAAAGAACAAAAAATATCANGCTCCTCCTTGTCTTGCTATCCAAACTGTGTTATTGTTTCTAATTCATGACAGGGAATTTTATTTAATCCAACAAATCTAGTACAGCAAAGTTTTATGTCTGCTTGAGGTGCTGACTCAGCAAAATCAAAGTTGCTTGATACAGCATTAAGTGGTAATCCATTACACCTAAAATTCCTGTGAGGAAATAGGTTCCCGAAAGACCTGAAAAATGATAGTTCGTTTGCATAATTTAAGTGTTTTCATCTCTCAGTATTAATAATGCAAATAATGTACCAGCATTTTTAATGGTCTCTAAAAAGTCCCAGCATATTAGGTCTAAAAAGCCCAAATATGACACAGTTTGGCTTAAGTGAATATTACAGAATGGACTGTAAGCCCATAAACTAGATGACTGCCAGTTACAAAATTGATGTCTAAACAATTTGCTCAGTCTTGTCAATTTGGATTTCTTCATCTACCAGCAAATGTAATTTTGAGTAATGGATAATTGTAGGATGTTTATTAGAGAAAAATGTGAAACATGTAACACTATTGGCAGATGAAGGCATAACAACAATAAACAGTATAACCACAATAGTACCGTAAAAAGTCCATAGAAACTAATTGACGCTAACGCTAATGATTGCAACACAAGTTGATAAGAAACCTATAAAAAGTAGAATTAATGGGTTGGCTATCTAAATATGAGGGGAAGAATTACCTATGAATATGCATACAACGTGAGAGGCGTTTAACATAGGACAGCATAGAAAATCCTGTGGCAGCGTGCTTTTTGGAGAAGAAACCTGGCATGGTAACTAACTCACCGTGTCTTGTGTGCTTGGGTGAGATCTGTGGGATAATGCAGGTAAAACAAATGATTTTTCTCCTTTGTCTCTGTTTTCTTTGTCAGATGCTAGCTATCTTTGCTTGGATTTCCATAGATAGTATTGCCAAAATTGTTGTTTCTCTCGTGTGATTCAGCTCCTCTGTGCAGGGACTGCTGCTGTGCTCTAGGTCCTCGCAAGGAGGTTGAACCTCCATCATAAACCAGGCAGTACTGAATTCTAGAGAGTCGCTCAAGTAATGTAACAGTGCAAACTGTAGATTGATCTACAGGTTCTAATGGGAAGGAACGGGTTTGGAAATATGAGGATGAGCACTGGGGACAGGTACAGAGAAACTGAAAACTCTGTAGGGTGTAGATAATGATGCTTCTGTCCCCAGAGCAACCTAAAGAAGTGTGGGGTACAACTACATTTGAATTTGGTTTGTCTTTGGTGGTCAAGCTCTTGACAATAGCCCTCCGAGAAATTATAGCTGTTCCTGTGTTTTACAAAATAGTGATCCTGACAAACTGTATATCTGAACAGAGTAGTCTCAACCTAGGGTGTAATTTGCTTTATGTATTCTTTGAGGTGTGGAAGGATCAGACGTAAGATAGTCATATATAATATCAAGTAAGATCACACAAAACCTTTGCCTTTCAGGGTAGAGAGAGAAAGACAAAGTTTGATGTCAGCAGCTCTTTACTGCAATGTGTGTGACATTACCTTTCTGTTGTTCATATTGCTCTGAAAGCAGAGCAAAATTTTGCTCTTATTTTCAATAAGTGGTTGTGCTACTTCTTACTTTGTTTTTACCATTTTCTTTGACTAGTGTAGTTTTGAATATTATAAGTCATAAGGTTTCTACTATTTCTTCTGAAGAGCTTTTTTGGTAAATCATAGTTTTAGAGTATTTCCTGCAATCTGTAAGAGCAGGCTAGATAAGACTCATGTTATTTCCTGACAAGCTTTAGATTATAGCTTCTTTTTAGAATTTTAATTCTTTAATTAGTATGCCAATGTTTTAAAAATATCACTCATATATTTGGTAAAGTCACTAAGTATGTAATACCAGTTCTTTTCTTGTGGGGATGTAATATATAAGAAATGATTATGTGAAGTGGATTGTTGAATTTGTAAGAAGTTTAAATATGGACAGAAGCATAGCTTTGAATTATTTCATGTCCGTTTTGAAATCAATAGCGGAAAGCAGAACTGTTACAGTTTGTCAGGATACTCTGCCACAGGTTTGATGATCAGTACTGTATTGCATGCTTAATTTATTAGTTTCTTTGCTTTTTGTGTCTTGCAGTTCTGTATGGAGCTATACTTAAAAAAGATAAATATCATAGGGAAGAGAAGATTTCCTAGCAATAATTTTATATACACACACACACTTTTTATGTACATATTTGTGTGCGTGTGTATGTGTATATATATAAGCTTTCCATTGTACTATAAAGGTTTAGAGATTTCCTGACGGTGAATGAGCTCTAATATGGTGGGGATGAACAGGGTGGGTGGGAAATCTGCCAAGTAACATTTCTATGGCAAACCACGCATTTTGTCAGGACTTGAAATTTATGTTCTAGCTTCCACTGTTTCTGTCAATTTTTAATAAGAATTACAAGCGGTTTAGAAAAATAAATTAAAAAATTATACTTTCAGTTCATTCCTGTCTGACAAGTAAAGTCTTAAGAAAGATCTGATTATTTCTGTCATTTACTTGGCAAAGACTTTTGTATCACCACCTTTGAGGAAAATACTATCAACTTGACCATTTTTTCACCCACTCGGGAATTAAGAAACTTGACGCAGTAGGTTGAACTTTCCATGCTGAAACACTCCTTTCACGTATGAGCCCTCATTTAGATATCCTAAATGGGATATTATTACAAACAATGCTGTACTGCATATGAGAGTTTTCACATTGCAGCACAAGAAAACATTGCAAACTTAATTTTGTCTAGAACAGAAAAATCAGTTTGAGTATGCTAAGTAAATATTTCGGACTGATGAGAATTGCCCTGGAAATTGAAGGGAGAAAATGTTAAGAGGAAGAAATCTACGCAGCAGCCCTGCTGTGCAACACATCATTAATCTGCTTATATGTTTGTGAAGTAGTACTATGCCATGTCAAGAATAAGTAATGCAGTTATATTTCCATGAGTTTGAGGAAACCACATTACTCTTAAGTTAGAGAGTCAAAGCAAAGAAAAGCACATTCTTGTGGAGTGATGCAAGATGTAAGCTGATGTGAGACATTAACTGGGAGCTGAAATAGGCTTTTTTTAAAACACATGCACCAGAAGTTTAAATTGCCCGGACATGAAAAGCAAATCTGAGACTAATTTATTGTGCACTGTTACATCCCTTTTCTGCCTGAAGTGTCTGTTTCTTTTTCATAAGTGACTTTTGTATACCTAGGAGACTTAATTTTTTTGACATCCAAGGCAGTAAGATAGTGTCTCACTGAACAGAGAGATGCCTGAATACCTTTAAAATGCTCAGATTTAGACTTAAAATCTTGTAAATGTTCTGCAGAAATGTTGTTGTGGTTCCAATTTTGGATTATTTTGTGTGGATGAAAATATTTTCGAGTAAATCAATCAGCGCTTTTTTTCCATTTTCCTGCTCTGCTGCTTTGCTAATGTTTGTACAATAACAGTCATTTCTTGCTCTCACAATGTATTTTCAATGATTGCTGGGAACAGAAGAGAGTCAGGAGCTAGCATCATCCAGATTTTGATGGAAGATTAAATTTATTGATGGCAAAATTTTAACAGATGTGTGTGGACTTAACCAATTTGATTTTGCTTATACCTGTTTGTGTGCTGGGTATGTGTATGTTGAATAATATCCGTACCCAACTGTAATATGGTTTGATTATTTTTTTTTAACCCTTTGAAGAAATGCATTATTCTTTTGTTTGTTTAACATTGCTAATGTTGTTTGCTTTTTCTTTTATTATAAGACATTTTCATCAGTTTCATTCCATGAACTCCTTGAGACGTTTATATAAAAATTACTAGTGAGTTGATCCATGTCTTATTTTTTTCATGTTTTCTTCCCCTCCAAAAAATAGTTGAACGTCGCTATACTACCTTTTGCCATCTTTCTCTTCCTAAAAACTCCCTAACTTTATTGTTCTAGTTATAAAAATATTGTGGAATCCATCCACAATATTAACATTCTAGTGCTCATATTGTTGTCTGCCAGTTTCTTAACTTGAAAGAAGTAGTTTGCATTAGTAAGATTTTCATGAACACTAGTGGAAAATATGTCTTAAAATATTTCCCCTTTCTTTCCTTGTAACCCATTAGAACAGAAACAGATCCATATTTCTAAAAAAAGTGTCCCAGAAACGTATTTGTTACAGCACATTGTCATCTCCATTGTTTCTAATTACTATGTGTATATTCACATTTTAGTGATATTCCACGGATTCCTGAGACTTCGCACCCCCCGTTAGAGTCTAGTGAGTACACGCCTCGTTCCTTTCACTGGGCATGGTCTTGTACCCAGCACAATTGTTTTGGCTATGAATTTTTTGAAAGATGAGCACTGGGAGACTGCATTGGCTCCAAGGTTTTTGTATGACAAAATTCAATGGGTTTTGGTCTTGTGAGTTAAATTCAAAACAGTATAGATTTGATTAAAAGCTGTATGATTTCAAATGTTAGCAGGATTTTATTGTTTTCTTCTATATCTTGTGTTGTTAGTACCATACTGGTATACATACTGTGGCCCAAACCAGTCATTTACTTGCCCTAACATAAGAGAGAAAACAGGTATAAGGGATTGCCAAAGGTGCAAATGATGTCAGGATTTCACTTCCTGCACCAGAAAGAAGAGCTCTTATTTCTCCTTTTCTTAACAAGAAAACGTTGGTTAGGTGAGCGTTTTGTGTATCATGCTTCAAAAGAAGAGGTTTCTTTTTAACTATCCCATTTGAACGGTGTCAGCTAAAGCATGTGAAGGCCATGCCTCCCAGTCCTTTTTCATCTGAGCCTTCTCTAAGATACAACCAGAAACCTTCCATGGGACAGGGTCCCATAGGGCCACCAAGTGCTATTACACCTGTCACAAGCTCATCTCATTGGAGAGGGCTCTGCTTTGCTGGTGGAAAACTACTAATGTACAGCAGGTGCCGGAGCAACCTCCGTGGCAGACGTGCGTGCTGTGTACCTTCCTGTGTGCCAGTTCTTTGGGAGTTAAAATTTCAGAGGCTACTGGGAGTATAATCCATACAGCAGATGTGGGTTTATTCTTCAAAGATTTGAGGTCATAGAATCATAAAATACTTTGGGTTAGAAGGGAGATGTGTGATTCTTCCAGAGGACAATATTTTATTTAAAACACTTGGGATGGTTTGTCACTGCTATATGAGGAACACTTTTTTATATGTTATTTTAAATAAAACAAAAAATGGGAGGTTTAATCTGGGGTAAGGGTATCCAGACAGTCTTTTTCACTATGCTATCTACATCACTTTAAAATCTTTCTGTATATTATTCCAGTTATACTGTGTATAAGTACAAGCATTATACAATTCAAAGGAAAAGCAATTCATAAGTTTGCAGATGACACCAAGTTGGGCAGGGGTGTTGATCTGCTTGAGGGTAGGAATGCTCTACAGAAGGTTATGGACAGGCTGGACTGATGGACTAAGGCCAATGGTACGGGGTTCAACAAGGCCAAGTGCCAGGTCCTGGACTTGTGTCACAACAACCCCGTGCAGCGCTATGGGCTTGGGGAAGAGTGGCTGGAAAGCTGCCTGGCAGAAAAGGACCTGGGGGTGTTGGTCAACAGCTGGCTGAATATGAGCCAGCAGTGTGCCCAGGTGGCCAAGAAGGCCAACAGCATCCTGGCCTGTATCAGGAACAGTGTGGCCAGCAGGACTAGGGAAGTGATCACCCCCTGTACTCGGCACTGGTGAGACCCCACCTCGAGTACTGTGTTCAGTTCTGGGCCCCTCACTACAAGAAAGACACTGAGGTGCTGGAGCGTGTCCAGAGAAGGGCAACAAAGCTGGTGAGGGGTCTGGAGAATAATTGTTATGAGGAGCAGCTGAGGGAACTGAGGTTGCTTAGGCTGGAGAAAAGGAGGCTGAGGGGAGACCTTATTACTCTCTAGAGCTACCTGAAAGGAGGTTGTAGAGGGGTGGGTGTCAGTCTCTTCTCCCAAGTAACAAGCGATAGGACAAGAGGAAACAGCCTCAAGTTGCATCAGGGAGGTTTAAGACGGATATTAAGAAAAATTTCTTCACTGAAAGGGTTGTTCAAGCGTTGGAACAGGCTGCACAGTGAAGTAGTTGAGTCACCATCACTGGAGGTATTTAAAAGACGTGTAGATGTGATGCTTGGGGGTGTGGTTTAGTGGTAACTTGGCAGTGCTAGGTTAATGGTTTGACTTGATCTTAAAGGTCTCTTCCAACCAAAAGAATTCTATGATTCTATGATCCTGCAAGTTATCCAAATTCACTTCAAAATTTTGGATGGAGGATTCATCTGTTTATCATTTATTTTTAGGTTCAAGTTCTTTTGAATCTCAGAAGATGGAAAGGCCTTCTATTTCTGTTATATCTCCAACCAGCCCTGGAGCCCTACGGGATGCACCACAAGTCCTACCAGGGCAGCTTTCTGTGAGCATATTTTGTTTTTCCTGAGTTGTTAATGAAAATCTATGAAGTGCTGGTCCCTCAGCCCTCCATGTTCCCAAGGTCGATTGGGAGGTCAGGAGAAATGTCTGCTGTTGGTAAACATCTCTCAGACGTTTTTTAAGACCCCCTGTACACACTCACAAACCATCACTGTAATCACAGCAGAGGTAAAGAATTGTTGGCTTAATACACCAAAGAGTGAAGGAATTTACTTTGAGAGGAGCCCATAAAAGTGACTTGGAACTTGTCATCCTGTACCCTCTGCATTGAAAATGGTGACTCTTATGTACAAGGCCAGTAATCTGCAGATAATGAGCGTAGCACACTTCTTATCTTCTTTATGGGAGCATTTAAAGAGCTGTGCACTCGTTAAGAATTACACTGTTCAGTAATGTATTTTAATTTAGATACACACTACTTCCTGGGACTGTCTGTAATACTAATCAAAGCTGTGCTTATTAAATATACTGTGAGTACTTAGACTTTGTTTTGTACATTCATATATTTTTTATATTCATCATATTAATTTCTAAGTATACAGCAGGCTCAAACATTTCATGATGTTATAATTCTTTTAAGAAATTGTTTAGCTGTATATTATACTTTTCATAAGAACATTTGCAAGGTGACAAATTAGAGTAGATAGATTTCAACTATGCCTCGAGTTTAGCTGTGGTCAGGGCTTCCTAGCTGAATGCAGCTTTTAAGGTGCAGAGCTAAGACATACACTGGTTTAAATGCACTCACAGATACAAGATTATGCAATGAGTGCAATAAACAATGTAAGTATAATCAGGCGCTACCATTTTATTCAGCTGTGGTAAATACAAAAGTCTTTGGTATATACCATCATCTTTTCCATCAAACAACTAAATATTAAGGGATTAATACATCTCATTGTCTCTTGGAAAAAAGAATGGTTACTTTTACATGTGGTTAATGCAATGCAGTCTGAAAATTTTGTTTTTTCTCCATTTTCAGTAATGTTTTCTGGTAACTTGATTCCTGTAGGTTAAACTGTGGTACGACAAAGTGGGACATCAGTTAATAGTAAATGTTCTGCAAGCGACAGATTTGCCACCAAGAGTAGATGGACGCCCCAGGAATCCCTATGTAAAAATGTATTTTCTTCCAGACAGAAGGTAGTAGTTTTCCAATTTAGAAAATTATGTTGTAATTTAGCATGTACTGAATCAACTTCTGAATTAATGCCTATAAAGCAAAGAATTCCTTTTAATAATTTGTTATAGTTAGATTAATTATAACCAAAAAATGTGCTTGAATCATGCAAGTCAGTATCAAATTTTGTGGACTTTTGTATGAGTATGATCCAGTGTACAGCAAAGACTTTCCTCTTTTAGGCATTATCAGATCAGAAAGAATGAAAACAATGAGTGCTGATGATGGCATTTTGTGATTTATCTCTACAAACAATTCACAACAAATATTTATGTTTCAGTGATAAGAGTAAAAGGAGGACCAAAACAGTAAAGAAAAGTCTAGAGCCAAAATGGAACCAAACTTTTCTCTACTCACATGTACATCGTAGAGATTTTAGAGAACGAATGCTTGAAATAACCGTATGGGATCAGCCAAGAGTACAAGAAGAAGAGAGTGAATTTCTTGGAGAGGTGATACATACAATCACATTTCTCCTGAGTTCATTGTTTGGTTTTGAATACATATGCATATATATTATATATATGTGTTTGTGTGTGTGTGCCTTGAAAGTGAAATTAAAACCTGATAATTTTTCTACTAGATTCTTATAGAGCTGGAGACAGCGCTTTTAGATGATGAACCACATTGGTATAAGCTACAGACACATGATGAATCTTCACTACCTCTGCCTCAGCCATCACCTTTCATGCCAAGAAGACACGTTCATGGTGGAGAAAGCACTAGCAAAAAATTACAAAGTAGGTCCAAATTCCATTAATCTCTTTTAAATTAGAAATGCTGGATATGGTGTAATGGTATTTAACTTTCATATACAAGATAAAAATACTATTTTATAGTCTTTAAACATAATGAAAATGTGTGACAGAAAAGAAATGCAAATTATGACATTATGACATGGCAGCCTTTCACCTGTGTTGCATAACTTTTAAGTATGTGAAATCTGTTGGAATTGGTTTGGTTTTCACTAGCAAAAGAAAGTTATTCAAATCTTTGCATAAATTTCCTTTTAAATAGAAAGATGAAGTACATTGTTATTGGATGCCTTTTTTTTAATAATAAAAAGCTTTTTATTTGAAAAAAGAAAGTCCTGAAAGACTTTTGAGGCTTAAAAACACTTTTCCTCATAAAGTTAGTCTCAACCTCCAATATGCTCATTATGCAATCAGTTGAGCAGTGTACTTTTGCAGCGAAGAGAAACTGTATGCATGTATTTGGGAGGTACAGTTGTTTTGGTGAGTCTGATTTCAGGTTTGTATGAGGCATATTAAAATAATGAACATATTGAAACATTTGAATATTGTAGCTTCTATGTTCATTTAAATTACTTTAAGATTTATCCAGAAATAAGAAGGACACAGGGGATTATTTTAAAATATGTTTCCAAGCTATTTTTCTGTCTTTTCTTAAACATGGAAATCATTCATTCCAACCAATGCATAGGAAATTGGTGCACTTTCAGGAATCAATTATAAAAATGTGATACTGCTGTAATTACTGCATGAGGATATGTACAGAGTGAGCAAATTAAAGGTTAGTTTTCATGAGAACTTTTCTAAAAGCTGGCAGTGCTGTTTCCTCTTCCCCTCTCTCACCATATGCTGGCACGTCTCCTTTCCTGTTCAGCAAGCTGATTCAGCTTACTCACTGAAATGGCACAAAAGTAATTTTTTTCTGTATTTGAGTTAACTTTTTGCTGGTTTAGTGAGATAAACTATCCTAGTAGAGGATTACTGAGGACTTGAGGGAAGGAGAAGGGGAAAGGATGCTGCAGCAGCTGTAGGATGTTAAATTGGCTCAGCTGTCTTGTGAAACGTCACTGTTAGTCACTGGAGTTTAGTTCTCCTCTGTTGTTTAGACTTAAAATCATCTTTTTAATTTCAGTAGGTTTACATTTTATAACACGACCAGATGTTCAGGTATTTGTTTACCTTACTGTTATGCAGGATCTCGGCCAATCAGTGATAGTGACATCTCAGATTATGATGTTGATGATGGTATTGGAGTTGTTCCTCCAGGTGCGTGGGTGAACAGCATGGTCCTGCTTTCTTCTTCTTCTTCTTCTTTTTTGCTTGTTTGTTTTTGTTTTTTTTTTTCTACACATAACATTTCGGAATATTGAGGATACTGGTTTCGGAGAGTGCATTGTGAAAAAAACAGTTTTCCTGATTATTCCATGGTACCTGTCCTAAATCATGGTGAATTAAAAGATTCTACTATTCATTCATTAGTATTTCTTTTACATATCATTCTTCATATATGAACCACTGGATGGTTCAAATTATTTAGTTGTTTACTGCGTAATGTTCCAAGCATTATTTAAAACATAAGTTAAACTAAAAAAAAACATTTAAAAGAAGTAATTAAGATTGCAGTGTTTATTGCAAGCATTTTTATTTATTTTGCTTTTTGCTTGAAACTTAGATATAATGCAGTCTCCCATGGACTTTATTCAGAATGCATGGCTGTAGATTAAGGTGCATGTAGCATGGCTATATCTTTTATAGTTTTCATAAGCCTTCATGAACTATCATTACCTAAATGTTCATAAATATATACTTGTAGAGACTATCGTGGTTTGACTTTTAGTTCAGCATTCCTTACGTACTGAAAATCTTGAGGATCATTTTGGATACCACGTTTTTCTGATTCTATTTGACTATTGCCACAAGTCGGATGAATATGTTTCCCTGTTGTCCCAAACTAACTGAAGAGTCACTATGTCATTGCCAGTATTAAATCAGTTTTTCTGTGGATCTTTGATGAAAATCAATTAATTAAATCATGGTGGGATTTGGAAAGCTCTCTGTCTTCCTGATCTGTGTTTAAAATAATCTGACAATCTATTTATTTATTATATAACCATATATTTTATTAATGCAATATCATTTTGATGTTTACTGAGCCAAATTCTCCTTCCTTTGATGTTGATTGGATTCTTCCCTTTAATACACTTACCACCTGAGTTACTAAGATGGAAATTTTTTCAGGTGTGTCTAGTAATATTTGCTTTAATGAAGTGATCAATCCTGATATTTTTACATGAGCTGAGAGAGAGAACATTTAAAATTAAAATAAATCATAGTTTCTTAAATTTTTTTCCTGTTCATTATTTCCTTTTTTTAGTAGACAATGTAGATACTGGCATACCTTTGTAGCCTTACTTATGTTTAGGTTTTCAGTATACTGTATTAAGAATTGGGGCTTTTTTGGCTGCCAGTTCTTCAAGACATCCATTTGCCATTTGAAATAAGCCTGTGGTGGGTTGACCCTGGCTGGACGGCAGGAGCCCACCAAAGCCACTCTGTAACTCGCCTCCTCAGCTGGACGGGGGAGAGAAAATATAATGAAAGGCTCATGGGTCAAGATACAGACAAGGTGAGATCGTTCACCAGTTACCATCACGGGCAAAATAGACTTGACCTGGGGAAAAACTAGTTTAATTTATTACTAATCAAATCAGAATAGGGTAATGAGAAATAAATCTTAAAAACACCTTCCTCGCACCCCTCCCTTCTTTCCAGGATCAACCTCACTTCCAATTTTCTCTGCTTCCTCTCCCCAGCAGTGCAGGGGGACAGGGAATGGGGGGTTGTGGTCAGTTCATCATAGGTAGTCTCTGCTGCCGCTCCTTCCTCCTCAGGAGGGAGGACTCCTCACACTCTTTCCCTGCTCCAGTATGGGGTCCCTCACTCAGGAGACATTCCTCCATGAACTCCTCCAATGTGAGTGCTTCTCATGGGGTGCAGCTCTTCATGAACTGCTGCAGCTTGGGTCCCCCACAGGGTCACAAGTCCTGCCAGCAAACCTGCTCCAGCCTGGGCTCCTCACCATGGGTCCACAGGTCCTGTCAGGAGCCTGCTCCAGTGTGGGCTTCCCACAGGGTCACAGCATCCTCCAGGGCATATCTACCTGCTCTGGCATGGGGTCCTCCACGGGCTGCAGTTGGATGTCTGCTCCACTGTTAACCTCCATGGGCTGCAGGGGGACAGCCTGCCTCACCATGGTCTTCACCACAGGCTGCAGGGGAATCTCCGTTCTGGTGCCTGGAGCTCCTCCTCCCCTTCCTTCTTCACTGACCTTGGTGTCTGCAGAGTTGTTTCTCTCACATATTCTCACCCTGTCTCCAGCTGCGATTGCTGTTGCTCAGCACCTTTTTTCCCTTATTAAATATGTTATCACAGAGATGGTACCACTGTTGCTGATGGGCTCAGTCTTGGTCAGCAGCAGGTCTGTCTTGGAGTTGGCTGGCATTGACTCTGTCAGACATGGGGGAAGCTTCTAGCAGCTTCTTGCAGAAGCCACCCCTGTAGCCCCTCCCTGCTACCAAAACCTTGCCACACAAACACAATACAAAACCATTTTCCATCTGACAGGAAACGTT
The DNA here is from genome assembly GCA_013398815.1 of Ibidorhyncha struthersii. Taxonomy (NCBI): domain Eukaryota; kingdom Metazoa; phylum Chordata; class Aves; order Charadriiformes; family Charadriidae; genus Ibidorhyncha; species Ibidorhyncha struthersii. Next base: position 257,368 of record VZSZ01010967.1, on the reverse strand, counting down.
CAAAAATGTTCATCTGAATGCATTGGACTCTGTTCACTGGGTCAGAACTTGAATAACTGATTCTTACAAAAATTTCTAGAGGCCGTGCATGCTCAGGTGTGCCATTGAAGAATGCATGTGTCCAAACTTTCTCAGACATCACTGTAGAAAATGGCAAGATTTAATTTGTAGCAATAGGATTTACAATGAGCTTAGAGTCTCTAAACTGAAACTCAAAAGGCCTGGTGAGCAAACTTCTTCTGAAGTCCACCTGATCAGAAACAATCTGGCAGCTGACCTGACCAAGAGCAAATGTGTCTATTTTGAGTTTAATGGATACGTGTTTGGCAACTGTAAGTGGAGTTCATCTGTTTGTGATTCCTACATGAAGTGGGTATACATATAAATGCAGGGGTTTTGTTTGCAGGTGCAAACTGAATTCTTAAATGGGGGTTAGACTTTAGGCACACAAGGGCAGAGAAAATTTCAGTCATCAGCCACAAATGTGTGACAGCCTAGACAGCATATGAAAATGTGTTTTGCAGTGAGAGCTGGAAAAGGTAGCCAGTCCCACTCTCTGTTGAATTGCTCAAGAATCTTAGGCACAGATTCACGAATGTGCCTGGACAGCAAGTTCAGATACGCATTTCTACCCTTCTATTCAATCTTCCTTACTTATCACATTGCCAAATCTTCTCAGACTTTGGGCTGCTACCTCATTTGCACTGAAAGAACAGTACAGTATCTCCTCCATCTAAGTCTCCTCTGTTAAAACTAAGTTGCATGCAAGTTCCTTGTGCTGCAGGGTCTTTACCCCTTCCCTCTCCTGCCCCCCCAATACCGTGGACCTCACCAGAGTGCGCTGCAGCTCTTGTCTCATCCAGATTTCTCACATGTTCTCCTGCAAGTTGTCTGTGTGTGAGGGAATGACAAATATCCGTATTTCTCAATAATGTAGGATGATGATGCAGCTCAGGGGCCCTCAGATCATTTTGGCATAACCTCTGTTGGCTTCAACTAGTTTAGTCTAGGATTAAGATATTCCTTCTCAACACAAGTAAGAATATAAAAATTGAGTTTACAACATGTGACGCAAAAGAAAATGTTTCCCTTTAAAGCCCCTTTTCCTTCCTTTACCACTTACTTGCCAATGTTACCCACCGTGATGCTTATATATAATAAATAAACTTTGTCCTTTTTAAAGGTATATTCTTAGAGTTAATTTTTTCTTTTTCTTGACATATTCAGAAAGGAAGGAAGTTATTTTGCTTTCTTAATATCTCAAGATTTTCACAAACATTATTGCTCATTTTTTTAAAAAAGACACATAACTTCAAAATGTAGAATCGTAAAAGTTCACTTGATCACCACCATAAGCGAAAAAAGGAATGATGAAAATATTTTGGCTAATTTAACTAACACTGGAAATCCTTAAAACTATAATTTCAAATGTTTTAGCAATTACTGAGGCAAATGCAGTATTAGCATTTAGTAATAACAGAGAAAACTATTTTCCTAAAGGTTTCAGCAGCTGCAAAGAATCACTGCTTGTCAATGGAAATAAAGACTACTACATCGAAAATAATGACACTTTTTTATAACTTCAAGAATATTTTAAAAAAAATATTTTCCCTTTGTCATATCACAAATGTGTCTTATCTTTCATATAGTTGTACTCTCCTCATTTATTATTAGTGTCTTGTAGTGATATATTTTTTTCTTAAATCAGTTAATAGAACTCTTCATAGAAGGAGTTTATATCAACAACTGAAAGTAAATTTAATTTAAGCTCAGCTTTAGCAGAATTGATTTTTGACCGGGTTTTGTGGTATGCCCACATCTATTTACATGAAGAAGATATTATTGCAAATCTCTTAGCCTCTCCTCATATGAGAATATGCTCCAGTCTCTGAATTATCTTTGTGATCCTAAGCTGGACTCACACCAGTAAGTCCATGCCTGTCTTTCACTGGAGATCCCAGTATTCCAGATGTGGCCTCACCAATGCTAATTATATAGGAAGGGTCAGTAAAGGATCAGTAAAAAATTTAATAAAATCAAAAGATCTTTTAAAGCCTATCTTTTTAACCAAAACTTCAGTAACTTTCTTAATGAAAAAGAAAAAAAGCTGATATACAGTTGGCAATAGCCCAAAGGGTATTTTTAATAAGCTGTATTGCTTATGCTATGGGTAACTCTTCAGAACAATTTATTTTTCTATCATATCTAATCTGTATAAAAGGTTGCATTGTACTTACCTTCCTTCTGTAGCAGCAGGGTGACATCAACACAACACCTTATCATACAGTCTTAAAAAAAAAAAAGTTCTTGTATGAAACATCGGCTAGAACCATTTTCATCATCCATCCAGCTTCCATTTCATGTCACACCTGACAGTTTCCCATAAGCAACTGAGAAACTTCTTCTGCATAAACCACCATAAGCTTGATTGCTGCTATCATGCTGGTCCATGCAAAAAATTTCTCTGCTCACTCTGGAGAGCACAGAGCCTTTGTGTTTGAAGATACGAAGAAATGTTACTGTTGCTGTCACTGTCATGGTCACTGTGGAAGTATGGATGTGATTTGACCAACTTGACAATACTTGAGATAATATTTAAAATACATGTGAATTGCTGTGGCTCTGTCTGTTCTGTAAGCTTTGTGTACACACAATGCACAAGTTTCAGATATTGTTCTCTGGATAGCTTGGCTATGAAGAATATATAGGATAAAATAATCTTTCTATACCAGATTTTTAAGTGTACAGGATAATCCTAGGTATATTTTTTTAGGCAGACTAGAGATACTCTAAAGTATATTTTAAACTGAAATTTATATATTTTTAAAATATTTAAATTATATGTATTTCAGTATGGGTGCCTAAAGCTTGAAAAGAAGTTTTGAATTTCTTTGATTTTAGTGTTAAATAAATGTAAACTAGCATCCCTTTTGATAGACATGACAGGATTTTATCTAAAACAAGCTTGTTTGGAAAATTAAATATCTTTTAGCACATACAGCTTAGATTTAGTTATCCTGGGAAAGGGAACACATCTAGCTTTTGTCGTGTGTAATCTTTTTTCTTCCTCTGACAAAAATCAGACATTTTCTGCAGGAACCTTAGTACATGAGATGAGGGAATCTCCATTGAAGTCCTGAGGGAGTCCCTCTTTTACTTCAAAATTTGCACCCAGTCCTTGTCCTGAGATCAGCAAGATCCTTATGTTTCTTTCTAATTTTATTACATAACTCTGAAACGTTTTTTCAGCAGGTAAGGTGCTCCAGCATCACGGTACATCAAAACCTGTGAAACATTGGAGTCCTTCTTTGTTAAAAGGTTGTTAAACCTTGGTAGATACTTTCATGCATTCTATCAACTTTTACAGGCCTATTTTGCAGTCAGTACTCAGTACAGCTTTGCTATTAAAAATGCTCTTCAAGGGCCAAGCATTTGCTGGTTTTGTAGCTACTAGTGAGCTCTCTTTTGCAGCTACAAGTGAGCTCTCCCAAAAATTTTTTCCCCATGTTTTCTCTGGTTTTCAAACGATAGCCCCTACTCTCCCCAAACTTGAATAATGTCACATTTTAAATATTATTTATTATTTTTATTTTACATGTCTAACTCAGTGTCGTTTGAGAACAGCACACACCTGCACTCAACATTATGGTCCCTGGTGTTTGTTTCTGAGCTATAAGCTATGTTCTTATGATGAGTGCTTTTCTTTGGGCCCAATCCTACCCTGTAAGATCTATCAGTGCTCATAGTGCTTCTTGTTTCCCTGATTTATTAACCTCATCCCACCCCTCTGCTTCAAGAAATGAAGAAAATAATTATTCCTTATGTTCTCACACAAGCTGCTATACTACAAAGTAGAAGACACAAAAGTTGGACAAAATGATAGCAGAACTTGCAGAGTTCTTTCTGCATATGTTTTCTAGCTGACAGTAACCAGAAAGTCTGTAGTAAAACTATCTAATCATTTTTCTTCAACATTGTCTTCTTCCTATCTGCCTTCCCTATCATATTTGCAGTGGTAAATATATTAAAGACAACAGGACTTATTAAAGCCAATCTTTTTTATTTACTGAAGTTTCTGGAAAGCTGGTGTAAGGCTGAAAGCTACTGTAGGATACTACAGCACCTAGGTATTCTTCTGTTATCTTTGGATAACTTTTGCTAGTTTGTTCAGTACTGTATAAAAGGTGGACACAGTTCTGGAGGCTGTGATGTTATAAGCTGTATAACCAGGGAAAACAGTCTTAGAGTTCCTTGAATGATAACATGCATCATCTAGTAGGTCCCTGTTCTCAGTTTTGTATTACTAAGGTGAATCTGTTCTATGGTGGAAGATCTTATTTTAGGATTACTTACCATTGTTTTAACAAAGTGTTTTCCTCTAGGTCTAATAAGGAGATTCACATAAGTTACATGTGCATCAGAATCTGTTGGTAAACTGATGCACAATTTAGGAAAAAAGCATGAATGCTTCCCTGATGTTGGCGCTGAGGGTTCAGACTTGCAGTTAAAAGGGTTATAAGTGTCATTGAATATGTGACCAAGCCTAATATGGACTCTGTATATGGGCCACACTTTTAGGAGGGTTTTAACAGTTTGGAAGAAGAACAGAGATGAACTACAAGAATTACAAAAATTATAAAAAATATGAAAAAAAACCCAAACTCGAAACTATAACAAGATCCTTAAAAAGTGCAACTTATTCAATTTATCCAACTGACGGTTGAGTGACTAAATCAGTCTTTTCCTGCATGGAAAGAAGATTTCTGATACAGACTGTTTTTCTGGCTGAACAAAATAACACATTACAGGATCTTCATGCTAGACAAATTCAAAGAAGCAGCAAAATTATTATTTTGGAATCTGAAGAATAATTTATCATGTCATTAAGGGATGACTTAAGGGATGACCCTTTCTGTCAATAAGGGATTTTATGTCAAGGGATTCTTGTAATCTAATTTAAATGTCCAGAAGTGAGTGAATGAAGTCTGAGCAAATCTCTTTAGGCTCTTTTGGAAAGATAACAGGCACCTTTTGAAAGCTATTCATCTTACTGTGCTTCATTGTCTGTTTTAGGATGGGATTCAAAGTGTATAACAAGGCAAACAGTGTGCTACATGGAAAAAGGCACAGGAATATCAACGCTTTAAAATGTACTGACATTCTGCTGATTTTTTTTATATCCTATGTAAAAATGAACTATGAGTGACGTTGCAGCTCATTCATAGTATTTGGAAAAAATCTTCTGCAGAGTATGCAACACAGTATTCTATGCAATATACTTTTAATGCTTGTAATTTTTGAAAGTCGGTGGCTGTGGCCAAGTTCAGTAGGAGAACATCTTTCTGTTTAACCAAAACAAGAGTCTAAAGGATGCTTTATATATGAGCAGTCCTGGATGAGTCTGTGCTGTTGTACACAAGCATGTCTTGTCCATTTGTTAGATGAGGTAAACCTACGTTGCTTTCAAATATTTGCTATTGTATGACAATTTTGAAATACAAGTTATGCTGGGTAGTCTTCCCCAAGTCAGAAAACTATTTCAGTCCTCTCCTCCACATCTTCCAGTACATAATGAAAATCATCTCAGTTTCTCTGTCTTTGTACATGTAGACATTTAAAGGTAATGCTAGTAATTTATCCTGGCTGCATGATACGTTGGGATGTACAACAGCTGAATGACGACTTGAAAGTTGTGTAAGCATTTAGATGTGTGTTCCTGGAAGGACTAACGGTCTGAATTCTTTGCAAACCCAGACTTTTATTCTCTAATTTCCTTTTGTTGCCCTCTTGCCAGTAGGTTATAGATCTAGTACTAGAGAAAGTAAATCTACAACGCTAACTGTGCCAGAACAGCAAAGAACAACACATCATCGTTCACGATCAGTATCTCCTCACCGTGGCGACGATCAGGGCAGGACCCGTTCACGTTTACCAAATGTGCCATTACAGAGGTAGGTATCACAAGTTAGTGAAACACTAGGTGGTTTCAAGTTTATGCAAACTGTCATTATTAACTTTTCTCTTGTTCATCAATTTTTCACAATTTTAAAACATTTTTGTGTCTGAATTTAATAGTGTAGTATTTGAACTTGATGTATGCTTTTATTAATCATTCAAGAGCACTCATGGGATGAATCCTCTTCTTCCTGATATTTTCTTGGTGGTTCACCATCTGTGTACTGTAACTAATATGTAGGTTTGGAAATGTTTTTTCAGTCAGTAGCTGAATCTTGTGTGAATGCACTTAAGTATATTTGTAGGATAATAAATAGTGGCATGTACAGATTGTATATTAACTATGAATTGAAGTAATTTTGAAGTAACAGCAAGCTGAAATTACCAATTGTATTTATAAAGTGACATTTTTAATGTAAAAAGTAGAAAATACCTTATGGAATAATATAGTGATTTATAATCCTCTATTTTCTGCATTTACTGCTTTTAATAGAAAACCTATTAGTAGGAAAATCCTTTGTGAGCTTTTCTTTTGCATGCTTTACGCTTTTTTTGAATAGTACCATACAGAATGTTTAAGCACAAAACTTGACCCACTTGGTTTTCCTTTTTTTATTGTGCAGAGCAATAAGCTTCTCTTGCAGCCTCTCATGGAACCCTAAAAATCAGCCAGTTTTTATTAGTTTTCCTTTCCTCCAATTTCTAGGAAGCTTTGTTTTTGAGTTACTGCAAGAGCTTGAGGTGTTACTCTAACAACACTATTGCCCACTAGATGTGATAGCGTACTGAAAATTCTACCCTTCTTAGGTGAATTTTGTGTACAAAATTTTGTGCTACAGTACTGTCCTTATCCATCATTTCTGTATCTGTTTTTTTTTGGAGTTCCATCACTGGTCATTTAATAACATATCTGTGATGTTTCAAACTTATATTCTGGATAACCAGCTGCTTTTCCCAGTTGAGAATACTGATGATCTTGCTTCTTCCTTTCATAGAATCGTAGAATGCTTAGAGTTGGAAGGGACCTTAAAGATCGTCTAGTTCCAAGCCCCCTGCCATTGGCAGGGACACCTCCCACTAGACCAGGTTGCTCAAAGCCCCATGCAACCTGGCCTTGAACATTTCCAGGGATGGGGCATCCACAACTTCTCTGGGCAACCTGTTCCAGTGTTTCACCACCCTCACAGTAAAGAATTCCTTCTTAATATCTATTCTAAATCTACCCTCTTTCAGTTTAAAACTGTGAGCCTTCGTCTTATCACTACACTCCCCAATCAAGAGTTCCTCACCATCTTTCCTGTAGGCCCCCTTTAGGTACTGGAAGGCTGATATGAGGTGTCCCTGGAACCTTCCTTTCTCCAGGCTGAATAACCCGAACTCTCTCAGCCTGTCTTCATAGGAGAAGTGCTCCAGCCCCCTGATCAACTTTGTGGGCCTCCTCTAGACCTGCTTCAACAGGTCCATGTCCGTCTTATGCTGGGGGCCCCAGAGCTTGATGCAGTACTCCAGGTGGGGTCTCACAAGAGCAGAGGTGCAGAATCACCTCCCTTGACCTGCTGGCCACGCTTCTTTTGATGCAGCCCAGGATACGGCTGGCTTTCCAGGCTGTGAGCACACATTGCCAGCTCATGTTGAGCTTCTCGTCAACCAACACCCCCAAGTCTTTCTCAGGGTTGCTCTCAATCAATTCTCTGCCCAGCCTGTATTTGTGCTTGGGATTGCCCCAGCTCACATGCAGGACCTTACACTTGGCCTTGTTGGGCTTCATGAGGTTTGCATGGGCCTACCTTTCAAGCCTGTCAAGGTCCCTCTGGATTGTATCACTTCCATCCAGCATGTTGACTGCACCACACAGCTTGGTGTCATCGGCAAACTTGCTGAGGGTGCACTCAATCCCACCATCCATGTCACCAACAAAGATGTTAAATAGTACCAGTCCCAGTGCCGACCCCTGAGGAACTTCACTCATCACTGGTCTCTGCTTCAGCATTGAGCCATTGACCTCAACTCTGAGTGCTGCCATCCAGCCAATTCCCTGTCCACTGAGTGTTCCATCTGTCAAATCCATGTCTCTCCAATTTAGAGACAAAGACTTCATGCAGGACACTGTCAGATGCTTTTCACAGGTCCAGGTAGATGATGTCAGTTGCTCTCCCCTTATCCACTAATGCTGTAATGTCGTTGTAGAAGACCACCAAATTTGTCAGGCACAATTTGCCCCTAGTGAAGCCATGTTGGCTGTCACCAGTTACCTCCTTATTTTCCATGTGCCTTTCCATACTCCATACAATATGTGCTGTTCTTGTGCACTGAAATTTTGTTTGCTTTTTAAGTCCCTGCGTCCATCCCCCTCTGTTACATCAGTTCTTACAGATGAAGCTATTTCACTACCCACCAAATCACTTGCTGTTGCATTTTTCAGTAATGCATCCTTCACAGATAAAAGAGTATGGCTGTGCATAAACCAGACTGTGGCACTAACTAATTTTTTTATAGTAGAGAGACTGAGAACTTCTTGTACTGCTTTTGAAAACAATTATGTGTGCTCTTGTTGTATTCTTCCTATTTACAAGCACAACGCACAAATTAATTTTTCTTGTGGAAAAACTGGCTTCGCACGGCCTGAATGAGCATACGATCCGCTGGATCAAGCACTGGCTGACTGGAAGGTCCCAAAGAGTGGTGCTCAATGGATTTAAATCCAGCTGGCGGCCAGTCACAAGTGGTGTGCCTCAGGGCTCAGTGTTGGGACCATTTCTGTTCAACATCTTTATTGATGATCTTGATAAGGACATAGGGTGTATCATCAGCAAGTTTGCAGATGACACCAAGTTAAGCAGGAGTGTTGATTCCCAGGAGGACAGGGAAGCTCTACAGAGAGACTTAGATAGATTGGATCACTGGGCCAACATCAATGGTATGAGTTTCAACAAGGGCAAATGCCAGGTTCTGCACTTGGGCCACAATAACCCCATGCAGCGCTACAGGCTTGGGGAGGTGTGGCAGGAAAGCTGCCTGGCAGAAAGAGACCTGGGGGTTCTAATTGACAAGCGGCTGAATATGAGCCGGCAGTG
>VZSZ01010967.1:232387-247956 GCA_013398815.1 Ibidorhyncha struthersii | reverse complement strand
TAGATGGTTGGACTCGATGATCCCAAGGGTCTCTTCCAACCTAGACAATTCTGTGATTCTATTCTATGAAATATTTCACAGTCAATTCCACCCATCCTTTCATTTTATATTTGGAAAAACTAATGCTTCTTTTTCCAACAGCATTTATTAAACTAGAGGAAGAATCTGCCCTTCAAGTAGTAGTTTATTTTCTTGTCTTTTCCATGTGAAGAGAGCTTTAAATAACTGTCATGGATGTCGGAGCTTACCTGCATTTATACAAAATCATACCCCTTTTGTATAACACTTAGTGTGAGATTGATAAAATCTGCTGCAAGTTCCCATATCCTATCCTAGAATTTCTTAAAGAATACTTGGAGATACCTGCAAAAAGCTGACAGCCCCAAGTCACCCCTTTAGAAATATGGCTATGAATCTACAAATGTATAAAACTTAATTTCATGTGAGATATTGTCAGTTCTTGAGTTATCAGTTATTCTTTAAGTACAGGCTTTGAAAAAGCCATTACTGAATCCATCAGTGTTCACAGAAACAGGCATGTACTTCTAAATATGGTAGAAACGGCTGCTTTCTATACTTAGAGGTATTTCTTTTTAATCATAGGATCCAATATATTTTTAGAAGTCATATATTAACAATGTAATGATTAAAAATTTCCTTCAACCAATTTGTACTGTAATCTAATAAGATGTGTTATTTATGAAAAAACAAGATTGTCATACGTATTTCTGCCTTTCAGGAGTTTAGATGAAATCCATCAAATGAGAAGATCACGTTCTCCAACTAGACACCATGATGCCTCCAGAACTCCAGCTGATTACAGATCCAGAGACATGGATAGTCAGTATTTGTCCGATCAAGAAAGGTACATTGTCAGCATGAACTTGGGAAAAATTTTAGAAGCGTCTTTGTCAGTTTGCCTGATTTTCAAGCGTTCAGTAGAAATATGACTGATAGCAATGGGGAAGGGAGAGAAGTCATCCTAACTGACAAATCTAGTGTCATGGTTAAATTATCTATACCTCTTTTTTTTTTGGTAAAACTGTGCACCAGGTTGACACTAATAGCAGATGTCTAAACTAATGGTTCTTGGGTGTTTGTCCTAGAATATTCTGCTGTTTATTTCATCAATGAAGCCCAGAGATTTTTGCTAGAAAACCATAAATCTACATGTATATCCTAGCTATTCTTGTAACTCAGAATTTATCTGGTTTGGTAGCCAGCAAAATACCAGGCATGCTTTCTTACTAGTTGGGAGTTGCATATGCTATGATTTGCATTCCTGTGCTTATAGATTTTGGACATCTATATATGCAGTCTCACAGCATCTTTTATAACATTATGGTGAAGTTGGTACAGTACTCAAGCATAGTGAGGATAGTGCGGTGCTTGTAATTAGCAAAAATCTGGAATCTTAGATACGTGACACGTACACATCTCTCCCTGGAGTACATGCAGAGGCTACACTCCTCAGAGAACGCTTGGTCTGTCCTATTAGGCTTGTTTTCAGGTATCTAGGAATATATTCTGATAAAATGGAAGAAAACGAGAATTCCTGTTTAGTTTGTAGGTGAAAAAAATTTAAAAAGGTATTTCAGTTCAGTATTTGGGAGACATAATGATGACAGTCACATAGATTATCAATGTTTGTGGATTGTTTCTTTACTTCAAAAAAAATTGTATAGCTAAACCATAATGGCAGACTTTTGCCATTTATATAAGATCAATTGTCCTAGTAATGTCTTTGGATTTTATTTTTTTTTGCAGTAAGTTACTATTTTTTATAAGTAAGGATGACAAAACCTTTGCAAATCATCCAGTAAATTTGATACACACATATATTTCATAGTGATGTGAAAATGTGTAAAGAATAAACCGTAAAAATCCCTGGAACTCTTTGTCCGGTTTTGAGGCAACATAGAAATTGAATAACAGATGGCATTTGCAGTTAAACTGCTTCAGTTTTGCATAGGATGTAGCCTGTTTTGCTTTTTTAATATGGTAACATACATATGGGAATTAATGAGTTATTTGGAACATTTTAAAATTCAACTATATAAGCAAGAAGTATGTACAGAATTGTCTAAGTTGGATTGTTGTACTGAATTTCCTTTCAGAGGTGAATTGAAATGTTTTCTAAATGTAGTAGTCAGATTTATAGTTAAGGTAATTCAAGTAATTTCCACTTGTTGCAAATGTTTCTTGTTATTAAGTAAGTAGTGATATATTTAAAAGCTTCCTGAATATATTTATTGAATAGATTTCTTACTCAGCAGATCTGAAGGGGAAGAGACATTAAAAAGTAGCTTTTGTCAGTAGAAATAAATATAGACAGTTAACTGTCTAGATATTTTTCTTACAGTAAAGCCTCAAACCATGATATAAATGATGATATCTGCATGAATTATGCTTGGAGAGCAGGGCTTGCCTTGAGGCATTCTTGGAGATGAGCCATCAGACCGGACCCACAGCAGCAATGGGCTGCTGGATTTGTTCAGCGTAACACACAGTCTTCAGTTCTTTTTCAGTGTTCAGAAGTTTAAAGATCAGACATGAAAGATGTACGTGGCTTATTTACAGGATTTGAAGATGGGTCCATGTACTTACTCTTCTTAAGTAATAATCTTGTCTGCAGAGGTCTCCTTTTTCCTGTTTTCCTTTTCATTTTTTTCCCTAGATTGCTTCAGTTGTGGAGACTGTTTAACTCTTGCAGGTTTCACTGTCTTTCAGTACATAAGACCAGCATCATAGGGAAGACCAAACCCAGCTTTTGTTGAGGAATATTCTCTATCACATCCAAGGATTTAAAAAAAAAAATCTTTATTCAGTTTTATGTATTACTGTCAATAGGAGTACAAGTAGTACGTGTTGTTCATTTACTGAACCCTTCATCTAAACAAGTACCTTTAAGTAGATACCTAACATAAACTTGGTTTGAAAGGTGAGTAATTACCCGATAGTTACATGGCAAATATTACAGTTGCTGATTACTTTTGATCATTTTCTCAATGATCTGTCATTGGTCCCAAATTAATAATGAATACTCTGAATAGATCTTTGCAAAAATAGTTATTATAGTCTCTTACTAAAGCATCTGGTTTGATAAATTTCCAGTGGAATGGGTTTGTCCACTTCACTTTTTTTATATATATTTATATACATATATGCACACGTGTATGTTTGTGTATATATGTAAATCTGTTAGGAAAAGCTTTTTAATAGGAAATCTAGCTAAGCAGTATACTTTTGTCTGAATTTAGGACCATGATCCGATTTTCAAGGGCATGGCCCTTTTCATTTTTTTTTAGTGTTTCTTTTATTCCTGAATAAAATCTGTTAATGTGAGTATTAAAATACTCCCATTAGAAAACAATCGTTTTAGAATAATAATCTTTATTTTAAATGTCTCCAAACCAGACTTAATTTATTATAGAAACGTGGGTGTCGTCTTATATTATCGGTAATCTACTATGATTGATTCTTTTGCTTTGTTTTTTTAACTTGAAGATTTCATGGTGGTTTTGCTATTTTATATCACTTTAATGGATGAATTTTACATTACTGTTTGCTGTGGGACAATTACAGAAGTACTCTTTGGCTTAGCAAAGTTAGAGTATATATTAACGAAGTACCCTATGATTTAATGTGTACTTGGTGTCTGCTTCGCAGCTCTTAAGAAAATGGCAACTTTTTGGCTAAAATGCACGTTTCGTTGTAATTTGGAAACCTGCATATAAATTCTGTCAGTCCTTGGAGCCTGTGAATGGAAATTTTGCTTACAAACCCCACAACAATTCAGTTCAAGTTTAATACATTTTGTTGCATCAAAATCAGGCTGGTGGTTCCAGATGCAAAGTCAAATCTCACACGTGACTCACAAGCCATTATTCCAAGCTGCCCGGTTTAGAATTTTAGATAAATATTACCAATACTGCATCAATTAAATGGGTAATTTTATAATGGCATGAAGCACAAAACACATTGAACAACTGCTGCTCTATCTATTTTGTAATCTTTTCTCTCTTTGTTGCCATAGTACTTCATATGATTCTCTGCTTCTTTTAAAATAGCATGTTTTCATGAAGTTTAGCTTTAATTTCATATTTATGATAATTAGGAGGTTTGGTCTTTCTGATTGTGTTGAAGTGTGTAAAACTACAAGATTAATTCAAGGGATATTTCATATCATATTCATATTTACCATAGGCATAAATATGTACTAATTTTACCATCTTGCTGGCTGTACCATTTGTTTGGTTATAGTAAATGAAAAATAGAATAGATAGCTGATTTTCTCAATTGGAAACAATAAGAAACAAAAAATCTGATGGCTGATTAGCAATTTTTAAAATTTCTCTAGGATTGCATTACAAAACACTGTCAAGAGCTATGAGTCAGAATTTATTTTTTGGCCAAACGCAATATTTCCAGTGAACATATATTTTTGTTTTTCCCAAAAAGGTGACTGGTTACTCTTCCCATAAACGTATCTGCAGTAAATTAGTAGCAAACACTCCCTGCTTTTTCATGTACATTTGTGGCTGAGGAAGAAAACCAACCAAACAAGAAGCATCATTCTTTTTTTTTCCTAAAGTATTTCTTCATCAATTAGTTCATGAGAAAGGAGGTTATTAGAGAAATGTAGCTGGTTTATGGTTTCCTTTTGTCATGAAGAGCTCTGAAACACTACTTCTGAATTTTAAAAGGAGAAACGCCACAAAATTAGGCGCCACGCTAAAAGGAATTTGTTGAAAATGTAGTTATCACCGGCATTTTTTGGCTCATATTCTTTGAGAAGTGCAGTCTGGGTTTGAACATTGTCAGACTATCTATCTGGGTGGAAGCTTCTTGTTTCTTTTTATGTTTTCATTTGCGTATCATTGACATAACCCATGTCATCTAATGCTTCATAATTATATCTGTTTCACTCACCACCCATCCTGTCTGTGCAGTGAGCTTCTTATGCTGCCCAGAGCAAAACGAGGAAGAAGTGCAGAGTGCCTACATACCATCAGGTAAATACAGGAATTTGGTAATCATGAACACATCTGGTTAGTTGTCTGTACTTTGTGTGCCCGACTTTTTTCCGTAGCGGTATTCAGTCCCAGGAAGTAAAGAACTTCCTAGTACATTGTGATCCAGGTGTCAGTTGTTCTTTTTTGTTCATTTTAAATCAGATTGAGATGTGTATATATATGTTTGTGAACCTCGGTAGTAAGGATTAAAGCAGTTGAAGAAATTCTGATTTTGCAGTTGTATTTTGTGGTAGATTTTCTGTCTAGTCACAGAGGTCCTGATCTCTCAATGCATGACAGTGTTGTTATAATTTTTAACATTCCTTTTTAGTTGTTTTTGTGTTTTCTTTTATTTGTATTTTTATGTTTGTATTACAGTTGTGCACAAGCCAATAATCTTTACTTATTGTGACACCTAATCTCATGCTGATTTTGGTCACTTGTAGAGGAATGAACAGTGATTAATGAAGTCTTAGTGAGAACCCCAGATTTAGGGGTCTTGTATTACTTGTTTTTGCGTCCAAAAATTGTGCTATAAATTAGATCCAGGCATAAACTTTGTAGTTTGGGCTCATCTTCAGTCTTCATTAATCTCTTGTGCCAAAGCTTGGAGCTCCCTGTCTCAACTCTTGCCAATACTGTGAAACTAAATGGGACTGAAATATCTTTGTCTAACAAATCTAATTCTGCCTCCCCTCCCCTTTTTTTTCACCATGTCTGTTAACCTTGTTAAAAATACATGTCAGATTGTGTAGAAGATCTTCCATTTTGAATTAGTGAAAACGTAGGATGAAGTAGGTAACCATTCAACTACTTCAACCAAGTAGTTAATCATTTTTCTGTTTGTGATCTGGATATTGCTGAGGGTTTGACGTCAGTGCTATATGTTTATAACCATCAAACTTTTAAAAACATGTAGTCTAGTGCACTTATTCATTTACTTGATGTAGGATTTTCCCCAACAGAGTAGTGGGTTTTTTTTAATAAGCCTTTGGTTGCTTTAACTCTTTTAATCGAATTTGAAACAGCATCAAAGATGCTATAATAGGGTTCTGTTATAAGGCACAGTAGTATAAAGGTAAAATAATAAATACAAAAACTTAAAAAAACCCTGTGCATCAGTGAAGCTGTTAAATTAAAATGTAAGTTTTTTTATGATCAGTAGAAAGAGTTTCATTGTCGTACTTCAGCTAAAAAAGCTTTTTCCTCAACATTTTAGGTTTTAAAGGTTAATCATTTGTTTTACTCCCTGTTATTTTATGTCCATTTATTGTCATATAATAGCAATTTTTCCTGCCTCCTTCCTATGGCCTTTCTCTTTCTACTACATCTTCTATAGCTTCATCCCCCTTCTTGCCCCCAGCTCTGTGCTTTTTCCTTTCCCTCTTAAAGATTATAATTTTAATTAGAATTCTTCAGTGGCAATGATTAAATTCTCACTTAGTTCACGAAGTAAATATTGTATTACGAACTTTTGATGCACTTTGCCCAGCCCCTATAGATTTCCAGTAGTTTTACAAATCTACTAACCCAGTTAACAAGCTAAAAATTGTGCATGGACAACAATAAAGTTACGTAAGAGCTACACTGAATTCAGAGACTACAGCCCCTTCTTACCTTTTTCATTATTCTAATTGTTGCTGTTATTTTGTATGATCAAGAAAAGTAACAAATTCACCCCTTTAAAGTAACAGTAATGGTATACTATAAACCGAGTGGTACTTTTAATAACGTATTGAACGTGAATATAAGGGCAATAGAAGACAAGAAATTGTTTTTTTAAATTTAATTCTGGGGCTTATACAGCCTAATCCATATTCGAATAGTATCCAGAAAATTGCCAGTGTCCATCCTTGACTGAACAGTCTCAAAAACCCTTTCATTAAAAATTTGGTCTGTGCGTTGGTTGCCATCTTATGTCCTTTCTGAATTGTAGTGGCCTGACATTTATTCATGTTAGAAGTATCATTGTTTTCAGACAGCTTGCTGAATAATGTTTTAATTAATTGTTGAGACATCTTCAGCTTAAAACGGGAAAGAAATGTTAAGTGTTTCATGTTAAATGAAAGAAATGAATATGAGATAGTCCAAGCTACGAAGTTAAAAGGTACAGTTAGTTTAATACACCAGTTTAGAATACTAGTCCTAGCTGTCCATCCTGTCAATCTGTATGCAATTATTGACTAATAGCAGAAACGGTGGAAGGACGTGTACCTATGCCATAGACCATGGGTTGGCACATTCCATGTCTTAGGTTACACCCACTTTGATTGGTAATATCTGCTTGTATGCCAGGACTGACCTGGTGGACAACCATCCCTTTATTCCAACTTTGCAACATTACAGTGACCTCTGGTAGAGATGCCAGCAGTGATGTCCACTAAACCTGTACAAGAAGGGTCAAACCTCCGCTGTTAAAGCCCTCAGGGTTTTACAAACACTACAGTTTCCAGGCAGAGAGTTGTTTCATCCGTCTGTGACACAGTCGGGTTTGTCATGTTGATCTGTTGTGCCTAGGTCCAAGCCTTAACAGGAATCAAAATGTCCTCTCAGGACAGACTATTCTTGAAGCTGCAAAATCCTCAAGGCTGCTGGTCCTCCTGCTAATAGCACCGCAGCTGTGTCCTGGTAGGGTATGTGGAAAATTGTTAGAACTTGGTTATTAACCCTTAAGCATTCAATGGCCATGATTCCCATTCAGCAGTCACTGTCTGCCTTTATATTTCTCCCTTGTTCATTGGGTAGAGCTGGATAATAAAGCAAACATTTCCTGTTCTAAAATCTCATGTACTGTAAGGGATGGTATTAGGCAGTTGTCATGTAACATCTCAGAGTGCTGCTGTGCTGGCTGATGTAGATCGCCTAAATTTTTTTAATTAGCTTATTATTAATAGCATTTAATGACTGTTAGAGTTTGAAGCTGATACACGTTCTGAAAGACTTCTTCATTCAAAAATGCCAGATATTAATACCTCTATAATTAAGTTTGTGATAATATATACCACTGTTTTAGCAAGCTTTTCATGCTTAGCTGCTGAAGAGGTTAAAGTCTCTGAAGGTCTAAGTAAGGCATCACTAAAAGAAATAAAAAGCAAGTTTTATATCAACCTAATCCTTTACAACAGCTTGTGCATTTTAATTAAAAACCTCTATAAATGGAATTTAGATTACTGTCATTGCAAGGAAAAAATCTGAGTTGTAGTAGTATTGTCATGAGTTCATGGACTGTATTAGCAAAAGTGTAAATTCAAAAATTTGTCCCCCAGATAGCTGTCACAGTAGTTGAGAAAAACAGATATAGTGAAATCTACTCATACAGGTATTAAATGTACTAGACTATTATGCATTTATTTTACGTTCTGGTCAGTTTTGGCTTACCTTTACCTGTCTTTTTATTTCTGGCATGTTTTTGTGGTGTTCTGTGTTTTCTGTTCTACCACATTCAAGAAGTTCTGTTAGGCACTATAAAACTTTACCACCCAAGATGCCTTTACTAGAAAATGGTATTCATTGGAACCTATACAGGTAAGAAGTGTTTAGAGTCCCCTTTAAGTAGTTAGTTACTTTTTTTAAAAAAATAAATAGTCTTGCCTTCTTTAAAAAAAATAAAAATGTTGCATACAGTTTTTATAACTGAGAGACAAGGGATATAAACCTAAAATAACTTCATATAACTTTTTAAATTAACCCCTATGTTACAAAAAACCCGAACCAAAGACTGTATTAGTTAGAGTTGTCCTCACTGTTAAAATTCTATGTTGCATGTTTTTCTTTGTTACATTCTTTTGTTTGTGTACAAGATTTTGGTTACCTGCCAAATTTATTTTCATTTTGTTTAAATAATTTTAATTTACAAAGCTCAACTCTTCTTGCATGCGCTAAGACCAAATCCGTGATTAGACAGGATATTTCACTCCTTCGTGATTGCCTTAATTCACAAATACCGAAATTTGGAGGTGATCTACCAGTTAGGTAAGAAACTGAGGATTAATTCCCCCTCCTGTTTGGTATCTAATATGGATTTGCAGAATAAATGAGCTTCATTGTAAAGTGATTTCACGTAATATATAGTGTATCACATCCTTTTATGTTAGCTTAAGATTTACTGCTGTTAATAAGGATTTAAATTTATTGTTTGGTATTTCTCATTCCACTTTCTTACAAGTGGATGTTGTTCGGTGTCATTCAGTTTTAAACATTTCAAAAATCGTAGTAAAAAATTTCTAGCAGTCTTTTGTTTGCTTTTATTTTCTAAAAAAAATTGGCACTGTCATCCAGTCAGCTTTTTTACATTTTCCTTAATTAAATCATTGTGATTCTACATTTTCTGTAAAGAGAGCATTATTTTATGAGTTAATATCTAACATTGTATTCCTTTCTTTGTTTTCTTTTTCTTTCTCTTCTACCATTGGATGCAATGCACTGGCACTAGTGAACTACAGCCCTCCCTTGACAGGGCTAGGAGTGCTAGTACCAACTGCTTGAGACCAGATACTAGTTTGCATTCACCAGAACGAGAAAGGTATAAAATAAAAACTTATGAATTTCTTGTCATCTGTGCTGGTGATCTTTATCAGTTTTGTTTTTCTTCATATGAGTACTCTACATTCTTGTACATTCATGTCTGCTTTGGTATTTGTAGACATTTTTGCTCCTGTATTCATGTCTGTCACGTAAATTGTGTGTTGGAGTTAATAATCGCTTCTGGCTTCTTTCCTTGTTTTAGTTCAAGCTGATGTCATTGTTTACAAAAGTCCTCAGTATGCTGATAATAGCATTGCAGTGTTAAGTATTTTGACAAGTACCACTTGGTTGTTAATCTTCATCATCATTTGCTAAAAAGTATTACATTTGTTTCTTGCCTGTTCTGTGGACTGCTAATAAGGCAGTGACATAATTTAAAAATTATGACAAAACTCTCATATTCCAAACCAGAACTCTAGTTTGTATAGTGACGTATTTTCTACAAAAGAGCCAAACTTCATTGCATTTTTAATCTAATCTGCTGCAGCTGCTTTTGCAATTACAAGGCACATTACCGCATTAAGCTTTTTTCACTCTGTGACATTATATTAAGGCTCACATAAGTCTTAAGAAGACATGTTTGCAATTTAAATGAAATACTGTTGTGTCATATACATTGTGCAGGCACTTTATGGATACTTTCTGAGTTTTTAATATTACAACAGCTTGGTTCAAAATCTTAGGTGAACCACATAATATCGGTGTGTTTGACAGATGGGATTGTTCCACAAGGGAATTTTTCATCACCAGCTGTGTTTTTAGCTAAGAACTGTACCATTTTAGAGTGAGATTTTAGCTTCACTAAAGGCAATAAGAGGCTCCCATTGGGTGGGAATATGGTGGAATTACAATTTCATCTGTGCAATAGATATTTAATTAGCGTGGCAGTTAATAATGCAAAGTTGCTTTGTCAGTCAACCTACAGTGTGGTAGTTATAAGAGTTGCATCATTTTCATTATTGTGGGAGAGGACCTGTGAAAAAAGGCAATAAGAATGTACTTTTCCTTTTGAGATAAGGTTCTCCTAAGTTTTTTTGTGGAATTTCCCTTTCCCTCCTCTTCAATTCCCGCTGCTCCTTGATTGGAACTTTGCTCTTCTCAAGTAGTGCCCTTGTTGAAGAGTGACTAATGTTCTGCTGAAATATCTCAGATGGATCTACACTAGTTCATTCCTATTTAAGACTGAGCTCAAGGTATCATAGATAATATATATATGGCTATTAAAAAACAAAAAAAAAGTATGACAGAATAACTCAGAATGAAATACAGCATATCATTCTAGATTTAAAAAAAATAAATTGTAGCATCATGTTGCATCATGTTAATAACTAAGTGTGTCGATAGATACAGCTGTAGTCATCTACAAGTAGCTATTTAATGTAATAATGTATGGACATGAGCAGTACGTTTTGTACTTTTATTTCAAGATGAATATTCAATGAAACAGTAACTGGCAATTGTAAACTATCTAGTTAAAATTTTATTCTCAAAACTACACCTGCCACTGATGTTAACTAGTTCTATTATGTCTTTAGAACTCATGTCCAGCAACCTCTGTCCAATAGACACTGCAGAGAATCTGCAGCATTTTTCATGAGCTCCCCATAAAGAAAAATATTTAGTCTATGTTAATGGTCTCTGCTGTTACTAAACATGTAATTTTGCCAAATCATCTGTGGGCCTCATCCACAAAAATTGTCCATCACTCTGAAACATTTACTTCTTTGCTTTTAGAAGTCCTAAATAGCTGCTTTTGACTTGGGATCCTTCATGGGGGTGCAGAAAAGCGCTTTTTTAGGAAATTCATATTCAAATTTTCCATGATGCTTTTGTTGAAAATATTAAGATCTGTGTGGTTCTGACAGAAGATTTAGGATATACTTTTTTTTTTTCTTTTGTTCCGACATAGATGATATGTTTCCAGTACAGCCCAATTTTTGGAGGAAGGTGTTATGTTTACTGTATAAACCCCACCAAATTAATTTTTTTTGCTTTGGGGAAGCTAATTTTAGATTTAATTCTCAACTGTTGAATGTATCTGCTTACACTTTAATGTGAGGTTAGTGATCAGTTGTGTGTAATGACAGAGGAGTCTTTAGTTTGAAGAACACAGAATTAAGTTCAAGATATGTAGAAAGCATTTTTTTTTCAGTGCTGGATAAGACGAGAATAAGGGACTCGAAATACAGTAAGACAGGTTCATCTTAAACAGTAGGAAAGATTTCTGGAAAGCAAGTATAATGAAACTGTAATAGATGATATGGAATAAGTTGTCTTGACTTCATTACGGGGGACCATCTAAGAAAAGATTAGACAAACATATGTGAGGTGTAGAGTTGGTCCCGCCTGTAGCAAAGAGAAACACTATATGGTTTTGTGAAGTCCAATCTATACAGAACCACTTTATTATCATTATATTTGAGGGACCTATGTTGAAGGTATTGTTACTTGGTTTTATGGTGTTTCCTCTCCCCCCACCCAATGGAATTGTAGATTTTATTTAAAAATTTAGACTTTTAGTCCTCAAAATATAAAAATATTTCTAAGTGTGTCGTTGTATATTTTCTTCAACAAAATTATGAGTATACTCACCTATGGAAAATTATTTCTACTTATTCCCCCCAACCTTTTGTCTCAGAGGGTATAAATTAGATTGTATTCGAGATCAAGAGTTTAAATGGTCCACTTGAGCTTTTTTTAACAAAATGGTATTGGCTATGTGTAACTGATGGGCAATAGAGCCCTGTTTCTCTGTGTCAATGATTTCTTGGAATTGATTTTGATCCTTAAACTCTTCACAACATAATTCACATCATTTGGAATGGTCGGAGTAGTTACTGGTTTTTAAGATGCTGCTTTGCCCGTAGAAGTCATTTTGTTGACCCACATATACCAGCAGAAAAATACTTTCAGCAGTATATGTGAATTTGGGATATACGTCTTGTTAGTTGCACTAAAACAAAAACAAAACAACAACAACAAAAACACATTCCTTTTCTCCTGCAATAAGCTTCATCATTTGAGCAAGGAACGTCTGTATCACTTGACTGGCAAACTGACCTTGCCCTGACACAGGCCTACCAAAGTTTTTTGGTAAATGGAATATTTTGGTACAGAGCTTAATCCTTCATATATTTCTCTTTGGCACAGTATACAATAGGTACTCAAAAATATCCAGCCCCTACTAATACGTCTATACAGTTGCACCATGCCTGACTTTTTTTTTGCCTGTTTTTTTTTTTTTTTAACCCCCTCCTATTTATTCCAAGGTGGGTTTTTTTCAAAATTATTGTTTTGAAGTTCCTGTGATGATCTGCAGGGTGTATGTTAGTTTATAATATGGTCATAAATATCCTCTAATGCCATTGAACATGTTTTTGCTGTTACTCCTTCCTTTAGTATGATTTTTTTATTGTCTTTTTAACTGTGTCTCAAAATTTCTGCTTTTTTTCCTTGTAAATTGGGTACCATTTCTTTAGAACAGAGAAATTTGTGTGTGACCCCCAGCCTCCAGTCAGGAAAGGACATAGGCATGAGATTTAAGTGCAGTATCTGAACGGATTCAGCAGTGGTTTTTCATCATAATAGCATCTTTCCCAGATCAATTTAAGATTGGGGCCAGTGATAGTTACATAATAATATGAGTGTGGCTTTTATTTGCCTTCTAAGTTTCTTATGTTGCAAGCAATTGTTGCGTGTATTAGCATCCAGCACAAGAGCAGTTGTATGGATTGGCACTGCTTGTAGGCTTTGCTCCTGAGAGGTTAGTTAGTAGAGATCTGAGCAAATAAAACAGAGGAGCACAGCCCCAGGATTAGTTCATGTACAACAGGGTTAGCATATTTGCAAAATGCAGCCCAGCAGCTGTGTTAAATTTGTTCTGAGGTGCTTCGCTGCAGTAGGACACAAAATATTTCAAAGATCTTCAGGATATTTGCTATCAGCTGGTTACTACCACCTAAAGAAGATACAAAGCTAAACAGTTACCTGTTAACCTACTCATAAATAGATAACAGAGAAGTTGGAGCTGTCACTTGATCCAGTTAAGACCTGTCCGTCCTGATTTTATGTTGATTTTTTAAAACTTTTTAGTAAGTCTGAAGTATTAGGTGTTTATATTGCATGCCTTTAGCAGTTATGTTGAATATCACCATTTACATTTAAAATAATGCAAAGTAAAATACCTGTTTGCATTAGGTATGCAACGTATTGTGTTTCCAGTTCTTTTCAACCATGTAAAGGAATAGGTTATCGCATGTTTGTCCGCATTGTACTGTGGCTCATGCTCATTCAACATTCAGTGAAAGAGGGCATGTTCTCAAAATTCACATTGCATGACCTAGTTAATTCTATCAAATGCTGTTTCATATTTGTAGTGGATATCAGCATATTAAGGGCTTTGACTGAGTGCACTGATGCATTAACATTTTCTTTAACTCTTGCTTTTGAGAGAAAAAGAAACTAACTACTAACAACCTATTGCCTGTTGAAACTTCTGAAAGATCTCCCTAACTGTTCAAGTGATGCTAATCTCCTTGAAACCTTTGTCATTTGCATGTTCCATAAATCAAACCCTTTTCCTTATTACATGGACTGGAAGGCTGCCTCAGAAAGTGAAATATTATATAGTTGTGCAGAGTTTATGTAAACATTTTGCTGTTTGTAAATTAATCAGTATATTTTGATTTTGTAAATTGTTATACATACACTTGTACTATTACAACCACGCAACATCTCAATAAAATAAGCAGCACCAGTTTATATTACAGTATATATAATTCTAAATTAGATGAGCTTTTTCAAGAAAAAAATCGTGGAAGGCACCAGTTTTCATTCACAGTTAAGGTCCTTTTTGTTAAATTTATACAACATAATCTGCTGGTACGTACTGCAGGGATATAGAGAAATGAACAGAAGAGGAAGCTGGCTGCACACACTTTCAATATATAATTTTAAATGAAAAAAACCCCACCCCAGTACTTGTACACAAATGTGTGTAGCTTAGTTGTAGCTAATTAATTTACCTTTACGTTACGTTGCATTCCAGAAAAGGGTCGCTTTATGCCTTAGAATTTTTATTATAATTCATAGTTCTGCATTTTTACTGAGAATGCATTTTTCAGTGCAAAGAACTAGGAGAGATGGGCTTAACAAAATACCAGCCAGTAGTCAACAGAAAATGGCCATTATATGGTCTTTAAAAAGCTCTTCTAGTTTGGAATTACAACTTTCTATGTGAATGACAGGGTTTTAGATAGTCTAGCGTTTGAGAATATTTGAAAACCTAATGTAAAAGATTTATATCAGTCTAAATTCTGCATCTTTGGGCATACATTCTCTTTGCTTCAGCTGTAATGTTTGTGCAGTAAGGAGCCATAAAAATAGTATACTTGGGGATTATAAAACTGCTAGAGAAAATAATTAAATGACACACTTCCATTACTTTTTGGGGTATTTTTCCAGTCCCAAATCCCATATATTTAATTTTATCACAAACTAAATATCCTATCTTTTTCCTGTTTTATTGAATGGGCAAACAGGGGTAGATGGTCCCCCTCCCTAGAGAGGAGACGACCTACTAGTCCCAGGATTCATATCCAGCATGCATCTCCGGAGGATGACAGGTACTAGTTAGCTCCTCCCAGTTGAAAAGTGGCTTACTGCATCTTGCACTCTCAGAAAAGTATACTGAAATTTAAAAGTATGCATATACGTAAAGAGAGATTTACAATCTCTAGAAGCCCGAAATAAAACAGCAGCTTAGGTATCATCTCTGCATTTTGTTGAAGTGTTATAAAGCACCTAGGAATTAATGTCTTTTCAAGTTTTCTGTTTGCCTGAATGGTCAGAAGCCATGAAATGAGATGTCTAATACAACAGAACATCATCTGTGTTAATGTTCTTTAGTCTGTTTTTACCTGCTTCTCCAAGTGTTGGTGGTGTTTTCACTGTGGTGCTTTATAATATGATAAATATTTGTTGTAGAGCCTATTCTTGTCCAGGTTTTTATTTTTATTGTTTTTTTTTTTT